>OZ018328.1:38936126-39356126 GCA_963969495.1 Ceratothoa steindachneri | reverse complement strand
ATTGTACTGTGCCTGTACAACTCACTTGTCCGACCGCACCTGGAGTATGCCGTACAATTTTGGAGTCCTTCATTGCGAAAGGACATCGCGAGATTGGAACGCGTACAAGCCAGGGCAACCAAGCTGATTCCCTCTATCCGACATAAAAGTTATGAGGATAGACTAAGGGAATTAGATCTGTTCTCGCTGGAAACCCGTAGACAGCGTGGTCAGCTCATCGAAGTTTTCAAAATAATTCGAGGGTTCGACAATGTTGACTACCGGGATATTTTCACACTGAGTGAGAACAGAACGCGCAATCACGGCTTCAAACTTGAACTGAAGCGTTACAACCGCAATCTGTGTGGAAATTTTTTCACTTATAGTATCTGCGGTATGTGGAACGCACTTCCAGTGGAAGTTGTCAACAGTGAATCTGTTGACCAGTTCAAGTCAAGACTAGACAAAGTCTTGAAAAGTGGCCGTTTAGGGACGCAAAACAATTGAGCAGCCATGTGCCCGCTCGATTGCTAGCCTAAAGGTACCCTCTTTGAATGGACCGTAAGGTCTCCTAGGGTACTTACTTTCCTTGTTTGTTACTCCTTGTTTGTTTGTTACTCTCTCTCTCTCTCTCTCTCTCTCTCTCTCTCTCTCTCTCTCTCTTTAACACACACATGGCAATTCAAAAATAGGCCAGAAATGAGTATACATAAGGGGTGAATTTATATGCGACTCTCAAATACCAAAAATGCCATAAGATGACATACAGGAGTGCTTACCTATATTAAAATAAGGTTTCTTTTGTGGTAGAGATTTAACTTTCTCTCACAGACCAGTGGGAGAAGGTTCACGCTTTATTTATGAACGTTCTCATTTGGTTCCATTTATATTCTGAATGGTTTTGAGATCGAAGAAAACTAAGTAGTTTTAGTACCAAATGGCAATTGTTTGAAATCATTTGTCAAGAAGGCAAAACAAATGTCAAGTGGAGTTATTTGTTATTGCGATCGATCGAATAAAAATGTTTTGAAAAAAGGATTTCTACAATTATCCTTAATTTTTCCTTAAATTTCATTAAGAATCACTCACACTTATACATGTTTACGTGTTCAAACAATTTGGTTATGAAAATTAAATACATCTTGAGTTATCGTGCATTTTATGCAATTTGTACGTATTTCTCAATGGGCATGTCGTAGAGTCGAACGTCGATGCTAGCCGAAGATTGACTCTGCAGTGACGCGGGAAGGAAGCACGCTAGAAATTAGGATATAGATCCCAGTGCGAGGGTTAACTAATCAAAATCGAGTGGGGTTGGCCTAAATAATCAATTCTTAGAGGTTCTGGGTTTAGAGAACTTATTGTAGAAAAATAACTTTACTATATACATAGAACATATTATTAGCAAAAGTAAATAAATTACAATAAATGAGATAAGACCCGAGATACCGAATAGAGGAGGGGATACAAATGACTCAACGGAGACGAGAGTGCGAGAGAGTTTTATACGGTGATTGCTTCCAGGAAAATGAGGAGACTCACGCAAAGCCAAATTGACCGAAGCTTTTGGAGACGACGAGGAAGTGGGGCGCTGCAAAGTTCCACGTGCAAAATTTCTTCTTCTTTAATCTCGCTGAGAAATGAACGAGGGAATACTCCAGACGATAACGAAGTCGATACCTGAGTAATAGATGCCTGTCCGTGTCTATCGTCTGTCGGGCGGGAACTCTGGCCTTAGGTACGAGCGAGGCCGGGTAGATAGGTGACGCGTCGCGTTCGTAGCAGGAAGCCGTTGAGAGGCGGAGCAGTGCGTACGAGACTGCACGTAGCTGCTAACCAAGACGGGGCTGTAAGGTACTTATTTCTCAAAGCTTTTCCCGAAGTATCTATACTGCCTCGGTGGAAGCGGGTCGCCAAAGGCACCCAAAAGAGGGACGAGGATCTCATTAGACTTGGCGCGCCAGTGGGGAGGGGATATTCTTGGCGATCATCATAGGCTTGCACAAAAGTCCTCGAGGCCATAGGTCTGGCGATGCGACGGGGAAGAAAGGGAACCTAACACGGATCACACGGCCGCGCGAAATTCTCGAGGCGGCTCCTTGGGTTCAACTGGCCCGACCATTCTTGATAACAGCTCCGGGGTCATCCGACCGCGCGAAATTCTCTCTGCTCTCTTGGGGCTGTCTGGAAGTGCAGGTGCATCTTTCTCAAGTGCCACGGGTAGACGTTGGGTTCTGAGGGAGGGAGTGTAATCTTCTATCTCTGACATCTCCTTCCCTCCCAAGATGAAGCTTCTAAAGGAAGTGACATCAGACTAATATAGGGTAATTACACGGCTAAATTTCCAATAGGGACACAAATACAAAAGGGATGGTACCGGGTACTCTGCACAAAAATAAGTCAAATAAAGGGAACTCCGGAAATGCTCAGTATTCCTATTATTGAACAACATCAAGAAAAATATAATAGTAATAATACAATAATAGAGACAGGAATAGTTAATAATAGCCGGGGTCAACATATTCTCGATAACCAGGGCTTACATACAAGGATATTAAAAAAAACTCCCAAAATACAAAAAAAAGGTACGAGTACATACGAACAGAGGAACTCATCAAAAATATATACACAATAAAAAAGAAATAATGACCATATTCTTATAAGGCATTACACAAAACTACAAGAATTATTCAGGAATGTCTACAAAAGTAATCCATTTAACGTTACAATTAATTAATGGGAAACTACTCCGGAGACAAATCCAGGGGATTTCTGCTGAAGCTGTCCGCCAGGCAATTCTAGGAACCGTTAATGTATACAATTTTAAATGGGAATTCTTGAAGAGAGGGACTCCACCTCATGAGGCAACCATTATTGTTCTTAACGTTCCATAGGTACGAGTAAGAAGGGGGATTTAATCGTCAGTTTCGAACATGTGCAAAGTCTGATCGATCAAGGGAATCGGAATACCCATCTTCAATAGCTTGTCTACCTCCTCATTGAACGCTTTTCTTAAGTGAATGGGGGAAGAGGTACGGCTTCGAAAGGACAGGTTCCTTGATGGTGAGCCAAATATTCTGCTCACCCAATTCACCGATTACGTCGGTGAATTGGGTGAGTAGTGCTTGTAACTGGGTTTTCTGGGGGATCGGAAGCTGAGGGTTTATACTCAATTCGGTCAATGGTGAATCAGGGGTATCTGGTAAGATGAGAAGAGGATATTACGCGTCTTGTTCCACGCAGGCGACTTGTACTACGACTTAGGGGTTAAGCGGGTAGCTGGACTCCAAGGCGGATTCTTCGTCCAAGGCCACAAGTTGGTTGGCACAAGCCCGTCGATGGTACTTTTTAAGTATGTTCACGAGGAATAGCTTAGGGACAGACGGGGTTTGGATTAAGTAGTCGACGGCGCCCCGTCTATCGAACACTTGGAAGGGGCCCTTCCATTGGCTCAAATGTTTGTTGTTTTCTATGGGGAGTAGTAAAAAGACTTCGTTACCGGGTTTGAATTTTCGTTTGGGGGACTTACAGTCGAAGTAGGTTTTATACTTGTCCAAGTTGGTCTCGGCGTTCTGATGCGCGATCTCTGCGCACTTTCATAACCTCTGCCCAGGTCTAGGAGGTGAGCGTAGGAGGATTGAATCCCTTGATATAATTTCGAATTGGAGAGGAGCACCTTTAAAATGCTGAGGGGCCCTAAGATGCGATGGAAAATTTCCCGGTATGCGAAAAGGGCTACCGGCGAGAAACGGTGCCATTCTCGGGGTTGTTCGGCGCACAGTTTCTTGAGGATGGATTTAAGGGAGCTGTTGAGACTCTTACATATCCCGTTACCAGCTGGGTGAAAAGAGGTGGTAAAAAGGGGTTTATCATTAGGAGTTTGCCGACGTACTTCATCAGTTGCGACATGAATTGGCGGTCACGATCAGACAGGATATCTTTGCGTAATCCAACGTGGGGGAAGATTGAGAGTAGTACTTTCGCGCGGGAGATGCTGCCTATATTCTTCAACGGCACGGCCTCGGTGAACCGGGTGGCAAAATCCACTAAAGTTAGTACGTGACTGTGACCTTCACTTGACGGGGAGGGTGGTGTATCGGACCGATGAGATCAATTGCAACACAGGAAAACGGCTTTGGGATTTGGGGTCCTCTCTGTAACAGTGGGGGCTTAACTTGCCCTTTGACGGCAGTCTTTTGTCAGATGTCGCAAGACCTGCAGTAGCGAAGGATTTCTTCATGGGCGCCTGGCTAATAAAAATATTTGAAGATCTTTTAGGTGGTCTTCGTGTGGCTAAAATGTCCTGAAAATAGGCTGTCATGGGCAGTGGTTGAAATGTGACCAACGTGGGAACTCGGAACACACAATAGTCGCTTTGGGGGTTTACCGTTTTCTGAGCACGTACGGTAAAGTAAGCCATCCGTAACTTGGTAGGAGATCACATTGTCTCCTCGGTCGGCTTCTTGCTCTTTTGACTAGGCCTTAGCTTACAGGGGTCGAAGGGAATTGCAGTTCTTCTGGTTCTTTGCGAAGTCTTCAGTCATGACCTCCTTGAATTTTGAAGAACGTGAGGTTTCTATGGGCGAGGGCATCTTCGAATCTTTTACCACTTGCGAACGGGTAACCACGGGTTGAGGTACGGAGTTGGGGGGGACCCGTGAGCACTGGTCAATGAGGACAGAGCAGAATTTAATAGGGGCTGCTACTACTTCTGCCCAGCCAGTGAAGTACGCACAATCGATTTTGCACTAAACGATTTGGAACCGATTGGCGCGCCCCAAGTAGTCGTGCACGACGGCGAATTTATTATATTCCAGGGCTACTGGGGAAAGCAGCTTGTCTGACACCACTATGCAGGTGCACCCGGTATCTCTCACAAGAATGGAGACACGACAGCCATTAATCGTTCCGGATTCGAGCTTAAGGCCTCCAAAGGTATTCTTATCAAACAAGAGGTTTACCTGGTGGCCGCCGGGACTTGAGGTGCTCGGGGTACGAAAGGATTCCGATGGTGTTGACGGAGGCGCAGACGTGGCGCAGATCTGGTGTACTTGGTGAGAAGAGTTATTCCTGAACTGAGAGTTCTGGGGGCAGTTCGTTTTCACGTGGTCTTCCACACTACAGTAAAAACAAATGATGGGTCTCCTGGGGAAAGATGACGTAGGAGGGCCTGAAGAGAATGGTTTTACATCCCGGTGTTCGGACGAGAAGATTGGTTTCGACTTCGACGGCCCAGTTACCTTGGCAAACTTACTTCTATTTTGCAGGAGGAATTTACCTTTGTATGGCTTAGGTTTTGGGGAAAGGGGCTGTTTTCTTCCCTCCTTTCGGATAAAGGCTGTGGCTTGCTGAATAAATGTCGGCATCTTCTGTGCACTCCTTGAACGTGAGGCACCGCCGGTCTTTTACGAAAGATCTGATTTCAGCCGGAAGTGCAGCCAAGAACTGGTCTCTCAGGAAGAAGTCAAGGAGGGCCTCGTAGTCATGCGGGATTTTAGAAGCATCGAGCCAAAAGTTGAGGTTACACTGGAGGGTGTACCCAAACTGACTGTATGTTTGGCCTGGCTGAATGCGGGCATGTCTGAATTTAGATCGGTAAAAGTCTGGGGTCATATTATATGTTGCCAGTAACTCCGATTTTGAGGGCTAATAATCAATTGTTGCCTCCTGATATGAATATATGTACCTCGGAGTTGAGAATTTGGCAAGGGCGACAATTGAGTTACTCCATCTGTCTCAATGGTTGATTTTGAAGATTTTCTCGAAGTGGATTAAGAAGGCTCCGAAATCCTTGCCTTCCTTGAAAACCAAAAGCTTAACAGACGTGGTAGGGGGAGATTCGGACCTCAAGCTGATGGACAGCGTCTTGTTCCTGGCCCTACTCATTTCAAATTCATGAAGGTGGATTCTTTCTCTTTCTTCCCGTTCTTCTCTTTCTCTTTTTTCTTCTCGTTCTTCTATTTTTTCTTCTCGTTCTTTTCTTTCTATTCTTTCTTCTCGTTCTTCTATTTTTCTTCTCGTTCTTCTCTTTCTCTTCTTTCCTCTTGTTCTTCTCTTTCTCTTTTTCTTTTCGTTCCTTCTCTTCTCTCTATCTTTGTCTTCTCTCTTCTCTATCGGTCCTTTCTGTCTCCTGGATATAAGCTAGGAGGTCCTTGCCACTGAGCCCAAGCGACTCTCCTTGCAACTTAAACAGGTTAAATAATGAGGACATTTGATCGCGTTCATATCAGGAGGCAACAATTGATTATTAGCCCTCAAAATCGGAGTTCAGGAAAAGCACCACAAAAGAGGGGGAATTATTTAGACGCACAGCGGGAGTGCTGGTAGGCTTTGGCGGACCTACGATTCTTCACTTAAAAAACAAACAAACACAGCGATAATTATTTCACACGGCGCGAATTCTTAATTATACTCGTAATATTCACTCCGGAATTTAGCAAGAACCTGTGTTGCTGACTACACAACGAAGAAAACGACAAACACAATACAAAAAAAAGAAAGAATACAATACGGCAGGCGTTTTATGAGGCCTGTAAAGGGTTAAAGTTTCACCCGGTCACAAAATTCAATACAAAATACGCATACAAAAAGGAAAATGGGAAATGGGTAAGGACTTTTCTAGGGTTTATAAGCCAGAACCTTTAATATACAAGAATAACACAGTTTAGAATCTGTCAGAGGTTTAAAATAAATGCGATCAGATACTGCGGGTGACCGTAAAAAGCTTTACATCAGAATTATATAATATAGATGTCGTAAGATGACCCCACACCTGAGACCAGAATTATATAATGTTTGTCGTATAGTCGAACGTCGATGCTAGCCGAGGATTCACTCTTCGGTGACAGTGGAAGGGAGCACGCCAGAAATTGGTATAGAGATCCCAGTACGTGGGTTAATTAATCAAAATCGAGTGCGGTTGGCCTAAATAATAAATTCTTAGAGGTTCTAAGTTTATAGAAACTGATTGTAGATAAATAACATTTCTATATACAAAGAAAATATTATTATCAAAAGTAAATAAATGAAAATAAATAAGATGATACCCGGGGTACCAAACGGGGGGAGAGGAGGGATACAAATGAATCGGTAGGGACGAGAGTCCGAGAGAGGATGTACGGTGATTGCTTCCAGGGAGAAGGGGAGAGTGCAAATAACGGGGAGACTCACGCAAAGCCTAGTTTGATCGGAGGCTTTTGGAGGCGACGAGGAAGCGGGGCGCTGCAAAGTTACACTTGAAAAATTCCTTCTTCTTTAACCTCACTGAGAACTGAACGAAGGAGTACTCTAGACGAGAACGAAGTCGATACTCGAGTGATAGATGCCTGCCTGTGTCTATCGTCTGTCGGGCGGGAACTCTGGCCTTAGGTTTGAGCAGGGCCGGGGAGAGAGGTGACGCGTCGCATTCGTAGCTGAAAGCCGTTGAGAGGCGGAGCAGGACGTACGAGACTGTACGTGGCTGCTAACCAAGACGAGGCTATAAGCTACTAATTCCTTAAAGCTTTTCCCGAAGTATTTATACGGGCTCAGTGAAGGCGGGTTGCCAGTGGCCCCCAAAAGGGTGACGTGGATCTCATTACACTTGGCGCGCCAGTAGGGAGGGGATATTCTCGGCGAGCATCACTGACTCGCGCGAAAGTCCTCGACGCCGTAGGTCTAGGGCTGATCAGGCGATGCGACGGGGGAGAAAGGGAACCTAACACGGATGACGCGGCCGCGCGAAATTCTCGAGGCGGCTCCTTGGGTTCGACTGGCCTGACCATTTTTGATAAGAGCGCCGGGGTCATCCGACCGCGCGAAATTCTCGCTGCTCCCTTGCGGTTGTCTGGGCGTGCAGGTGTATATTTCTCAGGCGCCACGGGTAGACGTTGGGTTCTAGGGGAGGGGGGGGGAGCAACCTTCTCTCTTTGACAAGACACTTGTTAACATCTATTAATACTCCTTAGACACTAATGTATTCACCAAAGTTGCCTTAAGCAACGGGCTGTGTTAGTAATTACCTTACACTAACCACACCAACTGTTATATATTTTAGCTCCTATTTTTCTATATGTCGTTAATTCATTCGATGAATGATTTAATTGCTTAGTTGAGCGTTCTCTCTCCTCTTCTTCTAGCTTATATATTACATTTTTCTATTTTTCTATTGTTTTCGTCATTCCTTGATAATGAACTTGAAATAAAGTTTGAAAGTACTTGATCTTCATTTTATTTTCCTTGTATGCTTTCTTGTACTTGCTTCTTACTTATGTGACGGTGGAGGGTAATGACTTCTAACTTGTCACTCCATGACGCTCCACAAATTCTCCATAATATTAAGATCTGGAGATTGTGGGGGCCACTCCATGTGTTGTAGCTCACTCCTATGCTCTTCATACCAATTCTTAACCACATGAGCGGTGTGTATTAGGGCATTGCCATCTTAGAAAGAGCACTCACCATCAGGGAATAATGTCTGGACCATGGGATGGACTTGATCTTCCAAAATATTATGATATTCGCTGCTGTTAATCCTCCAATGCAGGGCAACGATCAGACCAAGAGAATTCCAAGATAGGGCTGCCCAAACTATCACTGACCCACCTTCGTACTTCACTAGGAAGAAGGCAGTCAGGATTAAAAGCTTCTGTGGGCTTCTTTCACACATAAACTCGCCTTTCAGTGGGGAAAAGGGAAAAACTAGACTCATCGGAGAATATTACTTGCTTCCATTGCTCCGTCGACCAGCCCTTGTGATCTCTACACCAGTTCAGTCTTTTCTGAATGTTTTGATGAGAAAGCAGATGCTTTTTGATGGCTGCTCGTCCATGATATTCGGGTTTATTGAGCTCACAGAGAACAGTTTGAGTCAAAACTGGGCTAGTGAGATGTTGATTTAACTCTGCAGTCACTTTAGGGGCAGTTGTCAGGAGATTTTTCATCACAATCTGTTTCACCACTCGTCGGTCTTTTTCAGCGAGCTTCGAAGTCATGCCATAATTATTCCTCCTGCTGGAGGTTTTGCCCTGCTTCTTGAATTCTGTCATGGTCCTTGATATGGTAGCTCTCGAAAAACCAAGGAGTTTAGCTGTTCTAGTGATAGAAACTCCTGCAATTCGAGCTCTAACAATTGGCCCTCTTTCGAACTCAGTGAGGTCACGCATCTTAGCTTCTATAACACGACCTGAAAAAGGAATACAAATTATCATTAAAATTGATAAATAAAACTATGCATCCACAATAAAAACAAAACGATTACAATGAAATTTGGACAGATATTCGTAAATTTCTACTGCTAAATTTCTAATGTTCCAATTATTTTGTCCAACGCCCGTATATTCTTCGTAATTTAGTATTTTAAATTAAGTAAGTAAATAGGTTTTTACTAGGAAAAGTCTCAGTAAAAAAAATGTCTTCAAAACACTTTTGAAATTAGCAGAGGACGAGCAGGAAGGAAGGGCAGAGAAGCAGGGCGTTCGACACTCTCAGGGCACGTATCGAGAAGGCGTGTTCGCCTATGATGAGGAGATGGCTACAAGGAGCTTACAGGGTCACAATGTTCACTGGTTGGACCTGAAAAGGAGCGAAAAAAAAAGAAAAGAGGGATCCGCAGCATCCGGTGCTTCATAAGCAAGAAGCAGAACCTTCAAGGTGATGCGGGAACTGATATGGGTGGAGGAGGGGGGCAATGCAAATTACAAAGCACCGGTGCTGCTCGTTGCTCGAGAGAAGCAACCGAGTTATAGCGAACGCGACACTTCAACGCTTGAAGTACAACGCCTTATCAATTAAGCGAACTAAATTAAACTGCAATATAGTTAACCCAACACCTCGGTTAATTTTAGCGAGTTAAAGCTAACCGAAATGTTCAAACTCGACACCTCGACGCTAGAAGTGCAAAGCCGTATCCACTAAGACAGTGAGAGCCAACAAAGATAATGAACATGACACCTCGACGCTACTGGGTTTCGCAAAAGTTCTGTTACACTTGTTTGTTTAATCTTTCAAGAGATTTACGTGTGTGATAGAAAAAGTTCCGGCAAACAAACTTAAAATTCTACTTTTCCAGCACGTGTCATTAAGACTTCTTTTCCATTGTGTAGAGGTGTGTTGAGGTGTGTCGAGTTGGAAGTAAAATGAATCGAGAACTCTGCTCTCCAAAGTGCGGGCCCCGACATCGCCAAGCGGCTCAACGTCCCCTGGATGACCGTCCGCAGATTCGCGGAGAGGCTCAAGAACGAGGAAGACCTCAAAGATCGACCTTGTTCAGGCAGACCTCAAAGATCGACCTTGTTCAGGCAGACCTCAAAGATCGACCTTGTTCAGGCAGACCTCAAGTTATCAACTGTTTGGCTGTGGGAAAGACCTTCAAAACTGCTCCGAAGTTTAAAATTACTGGATTCTCGAAGATGAAGAACATCTTGGTGGCCACAGTGCCCAGGGCCGTCAAGGAGGAGGGCGACAAGAGCTTGAGGTGCGTGAAAAGGCCTCTTCTCACCGACAGTACCAGTGACGAAAATGATGAATTGTAGTTTATTGTAGTTTTTTGGAGGTTATCTAAGGTATGATACTGAATTTAATAACTATTTTTGAGATTTGCCTATATTTTTTACACGTATCATATAAGATACATTCGATCGTAACGGCTTATAAAACTGTTTTTAGATATATTCTATATTATTACATAAATCTTCCTGAATATCCGAATAAAGTTTGGCTTATAAAAGAAATATAAACATAAACGGGTCAATAATTGGGGGGCTTCAGCCCCTAGCCCCCCCCCCCCCTGCTGGATCCGTACCTGGACCTTATCCGAGAACAACGTCGGGAGAGCTGTCGTCGCCTTCTCAACGACTTGAGGAGTCATGGCAATCGAATTCTCATTTTTAGAGATGAAAAAACGTTCACGGTCGATCCAGTCATCAACAATCAGAACGCCCACGTACTAGGCTTCGGCCAGGCCGTCTCCGATGTTCGGTACGTGTCCACGATCAAGCACCAAGGTCTCCGTGATGATGCTCGGCGACGTGGCTTCGAATGGCGAGAAGATACCACTGGTGTGGTTCGCGGCCGATGACAGGGACATCTTGGCCAGAAAAGTCCTGCCCTGAATGAGAGGATCACAAAGAAGGCGGACTACGCCTTTCAGCAGGAAGATGGCCCGCCCACACGACCAAGACTGTGTAAGAATGGTTAGGATCGAACATGGACTTCGGGTCGAAGGACTTTCGGCCGCCACAGTCGCCCTACCTCAATCCCTTGGACTACTGCGTGTGGCCGCATGTCGAGAGCAAGGCCTTAAAGGTTCGCCATAGAAACGTCGACGAACTGAAGTCCTCCGTCAACCGCGTGTGGACCAGCAGGAGGAAGGACTTCGTCCGCAACGAGTGCGCGGCCCTTCGGTCTCGCCTGGAGAACGTGTTCGCCGCCAAGAGCGGCTACATTGATAAATATTACAATTTAAACACATATTTATACGTTAAAACAATAAAAAAAACATGTCCAACTGCACTAAAACTATCATTGTGGCCTTTTGTTGAGAGTGTTGCAACGAGTGTCACAGGACTTTTGCAATAGCGGACATTTGGACTTCAGTGAGCAATGGGTTTAATCATAGAACCAAAATCGCTCTGCAGCTTTAATATCCTTGTTTTGCTTTGTGAGTTTTTTCTCTCTCCTATTCTCTCTCAGTCTCATTTTCTCACACTCTTATTCATTCTCACTCGATCATTCTCTCTCACATTCCCTCTTACTCGCTTTCACTCGCTCACACTCTCATTCTCTTACACCCTCTCTTACTTTCTTTCACTCACTCTCACGCACACTCTCATTCTCTCACACTCCATCTTACTTTCTTTCATTCACTCTCACTCTCTCACTCACTTTCACTCTCACTCATTCACTCTTTATCACTAAACTCACTCACTCTCACTGACTCTCTTTCTTTCCCTCTCTCTTTTACTGGTGAAAAGGTGAAAAAAGAGACGTGGCTAACCAGACGAAGCGAAGTACTTGCGACCACTGCCAGAGCGATCAGTGTGAGTCTATTCTCCCCTTAAGAGAGCGGTGAGGATACTATCTGACACGGGCTGGCACCGCCATCTCCGCCAATCTTGTGAGCCCACTTGTGGCTCTCACACCGCCCGAACACCATCACCCCCCCCTCTCCCCCCCCCGACCGGGATGGCTAGTGGGCGGAGTGCCACAAGGGGGGGAGGGCAGATGCCGGGAAAGGGAGCCGACTGCATGGCAACGATCGCGATATTCCTTCTAACTCTCCCATTCCGACATTGATTTTGGGGAGTTTGTCTTTCCGCACATCCCGCTTTTAGCTCCTGATTCCTTATCTTTGTTTATTACCTCTCTCTCTCTCTCTCTCTCTCTCTCACACACACACACACACACACACATATATATATATATATATATATATATATATATATATATATATATATATATATATATATATATATATATATATATATATATATATATATATATATATGTATATATATATATATATATATATATATATATATATATATATATATATATATATATATATATATATATATATATATATATATATATACATACACACATCCATGCACACTCGCATTCTCACTCCCTGTCTCGTCTGGGCCATAAAGCACAATAATATTTACTCAGTTCCTGAAGAGCCGGAATGAACTGGGGGGGACTAGCATGAGCAATAATGCTACAGCTGTCATTTAGAGGATCGCGTGCCCTCTTAGCCCCAAATAAGCAGGTGGGCCTGCGGCTATATCTTTTGCACACATTTTCCCTTCCTCCAACGTCACCACTCTTTACTTGCGGAAGATATATAACCGCGGACCTTTCTGTATGGACATTGGGGTGGGGAGGGCATGTAATCCTCTAGATGACACCTGCAGTATGGTGACTTATGCTGCACTGTACACACAAATAATGGGGGGTTCTCCTCCTCCATCTCCACCACTTTCCTGATACACTTCTCCGGCGGATATTCTTTCGTGGGTTTTCAGTTCTTGCTCTTTAGTCCCAAGGTCCAGTGATTAATCAAAATATACCCCTGTGTAGGGGGCAAGGGGGTTCAAACAGGGAAAAACAAAGTTTATTGGGGAGGGGAGATAGGTCGTGACCTTGAATCGCTGCCTTTGACGGAGTACAAAGAGAAGTGGCTATGAACAAACACCAAAAACGAGGGTCGTAAGAGCCCTAAATACGAACAAACACCAATGAACGTCATTAATAATTTGAATTACGAAAACCACCGAAAAACGAGCGTCAGAAAGGGTTCTAAATACGAACAAACATAAAAGAATGAGTCGGAAATAATTTTGAGTACGAACAAACACCAAAAAAACGAACGTCAGAAGTAGTCATAGCTAAGAACAAACACAAAACAACGAACGTCACAAGTATTTCTAACTACGAACCAGCACCAACAAACTAACGTAATATGTGCTACTAACTACGAACAAAAAACAAAATCGAAGTTCAGAAGTAGTCCTAGCTACGAACAGCTAACTAACAATGAACGTCAGAAGTAATTTTAGCTACGAATCAACACCAAACCCGAGCGTTGGAATTGTTCCTAGATACAAACAAACACCAACAACGAACGTCAGAAGTGGTCCTAGCTACGAAAAAAAACACCAAAGAATGAGCGTCAGAAGTAATTCTCACTACGAAAAACACCCCAAACGATCGAATAAGTGGTCCTAGCTACGAACAAACATCTAACAATGAACATCCGACGTAATTCTAGCTACGAACAAACACCATTACCCAACGTCGGAAGTGTTCCTAGATACAAAGAAACACCAACAACGAGCGTTAGAACTGTTCCTACCTACGAACAAACGCAAAAAACGAACGTCAGTAGTAGTCTAAACTACGAACAAACGCCAAAAGCAGACGTAAGAAGTGATCTTAGCTACGAACAAACACCAAACAATGAACGTCAGAACTGCTCCAAGCTACGAACAATGAACATCAGGAGTGATCCTCAAAACGGACCTCTGAGGTGGTCCTAGCTACTTAAACATAACGACCAATAATTTCTGTCCAGCTCTAAAACATTCCCTTCATTCTTATCTCAATATTATTTGACAATCTTGGCAAAGTGGGGAAGACATTCTGATAGGGCGAATAGAAGGGGTGACAATCACTGTCCTGAAGTGAATATGGCGAATCGGGTTACTCAGAAACATTTATGTTCACTTTTGTTGGTTCCTACTATTAATAATATAGGTTTACGTGATAGCCGAAATCATTTTAGAGGCAGAAATTCCTCAGTTGTGAGTTTAAAAACCAAAACGGTCCGCTTCAGAACAAGTATTTTTCCTTTTAACCCTTTTCAGAACAATTATTGTTCTTTTTAGTCAGTTCAGAACAAGTATTGTTGTTTCGAGCCCCTGGTCAAAACAATTATTGTTCCTTTTCCTTCAGTTTAGAACAAGTATTGTTGCTCTAGTCCTTGTTCCGAACAATTATTTTTCATTATAGTCCTATTCAGAACAAGTGGTGTTCCTATAGCTCATGTACAGAACAATTATTGTTTCCATTATTCTGGTTCAGAACAAGTACTTTTCCTTTTAGGCCTGTTCAGAACAATTATGGTTCCTTTAAGTGCTGTTCAGAACAATTATGGTTCCTTTTAGTGCTGTTCAGAACAAATATTGTTCTTTTTAATCATGTAAAAAATAAATACGGTTCCTTTTATCCATGTTCAAAACAACATTATTCATTTTAGCCATGTTCAAAACAATCGTTGTTCATTTTACTCATGTTCAGAACAAACATTGTTCCTTTTAGCCATGTTCAGAACAAATATTTTCCTTTTAGTGCTGTTCAGAACAAATATTGTTCTTTTTAATCATGTAAAAAATAAATACGGTTCCTTTTATCCATGTTCAAAGCAACATTATTCATTTTAGCCATGTTCAAAACAATCGTTGTTCATTTTACTCATGTTCAGAACAAACATTGTTCCTTTTGGCCATGTTCAGAACAAATATTTTCCTTTTAGCTCTTATAAAACAAACTTTCTTCATTTTAATCCTGTTCAAAACAAAAATGGTTCCTTTTAGCAGAATTCAGAACAAACACGGTTCCTTTAGCCCTGTTCAAACATAATATTGTTTCTTTTAGTTTTGTTCAAAACAATCGTTTTAATTTTAATCCAACTCAAAACAAATACGGTTCCCTTTATCCCCGTTCAGTACAAATACTTTCCTTTCAGTCCTGTTAAAAATAATCTTTGTTCTTTTTAGTCCTGTTCAAAACAAATATGGTTATTTTTGGTTCTATTCAAAACAATGGTTGTTCATTTTAGTCCTGTTCAAAACAATTGTTATTCCTCTTCAAGACTATTGTTATTATTTTAGTTCTGTTCAAAACAATTGTTGTGCCTTTTAGTTCTGTTTAAAACAATTTGTTTATCCTTTGACGCTTATTCAAAACAATTATTGTTCCTTTTAGTTCTGTTCAAAACAATCGTTGTTCATTTTAGTCTTGTTCCAAACAATGGTTCTTTATATTAGTACTCTTCAAACAAAGGCTGTTGTTCCTTTTATATCTGTTCAAAACCATAGTTATTTCTTTTAGTCCTGTTCAAAACAATTTTTGTTCCTTCTATTGTTTATAGATGGATTTTCTGAGACTTGGGAATCCCAGGCATATGATACGTTTCTTTTCACGGACTCTGGAGAAGAAGGGGGAGGGTGTACGATAGACAGCTTTCGCGGAGCGAGCACGGGGGGAGGGGGCAAAGGAGGAGATTTTTCTCCGTTGTCTCTGTTAATCCGAGCGCCATTTGGGACACTCAATTCGAAGATCAAATAATAATTATAATAATAACAATAATAATACCCACTCGCCTTTAATTAGAACGAGTGTGTAACGAAAGCTTACTAAAATGGTTCCAAGTTGAAAGAACAAACCATAGGAAGAGCGACGTAGAGAACTAAATCTATTTCCGTTAACTCAGCGTAGATTAAGAGGGGACTTAATTCAGGTCTTTAAAATTATCAAAGGCATAGACAATATGGATTGCAACAAATATTTCTCTATCGACCAGTCAACTTACACGAGAGGAAACGGTTGCAAAGTTAAAGGTAAACATTTTACCTCGCACGAATCTAAGAATTTCCCTTCTAACCGAAACGTCAACTTATGGAATGGATTTCCTCGTAAAGTAATAGATTGCAACAAACACTTTTAAACGTCGTATAGATAAATACTTTGAATCTAATCCCCAACTAACAGGGTTTTCTAGCGAATAACTAATTCCCTAGCCTTCAGGTGACAAGTTCACCGATTTTTTCCCCATAATCTTTATCCCAGGTCACCTAATATGGACCACAAGGTCTGTTGTGACCTGTTTAACTATGTAA
Source organism: Ceratothoa steindachneri (assembly GCA_963969495.1). Taxonomy (NCBI): domain Eukaryota; kingdom Metazoa; phylum Arthropoda; class Malacostraca; order Isopoda; family Cymothoidae; genus Ceratothoa; species Ceratothoa steindachneri. The sequence continues at coordinate 39,339,768 of OZ018328.1, read as the reverse complement.
CTCATCCAAATGGCCTGAAGACGAGACATAAACTTCACAAAAGCAACCTGTGAAATAAAACGCCCTCTTCCTCCCTTCCTCAATAATAATAACGATATATTTTACTCTTTTCGACTTCAATGAAAATACTAACAACCCTGTGCAGAGTCATAAGTACTTGCTGACCCACGTTGTAGGTCATGGCCTGACTCGGACGATGCTTACAGCACATAAAAGATCGACTTCATTTAAACATTTCCATTAATCTTTTAAATCCCATTTTCTTACTATTTAATTATTTCGGCAAATCTCCAATTATTTGTTCTCACAAGGAATGAAGGTCAGTTTTCGTAATTTTATCCTGGCCACCAAATAATAAACATTAAACAAAAATGGCTCCTCTTCTTTAGGGCCACCCTGTATATATGGATGTAGGGGGGGAAGTAAGTCCTGACTATACATCAAAATAACTACACGACTCCAACATACACTCTATACACCGGTATACGTAAGGGCGGATAGTACAGACCTAAGCCATAGAAGGAAAAATCTTGCAACCATAGCAATGTGTATTCAGATAGGTCAACAGAAATGTGTACAATGTATAAAGAGGCTTATACGCTCTTATAATGTATAGTTATATATGTGTACACGAAATTGGAATGTGCGTTTGTGTATATCAACTTCATACACCATTCTTGTATAGCTCTCCGATACTCCCTCAATGTTGGATTCGATGGGGGGAAATATTGCAACTTCTTGCAACTTTCCAATCACAATATAGCAATAAAGGACGATTCCTCTATTCTCTCTTTTCCTTTGTGACCCCTTCTCCTCCCCCCCTACCCCGCACCCACCCTACTCGCTCCATCTCACTCTTTTTCTGAGTTGGAAGCTGGATTTGCATTCTCTCTATCTTCACACTCTTTCCTTCGTTCACGAAATAGGAGGAAAGAAAATATGGCCTTTGATTTACTTTACAAATTCGTGTATGTGTTTATTTCTCCATTTTGCAAACATTGGTTCGTTAGCATTAAAGGGCCGAGGTCTTTTCAGGGAACAAGGACTCCCTCGTCTTTGTAAGGCACAAAGAATACCTCCCTCAATGACGCTTTGGGCATCCTTTGCTTTGCAGAGATCTGAGGATCTCAGACCCGATCAAGGGATGTCGCACAAAGGTGGAGGAGGACGAAAGGACATGAGAGCACAAGTGAGGACGCGTCGCGCGCGCGATAGATAAGCTGGTAGATAGATATAGGAAGCGAGGCGTCATGAGATGAAGTAGACGAACGTCACAATCATAAGCAGAGTTCATCATATTAGGAGTTATGTCTAAGTCTCTCTCTCTCTCTCTCTCTCTCTCTCTCTCTCTCTCTCTCTCTCTCTCTCTCTCTCTCTCTCTCTATCTATCTATCTATCTATCTATCTCACTATCTCTGTATCTCTCTGTGTCTCTCTATGGATCTCTCTCTGTATGTCTCTTTCCATGTAACTTTCAGTGTATCTCTCTATATCTCTCTGTATCTCTGTATTTTTCTAGCTAAATCTATCTTTCCCTCTCTCTCTCTCTATAAATATATACATTCTATAAATATATATATATATATATATATGTATGTATATATATATATATATATATATATATATATATATATATATATATATATATATATATATATATATATAATCATGTGTCTCCTACATAGGTTTCCTTTCATGTTTTTCATCTTCTTTTGTGCCTGGTTGTAAAGTACTCATTTGGAGCGTCTCGATTGATTCCTGCGATTCTCTCATAATGATGAGGTTATTCTTAAGAACCAAAGGCGGTCTCCCAATTATGGCGTTGGAGTGTCGACTTTGAAGAGATACCCTGCATTTATACATTCGTGAAGAGGAGAAGGATAAAGAGAGGGAGAGAGAAAGAGAGAACCGACAAACAGACAGCAAGAACTTGACTAAAAATGCTTTATAATAAACCTACTGATACAATTTACTTCCCGAAAAGGTCCTCTTATCAGACCATTGAAGTTTATCATTAATTTCTAGCCCTTCTTTGTAACGATACGACAGCGGTTAATCCCACATGAAGTTAATTTCCCATAAGGAAATTCAACGCTGACAATCGAAATAATACTTACAATTGCATAAAAAGTAAAGCAATGAAAACTATTCCGTCCATTACCCAATAAGAAGTAAGGATTTGAGAGTCAAAACCGGCCAATAGGAATACGAGAAACAGACAGTGACATTCTTCCAATAGTAAATACATCTGGCTCTGGGCGGGTCCTTTGCTCTCAGTATAATTGTATAGTTTTTCTCTTTTTTCTAACGAAATATTTATGTAATCATCCTAAAATATTCTTCAATGAATTATACTTAAATTATATAATTTCTTATGGTTTTATCTATGAATAAATTTATAAATAAAGAGCCAATAAAATTCCCTGAGATGAATTATATTTCTACATCTGGCATCAATTTCTTCCTATTGAGTGATTACAATTGTCATGGAATCGCAGAAAAGATGGCGGTTATTTGCAGATATCATGTAATCCTAGATATGTTATATCACTATTAATTCATCAATTAATCGAATTTCATTCCCTTTTTGTAAAAAATATGAAGGAAAATATGTTAAAATAAAAGCTAAATAGAGAAAAGTCAGCTGAAAAGAGGATAATGGAGAGGAATTCCTCTATTGATTTAGGCGAGATAGGCGATTGGATAGGTTGGTATTTCTGTTTCTTTGATTCTTCTCACTATGAATGAGAGAAATGGCGAATTTATCTCCAAAATACCAGATATTGCTATTGTGGATTTACTATTGGCATTTCGTTAATTCTTTATTCGTTCGCGTTGAATTCAAGGCACATATTTTGTTTACAGAGATTTGGTAAAGCCAAGAAGATTTTAGTACCATTTTTAGATACTTGTTTAGCAGAAACAGTGGTTTATGAACCAGTCTCAAGTACTTTTGATACTGGTTGTAATACTGGGACCATTTTTGGCTGGTTGCTCAATTATTTGTAAGTGTAATTCAAATTTTATATATTTAAAACAAAGTTCGCAAAGAAAGTGATGGAATTAGAGTAGGCGAATTTGTCTTAAAGATCCTTGACACCTGTAGCTGGACGTGAACGTTTGATGCGCTGAGGCTCAGGAGAGCGGCCTCTTGTCCATGCACGCATTAAGGCAGGGCTGGGGAACTTTTCATGTGTTGAAGGCCGCATTAAATTACATGTAAGGCCACATTCATAAAATTTTAAACTGGAACTCTCACATTATCTGGTATATGACTAACTACTATAACTAACTACTATGACTATGCAACAGCTTAAAAATGAAAAAAAATCAAGCCTGTATCGTGCCGAGAAATGAAAGCCGTTTAATAGTTTCACTTGAATGAAGCTTATTTGAGGCTCAGGATGGTGAAGTGGATTCGCCGCTCGCTAGCAGTGCTCCGTCAGCGCGGGAAGCTGTTCGCAACTCCCCTGCGCTACTTTCGTTTTTATTTTTTATTTGCTACTTTCGTTCTTTAGTTTTTAATCGCTACTTTCGCTCTTTAGTTTTTACTCGCTACCTTCGTTGCGATTGATTTTTTAGTCGCTTTTTTCGTTCATTATTTTATTTATAGTCGATACTTTCGTTCATTATTTTTAGTCGCTACTATCCTTCTTTATTTTTAGTCACTACTTTCGTTCTTTATTTTTTAATCGCTACTTTTGTTCTAAATTTTTAGTCGCTACTTTGTTCTTTATTTTTAGTCGCTACTTTCGTTCTTTATTTTTTAGTCGCTACTTTCATTCTTTATATTTGTGTCGATACTTTTGTTCTTGATTTTTAGTCGCTAACTTCGCTCTTCATTTTTTACTCGCTACCTCCGTTCTTTATTTTTAGTGACTACTTTAGTTCTTTATTTTTTAATCGCTACTTTCGTTCTTTATTTTTAGTCGCTACTTTCGTTCTTTATTTTTAGTCGCTACCTTCGTTCTTTATTTTTTAGTCGCTACTTTCCTACTTTATGTTTTAGCGCTACTTTCCTTCTTTATTTTTTAGTCGCTACTTTCGTTTCGTTTTTTTAGTCGCTACTTTTGTTCTTTATTTTTTTTAGTCGTTACTTTCGTTCTTTTGTTTTTAATCGCTATCCTTGCTCTTTATTTTTTTACTCACTACCTTCGTTCTTTAGTTTTAGTGACTACTTTCGTTCTTTATTTTTAGTCGCTACTTTCGTTCTTTATTTTTAGTCAATATTTTCGTTCTCTATTTTTAGTCGCTACCTTTGTTCTTTATTTTTAGTCTCTACCTTCGTTTTTTCTAGTCACTACTTTCGTTCTTTATTTTTTACTCTCTTCCTTCGTTTTTTAAAATTTTTGTTCGCTACTTTCGTTCTTTATTTTTTAGTCGCTCCTCTTCCTACCTCCCTCCACCCCACCCCCCTAACATTAACTAACCTCTTAATGACTTCGTTGCGACTACTTTTTGTTTCAATAAATTGAATTGATCTACAAAATTTAATTCATTTAGGCCACACTTAATGGCCAAGAAAGTCACATGACCCCTAAAATGCAGCGGGGTCCCTCGCCCCTGCTTTGAGGGGGGGGGGCGTGATCTCATACTGGCGAGTTTGCCCTGTCATAAAAATAATACCCCAGAATTATACCCCACCTGGGGGCAATTCCTAGTCATGCCCCGTCCCCTTTGTCTCATATTGGAAATAAAATCACATTTTAACCATTAATCTCCATTATTGGGCTAAAATGGCTCCTCGATTTTGAAGGAAAATAAAACACGACGAGAGATACGAGTATGCCGACCCGGTCGAAGACTGAAAGTTTGTAATGGGAGATATGTAAAGTGAACATAGAGAAAATGTGTGGAAGATTTCTAGCCCCTCATCCCCCTACAGACCCGGGTCGGGGGGGAGCGCATGGTTTAGAACAGCCTCCACTTTTCTGGATTCTGGAAAACTGAGGGGGGGGGATATAAAGAGAAGGAGGGGAGCGAAATAAAGGGATGAAATAAAGAACGAGAGAATAAAACGTGTCCACAATCAGCTCATTCCACTCCAGTAAAGCAGCGACTAATTTTCATATCTAAGAAATACGGACATGGGGGGGGGGGCTCCTAACCCTTTCATGGCACTAGGGACCCCTCACAGATCTACCCTTGGTTCCAGACATTGGGCTTTACACTCATTCGTAGGAATACAGCCACTACCCTACCCCTGGCACAAGGCATTGATCTTTCCCATCTTTCTTTAGTACCTGAGAGCCCTAGCGTAATACATGCGACTCTTCCCTCGTTCGTTGGTATTCTGCCTCTCCTCACTATATTTGACACAAGACATTGATTCCCACTCTTTCATTGGTATTCTGCCCCTCCTCCACTATACCTGACAGAAGACATGTGGGTTTCCCCTCTTTCTTTGGCATTCATTTCCCCTCCCTACCCCTATCATACGACACGGGAGTTTTCCCCCTCTTCGGTTTATATTGACCTCTACCCATAACATAAACCATGCAATTTCCCCTCTTTATTCGCTATTATGCCTCCCCTCACTATATTTGACACATATATTTGCAACTTTCATGGGCCCAATCTTTACATTTGATGCATTACACCCATTGCTTCCCTGAGGCTGCATTTGACCATTCACCACTACATGCAAGACACCACTAATCTTCAATGTTCTCTCTGTTCTTATCTCCACCAGAATTCAGGAACCCTTTATTGTTCAGAATCCTTTTACAGGTTTTACTCTTGAGCCTTTTTCCTTGTGAATCCTCATTTTGTTCCGGTAGTTTCATCTTCACAGGTGTATCTGTTAGGATTGCTGTGTGGCGTTTTCTTTCGTTGCATCTTTGAGTCTTTCTTGGGCTAGCTTTTCTAAATGGTTGCAGCTCCTCTGGAATTTTGATTTCTCCTGTAGGTCTTTGTTCTCTCTTTATAGAAGAAGGTGATTAGTATAGGTAAGGCCGATCTAAACCATCTATGCTTGTACTTGGAACAGGGTCTGTAATCATATTCTCAAGGCTTGTTATGTGGATGGTCTTGAGGAGGTTCACAGGTAGGTATCTTGTAGCCTATGCAAACTTCAGTAAGCTGTAATGGGCTTTTACCATTCGGGGGCAAGTTGTTACTGATTGTAACAACTATTCCCGAAGGAATTATTTTCCTTCTCCTCCTAAATATTGCTATTCCCTGAAAACATGGGAAAACGAAGTCTAATTACATATGAAGCATACAGACACTTATTTCATAAAATCACATTATTTTTCATGAACATGAGTTTCATTAAGGTCTATGAAAATAATACGAAAGGTCCGAATACTTACTCAGGGTATCCAAAGACAGTGTTTTGCTTGTAGTTTCGCCACGAGTTATCAACTTGATGAGGACTCAACTAGGACAAGACTGGTAGTGACGCCTAAACGTCTCAAGAACCTCGGCGCCAACTGTTGCCATATGATGAAAATATTGACAATGTATCAACCTAGCCCCTGTATGCAACTAGCCCCGGTCTCCCTCACCCCTGAAACAAAATATTGGCCTTTGCCCCTTTTGCTAGTATCTGAGACTCCTAGTAAAAGACATGGGGCTTTTCCTTCTTTGTTTGAAACTCGTTATCCCTCAGGTGTATCCTTGGCACCGGGCATGGAGCTTTCCCTCTTTCTTTGGAACTCGTTATTCCCCAAGTGAATCCTTGGCACCAGGCATGGGGCTTTCCCCTTTTTCTTTGGAACTCGTCATTCCCCAAGTGTATCCTTGGCACCAGTCATGGGTTTTTCCCCCCTTTCGTTTGCATTCGCCCACCCATAGCTGCAGACATAGAGCGTTACCCTCTTCGCCACTTCTGCGTTCTTCTTCTATTTCTATTGAGGATTTTTCCCCTCTTCCCCTTTCAAGATTTGTCATCTCTTCGTTATTCCTTAATGAATCAAAATTTCCTCGGAATGTTAAGGTTTCCATGGCGACCGCCAGAGAATCCTCCCACTCGATTCGAGAGAAGAAAACGAAGACGAAGGTGATGAAGAAAAGAAAGGAAAGATAAACAGAAAAGGAAAATCAAAAAAGAAAAAGAAGAATAAAAGAAAAGGTGAAGGAGAAAAGAAAAAGATGGAGTGGGAAAAAGAAGAAAAAAATGATGAAGAGAATAAAAGGAAGATCAACAGAAAAGGAAAGTAAAAGAAGAAAAGAAAGAAGAAAACTTAAAAGAAGGTGAAGTAAGAAGTGAATGAGATGATGAAGAGAAGAAAGGAAAGATGAAAAGGAGGGAAATTCAAAGTAAAAGGAAAGGAAGAAGAAAATTTAAAGTAGGGTGAAGGAGGAAATAAGCAAGATGATGAAGAAAAAGAGAAAGAGCTCAGAGGAAAATGCAGATAAAAGGAATAGAGGAAAAATGGAAATTAAAAGAAGATGGACTAAAAGAATAAGATGAAGGGGAAAGAAAAAATGAAGAAGATAAAAAACTAATCTAGAAGAGATCGCAAGTTGGAGTAGCTATTTAAAAACTTTTAAATTATAATTAGTTATTATTATTATTATTATTATTATTATTAGTAGTAGTAGTAGTATTAGTAGTAGTAGTAGTAGTAGTAGTAGTAGTAGTAGTAGTAGTAGTAGTAGTAGTAGTAGCATCATAGTTATTATTTTATTATTTTTATCATTTCAGTTAACCAATTTTTAAACAATTTTACGCCAGTACTTTTTACATGTTCTGGGCATGTTCCACGCGTTGTCTCTCCCAGGCGAGAAGTATAATTGCCACTATCGATTGGAAAATCTCTTTGCCACTAACTTCCAACCATCGCTACTCGTAGGATCTTCCCTAATGGAAAATAGCCTCCTATAATCCGAATGGCCAAATCCATTTATAATTTTGTGAACTGCGATTAGTTGCCTCGCAGTCTTCTCGTCTCCATTGACAATAATTTGAGGTCTCAAAACCTACTTTCATAATTGGAGTGTACAGGGCCTCCCTAAAGTAGGGACAGGGGCCAAATGCATATTTTTAATATAATATTTGAGCTAAGTTTTATTTAATTGAAATATTAATAAATAACATCTTGGATTTGATGTCCACCATTTGAGATGCTCTGTTCCATGAGTTTTTCGAGATGAAGCCGATGTAGGAACTCCAAATTCCCCTCAATTTGAGCACAGTCATTTATGAGGCGCTGTTCTTACCTCGGGTGTCTCGTGTCATAGATAGAGTCCACCTTCTTCTTTAACACCCCCAATAAAGAGGTCAAGGATGGTAAGGTCAAGTGAACAAGGAGACCATTGGGTACACCTTAAAGAGGTCCAGTAGGGTAAAGTAGGGGGAAAGAAAAGACAATTGAGTACTTCTTTAGCCTACGCCAGAAAAATAAGTCAAGGAGGGTAAGGTCTGGTGAACGAGGAGTCCATTGTCATATTTCCTGTGTCCAAAATTTAAAGACACCCTTAAATTAAGGACACACTGGTGTTAATTTAGTCGCCCCGGTCCGCCCTTTCTCAAGCCTCTGCACGTCTTTTCTGAGGCATGGTGCACCTGCGCGCGGGAGAATGAGAAAATAAAATAGGGATAAAAAAATGCCTTATCATATAAAACGACTTATTAATTAACACTTATTTAATAATAAGGATACGACCGCCTATATTTAAATTATATAGAAGCTAAATATAATTAATTACCAGATTAAAATCATACTAAATCACCCTACAATTAGCTCAACCCATAAGTAATGCGGCATTTTATCATGTACATATATCATTATTTTATAGATATAAATAATCGAAAGCGGGTTTAGTTTCTATACCAATTTTGAGTAGGATTGTTAAAGGAGACAAAAGGTGGGTTATGGATAATAATATTAAACGTTCTAGAAAATGGATTATCTCTGGGCGAAAACAATACCTTAATCAAAACAGTGGTCTCATCCACGGAAGAATAAATAGCTTGTAAGTTTGGTGGGATAAGAATAGAACAATCCCTTTTGAACTTCTGAATCCAAATCAGTCTATCACTAAAGATGTCTATTGCGCTCAGGGAAAAAGGCCAGCACGAATCAATAGAAGAAGCGTGTTCTTTCAGCAAGACAACCAGCGATCTCATATCACAAGAAATACCATACAAAAGCTTAACAATTTCGATTGAGAACTAATGAGTCCTCTCTCAAACTCATCCCAAATTAGCCTCGTCAGATTAGTATCGTTTTAGGAGTTGAGCGAATCACCTGAAGTGAAGGAAAATGGCAACAACAGGAAAGTTCGAAATAACCCTAAAGAACATTTTTTTCAATTAAAGCCAGACGGTTTTTACAAACCTGGTGTTGAAAAGTCAGTAGAGCTTAGTGTTAAAATTTGGTGAACATTTTCATAACTTATTAAATTAGTAAATAAATAACTTCTAAGAGGGTCTTTTTTTCTATTTTTACCTATAAAATGATGATGAACACAAAAAAATGCCCCATTAATTAGGGTATGACGCAATATAATGATAGGAATTATGTAATTTAGCTTTTATATATGCACATATATTTCGATTCCTCTATTTATATTATAGAGGAAAAAGAAAATATTCGAGTTATGTTTATGTGCACTCTAAAGGTGCTTATGAGGCAAGAATAAGAGAGGGAAAAGAAGTGTTTTTCGTAAGCGCAAATGTTTTACAAGTGTGTATGAAAAAATAGAATTTCAACCACACCGTACCCTCATCTCTCAATCCAATTTGAAACTTTATTCGCTGTACCGAAACTTCTATATTAAGTTTTGCCAATATAAATTCTTCGCCATAGTCGTATTATGGTAATTTTCCCCATTTTTGTTTCTTCTTGTTACTTTGCCCCAGCCCCTTAAAAAACCCTTCGCATGCGTTTGTTTCTTCGAGTTGAAATTAAGTATAAAATATGCCAATAAATTTAAATGAATTTAAAATTGAAACAAGTTGACCACAAATTGGGTAGACAGAATTGCTTAATATGGGCTCTTTTTTGTATTCAAATATTGCTTGATTTTATTTGACTTGGAGAGAGATACGCAAGGGGCGTCCAAGAAGTTCGCGGAAAATGCGAATTACCAAAAAAACCCTAAAGATTGAATTTTAGGGTTTGTCCCCCCGGGGTAAGGTTTATGATCATGTTATGATTGGTATATATAAGTGATTGGATGGAATACCAAGGAAGAAATACATATTTAAATAAAACCGCCATCTTGACTTCTGTTTGGTAGAGTTATGGGGAGAAAAAAGTGATCTGGTGCATTTTTTTCCATAGATTTTCCTTTAAGGCATTTCAAACTAGTTTCTTCCCTACCAATTCCTACTTCTTTTTTACACACCATAACACTGTGATGAAAGTTTATCTTCGTAAGAGGAGAAGTGAAATTCGGGGCTTTAGTTTTTGTTGTCACATATTTCCGGGAACTTTTTGGATATCCCTCGAATAAAGAAGGAATGTGTTTAAGATACATATATGGAGCGTAACATTCATTTAACGTGTCCTCGTAAAATCACTAACAACAGTAGGTATTTTGGCAACGAAGTTGATCTAATACAGGGAAAATCTATCCCCAGCGAAGTCGTTGAGCAGCGATGGCGAACATAACCAACCTTCCAGCGATACCCTAATTTAAATAGGGGGGGGGGAAAGACCCACATGGAAGACATTCCAATATATTTTTATTCAGAAGTCTTACGAAAGAGAGTCAAACAAATCCGAAAGAATCCCCCAAATTGGATCCAACTTATCCGAAACCCTTTCCATTCAAAAGAAGCTTTGTGTAGAAGCGATAGAGAAGCTATAGGAGCCAGCCTTTCAAGCCCGCTTCCAAACCCGTACGTAATGTATTGGTCCGCAGAGTTTCCAACTTGTACAATAAGCCTAATGTCCCTATTTGGAACGCGAAGAACAACGCGCAGACTTCGGTAATGGTATATCGGATCTTGAACCAACCGTTGAGCTAAGATTCGATTCTAGTTTCCTTTCCCCTTTCCTCCTTTACCTTCGTCTTTCGGCGGGGGTGAAGACGGAGAGGAAAGAAACAAAGGGAGGAAAGTTTGTTGTCTCGGGGAAGAGGAGTCTAAACAAAAGATTTTCCGGCGGGATAAATGAAGATGAAAGGAATGCTCGCGGAAAATGAGGACCGAGAAAGATGAATGCTTTAGCCTCTAAATGATTATGGAAGGCATCAGAAGGAAATAGAAGCGGGGGTGAGGGAGCCGAATGGAGGAGGGGGAGCGATAAGACTGGGGAAGAGCTCTGCCTCCGAAGATTATTAGGAAACAAAGCTTTGATTTATGGGTTCCAGTGAACATATTTAAGATGAGACATTTTTTTCGCGTTTCGAAACGTTTCAATGTAGAATTTTCCTATTTAATGGATTAAATAGATACGGGTTTTTTTTTAATCAGGTTAAATCATTATATGCACATATTGACAGGGGATAAAAGCGATGCTCATTTTAATCACGAATTCATGAATGGATGTAAACTAGCAATAATGAAGGTTAAGATGAGAATAAGACGTTTCTTTAAAGGACTCGGGGCCGATAGTCGATGAATACCTAACAGAATGAGATCTGGAAGAATGTGAATTGTACCTGGCTAGAATGAATATGGAGACCGTGGTAAGAGAAACTTGGGTAAAATGTGGAAAAGTACATTTGGGTGTACGCCAAGTGGATACGGCGTTGGTCCGCTAACGTCGTGGTACTGGGTTCGATCCCGGCAAGAATGGTCACAAACGTCAGCGCACGGAGAGATCTGGCGACCAATTGGTGGAGGAGCTGTCCTCATCCCTGTATTCGGGTGGGTAGATCTTGCACTTCTCATCACACACCTAGCCAACTGCAACACTGCTTTCTTTCCTCTCCCTTCTTCGCAGTAGAACACACCACACACTCTCTCTGTTCCACGGATTCCTGCCGATGGGCATCTATATCCACATACCTCTGACACGGAACTTCCTGGCACCTTTCTCCCAAAGAGGACAGGCCTCTGGTGCCCTCGGGCTTACCAGCGATTGTCATACTCACCTTTATGTCTATTTCATTATCTGGTCGGGATCCACCTGGATAAAAGCAGGTTGGAGAACTACCATTACACTTGTGTTAAACATGGAAGTGAGGCGGTAACAGTAAAAGTATGATCGTTTCTAGTGAGAAAGAATATAGAGATAAATAATGACGTGTAAACTAACAGAGAAATGACCACATAATTGAGTTATGAAAGAAAGAAAATGGATTGTTTGTGAAACAGGAGAGTCAGTGGGAGAAGGGAGAGTATGTGAGGCTACTTGAAGCAGGTGAAAAGTTAGGTCAAACGTGAATATAGAACAAATGCTGATCAAGTTTAAGGAGCTGAGTTGGTAGAGCAAAGTTGTATGTTAAGATGCTGCAGTAGTTTTCATGCCTCGAGAGCCAAGGGTGCCACGGGAGCGACCGAGAAATAATTTTAAAAATCTCTAAATTCCCCCCAAAATAGGAATTTCTAACATTTCTGAAGAAAAAAATCCAAAGGCACTTGAAATAATTTTGAAACTAGTTTCTCTGCATTGTGCAACATAAAAACAACGAAAAGAGAAAGATTGCAGGCAGTGATTGAAGAAATGAGAATTCCCTTGTCAACATAAAAACAACGAAAGGAGAAGATTGCAGACAGACAGTAATTAAAGAAATGAGAATTGCTTTGTCAACATAAAAACAAAGAAAAGAGAAGATTGCTGACAGTGATTGAAGAAATGAGAATTGCCTTGTCAACATAAAAACAACGAAAGGAGAAGATTGCAGGCAGTGATTGAAGAAATGAGAATTGCCTTGTCAACATAAAAACAACGAAAGGAGAATACAGTGATTTGAGAAATGAAAATTGCCCTGGTAACATAAAAACAACAAAAAAAGAAAGATTACCGACAGTGAGTGAAGAAATGAGAGTTGCCTAATCAACTGTGCGTCCCAATATTAAAGAATAATATAATATCATCAAGTTCAAATTTCCCATTACACTTTTAAAGGTAAAATTTATTTATTTTTAAATTTTATTGTCCTATTTCGATTAAATTAGGTTAAATATCAATTCTGATTAACTTTGAAGTGCTTTCCACGTAATTTAGTATTTATAGGTAAATTATTTTTTATTTGTGCGACACGGCTGCTTCTAGATAGCAATTAGGGTGCCAATATAATACAAATATTGAAAACCACTGCGCTAGAAATTAAATAAAGTGCCATGTTGAATAGGTGACTGATAGGAAGTGGGAGATATACCAGCAAAGGTTCTATACTGTAGATTGACCATAGAAAAACAGGAAGGGAGGAGTGTGGAAGAATAAGGAGAAAGAGAAAGAATTCTCCCCATCTCCTTACTTTCCCAGTTCGGCGTTGACCGCTCTAAATTCGTCTGCCCTATATACTACGCAAATAAGAACAATGGAAAGACCATTAAGTGGGCATCGCGACTTCTCGCTATGGGCCCTTATCGCGACCCAAGGCAATTAGGGAAGTTGTTGGCAATGAATCTCTCTCCTCGTCTAGATAATTTCGGAGTATATATTCGAGACTTCGAAGTTCACGTGCAGATTGTGTCTGTAGCCGCCGTAACGTCTTCGTTAGTCGAGAGGGAATCGACTACATTCTCGTCCAGAGAAGAATTGAGTGATTGTCGAAGAGCCAATGAAGAGCTAGTCGCCACTCAGTGTTGTTCGTGGAAATAGTTAGGCGCGCTTCAACCCTTCTCACTACGTCTTCGGATTTTAAGGATCGGAAAAGCCATCCACGAAGCACCCTCCGTTTGCCTCTTAAAGATAAGAGACCCCCAACTTCAGTTTCCCGAAGTTGAATTGAGCGTCCCGTGAGACGCACACAAGTTCAAGGTCGAACTTATCTACCTAGTTCTACTCGCCGCACATCAAGGTAAAAGGGATTTAACCCCCGCTTCATCACGCTCCTCCCACCCTTACCACATCGAATCTCAAGGATTCCCTTTGCTCTAGAACTTGCATAATTGCAAAATCCTTACTTAATTAATTATCCCTCGGTTCAAACTTAAGTGATAGTGCTAATCATCTTAACAGTGAACCGTCAATATTTAATTGTATTGCCATTTAACTTGCCTTATATGTAATCTTTAGTCCTATTAAAGTATATTTTTGTAGCCGTGTTTGAATATTCCTTGGCCTAGCAACTGTGTATTTAAAGCACTCTTAGAAACATCCCCAGGTAGAGCCTTAATTTCGGTCGTCCAGTAGGTCAGTGTGCGTATAACCGCGTACACCTGGTTATACCACGACAATGAGTTTGTGAGGATCAAGATTGGATGGAAAAGTTATTTTGAAATGGACAGTACTTGTGAACGATAAGAAGGTTAATTGTAGATGTTGTGCGACTACTTTCATAATCTTTTGTAGTTACAACGACATATGACTTTGGCGGTAGTCGCAAGATAGGCGCTATAAAGAAATAAACTGATCTTGTATATGTTAAATGGGGTATTCAATGAGAGAATGTAAAACCGTCTTTATACTGCCCCGGTGTGGAGTATGATATATAATAGTTAAGAATGAAAAAGATGGAGTAGATCATATAGTCGCAGAGATAGTAAAAATTGATGAATTTGCTTTGGAATTAATTTGTTAGTAGCGTTATAAGGGGTTTGACAGTAAGACAATGCATGAGGAGTGAAATAACGCTGTAATAATAAAATAGGAAGAAAATTCAAATGAAATATTACAGACTTATAGGTTTTTTAAGTGTTGTAAGTAACGTGTATAGAAAAATCATGATTAACTGTGTTTGGAAGATAATTCTGAGAACTGTAAGTAATGAATAATGAAAGAGTAGGAGCGAATAGGAGCTGGGTGAATCATAGAATTAAGTTGAAATATCTGAGTGTAAAACATGCTAGAAGAAAAGCAGTTGGGTATATGTCGGTTTTTTGGTTTGAAAGAAGTGTATGATTGTGTTGATGCAGAAGCACTAAGGTAAATTCTAAGAATATCTGTAAGTGTTGCTGGCTTGAGTTAGAGAGAATCATGTACTGATAGAGTGATATTTTAATGGGTTCAAGACCTTCTATTAAATGCTTATCCTAAAATGATTACATTCATATTGCCTTTTCAATTGTCTTTAATGAATTTTAATTTCCTTTCATTACCTTTTGTCTTTAGTTATCTTTTAATTGACTTTTAATCAATTTTTGATTGCCTTTTAATTGCCTTTTTATGTTAAATGCTCCAATTCAGAAATCTCATTCGAAGCCCCTTTTTGTTTTCATCAGGCTTCCTTACACGTCACTACGAATGGCTCTACCTACCGCTAGACCTGATTGCCATGGTATTACCTCAGATTTTATTACAGTTTCTGAAGAAACTTTTATTAATGGAGTCTCAAGAGAGACAAATGACTTGAAACTTTCATTGACGGCTCAGGTGTAATTTAAGAATGTAAAACTTGATTTAATTAAAATTGTAGACATGATTTGATCGAAAAATGAGAGGAGGGTGACCTGATGTCACGTAATGTATCTGGACTTGGATGATAAATTATGTGATTGTTCACGCAATTTCTAAGACTATTGAGAATGCTACTGAGAGATTTTCCTAGAGCACTAATGGTCATCATGACCGGTAGGTCACCAGAGAGTCTTTCAGTTCTGGTGTTGTCAGGAACTTTTCCAGCCAGGGGTAAAAACTAGATTTTGATCACATAAGCCATCCCCCCTCCCCAAGGTTGCTTTCTTATCCATTAAACCAAAGTAATTTTAAAGCACACTCTATCTAGAACACTAGTAGGTATCGTAAACGATAGGTCACACTAGATTGTTTGTTTGTCTCTAGTGACGCAAACGATAATTCCTTTTTATCCTGGTACTTTAGAAGTATAACTAAATACGCTACTGAGCGTAGTTTGAAACACTTGAAGATGCGGAAAAACTGTAGATATTTATACTTAGGAGTAATTTCTCAAGAAACATTGGCGCGTGTTTAGTGATCAGCAGAACTGCCGAGTATGAGTGAAGCAAATTTAGCTAATCCCAAAAAGAAATTCCTCCCACTCAAAAAGAACTGCTTTGAGACCGACGGTCACGATTTTGAGTTTATCAGAAGTCAAGGGATGTTCCTACCTTGGCCAAAATGGTAAGAACGGTAAATAAGTATTTAAATTCAATAGAAAAGTACCTTACGAAGATTTTCTTTCATGGGACAATAGCTCGGTTTTTTAGACTATCGAATTTCTTTCTACAAGGAACCGGCTGAAGTCTCCCTTCTCCAGTCGACATGGACGATAAAAGATTCTGTTCGTAGATGCTGCACAAAGAACTAGCTTGAAGTTTTACAAATAATCAATTAAAGATTCCTAAAATTTGCTCGTAAAACTGGATTCCTCGCGGAAAAAATGTAGCAATCTCCTTTACAATACCCCAATAATGGTTCTTTGGTGCAACGACTCAAACAACCTGAAATGTCTCTTTTAAAATTACACCAAGAATTTATTTTTAACCCGTGGACAAGCCAATGATACTTGACAGAATTAATTTGCCAGAAATTAAATGTATTTTTTAATGGAATCTTTAATTATGTTTTTTTTTTCAATCTAAAAGAATAGAATTAATTGGTACTAAATAGTTATTAGTTTGGTGAGTCATTTGAATTCAAATCTATTTTAAGAGGTATTGATTCTAGTGTGTCAACTTTACGTAATATTAATAACAGTTATAAAATGTTCAAAAGAGAAGGAAAGCTACCAGTATATATTTGTTTAGAAGCAAATTAGTCAATATCTCTTTTACATCTTGCTTTTTGGAGACGAATCTTAAATGTTTGGCATTGAAATTGTGTGATATAAAAATAATTTCCTTCCCTGAGGGATTTTTTTTATTAAAACATTCAATATTTTAGCCTAAAAAGTGTTTAAATTCCCTAAATTAATTAGATCTAGTAACTTTTTAACATTGGAGAAATAGGTGAACTACTTCTTAAGGAAGTAAACGCTTCAACTTGGCCAACTGAATACCCTCCTAACTCACTTATACAAATATTATTGAAAATTTATATTAGGTTTTCGAAAATCTAACTGGCTTTGCGCTGGTGTTTTTAAAGAAAAAGCAAAAAAGAAGGACTTGATTTGGTTTCGGAGCGACGTATGGTTGCATTTGAAACTGTTACAAAGCTCTAATATACAAGGATAGGACAAATTAGCGGCAACACTCATTGAGTAAAGGACAGAGGCGGAATTCATTGACTAAACGAAAGCGGCAAAACATATTGACTAAACGCTAATGGCAAAAATCATTGACAAAATGTCAACTGTGAAACCTATTGACTATAGTTTAGCGGCCCAACTCATTGAATAAACACCAGCGACAAAACTCATTGACTAAACGCCAGCGGCAAAATTCATTGACTAAACGCCAGTGGCAAAACGTATTGACAAAATGTCGCCTGTAAAACCTATTGACTATATTTTAGCGGCAAAACGTATTGACTAAACGTCAGCGACAAAACTCATTGACTAACTGTCAACGACAAAACTCATTAAGTAAACACCAGCGACAAAGCTCATTGACTAAATGCCAGCGACAAAACTCAGTGACTAAACGCCAGCGGCAAATCTTATTGAATAAACGCCAGCGACAAAACTCATTAACTAAACGCCCGCGGCAAATCTTATCCAGCGGTAAAACCTATTGACTAAATGTTTGTGGTAAAGCTAATTGACTAAAGATCAATGGCAAAACTCATTGACTAAACGCTAGAGGCAAAACTTATTGACTAAACGCCAGCGGCAAAATGTATTGACTAAAGGTTAGCGGTAAAACGTATTGACTAAACGCCAGCGGCAAAACGTATTGACTAAACGCCAGCGGCAAAACGTATTGACTAAACGCCAGCGGCAAAACGTATTGACTAAACGCCAGCGGCAAAACGTATTCACTATACGCCAGCGGCATTACTCATTGACTAACCTTCAACGACAAAACTCATTGACTAAACGCCAGCAGCAAAATTCATTAACTAAACGACAGTGGCAAAACGTATTGACAAAATGTCGCCTGTAAAACCTATTTACTATAGTTTAGCGGCAAAACGTATTGACTAAACGTCAGCGACAAAACTCATTGACTAACTGTCAACGACAAAACTCATTAAGTAAACACCAGCGACAAAGCTCATTGACTAAATGCCAGCGACAAAACTCAGTGACTAAACGCCAGCGGCAAATCTTATTGAATAAACGCCAGCGACAAAACTCATTGAATACACGCCAGCGGCAAATCTTATCCAGCGGTAAAACCTATTGAGTAAATGTTAGTGGCAAAGCTAATTGACTAAACGTCAATGGCAAAACTCATTGACTAAACGCTAGAGGCAAAACTTATTGACTAAACGCCAGCGGCAAAATGTATTGACTAAAGGTTAGCAGGAAAACGTATTGACTAAAGGCCAGCGGCAAAACGTATTTACTAAACGCCAGCGGCAAAACGTATTGACTAAACAGGAGCGGCAAAACGTATTCACTAAACGCCAGCGGCATTACTCATTGACTAACCTTCAACGACAAAACTCATTGACTAAACGCCAGCAGCAAAATTCATTAACTAAAACGTATTCACTAAACGCCAGCGGCATTACTCAGTGGCAAAACGTATTGACAAAATGACGCCTGTAAAACCTATTTACTATAGTTTAGCGGCAAAACGTATTAACTAAACGTCAGCGACAAAACTCAATGACTAACTGTCAACGACAAAACTCATTAAGTAAACACCAGCGACAAAGCTCATTGACTAAATGCCAGCGACAAAACTCATTGAATACACGCCAGCGGCAAATCTTATCCAGCGGTAAAACCTATTGAGTAAATGTTAGTGGCAAAGCTAATTGACTAAACGTCAATGGCAAAACTCATTGACTAAACGCTAAAGGCAAAACTTATTGACTAAACGCCAGTGGCAAAATTTATTGACTAAACGCCAGCGGCAAAACGTATTGACTAAAGGCCAGCGGCAAAACGTATTTACTAAACGCCAGTGGCAAAACGTATTGACTAAAGGCCAGCGGCAAAACGTGTTCTTCAAACGCCAGCGGCAAAACGTATTCACTAAACGCCAGCGGCATTACTCATTGACTAACCGTCAACGACAAAACTCATTGACTAAACGCCAGCGGAAAAATTCATTGAATAAACGCCAGCGGCAAATCTTATCACGCGGTAAAACCTATTGACTAAATGTTAGTGGCAAAGCTAATTGACTAAACGTCAATGGCAAAACTTTCCGACTAAACGCTAGCAGCAAAACGCATTGACTAAACGCCATCGGCAAAATGTATTGACTAAACGCCAGCGGCAAAACGTATTGACTAAAGAACAGCGGCAAAACGGATTGACGAAACGCCAGCAGCAAAACGTATTGACTAAAGTCCAGCGGCAAAACGTATTCACTAAACGCCAGCGGCAAATGGATTCACTAAACGCCAGCGGCATTACTCAGTGACTAACCGTCAGCGACAAAACTCATTGACTAAACGCCAGCGGCAAAATTCATTGACTAAGCGACAGTAGCAAAACGTATTCATAAAATGTCGCCTGTAAAACCTATTTACTATAGTTTAGCGGCAAAACGTATTGACTAAACGTCAGCGACAAAACTCATTGACTAACTGTCAATGACAAAACTCATTAAGTAAACACCAGCGACAAAGCTCATTGACTAAATGCCAGCGACAAAACTCAGTGATTAAACGCCAGCGGCAAATCTTATTGAATAAACGCCAGCGACAAAACTCATTGAATAAACGCCAGCGGCAAATCTTATCCAGCGGTAAAACCTATTGACTAAATGTTAGTGACAAAGCTAATTGACTAAACGTCAATGGCAAAACTCATTGACTAAACGCTAGCGGCAAAACGTATTGACTAAACGCAAGCGGCAAAATGTATTGACTAAACGCCAGCGGCAAAACGTATTGACTAAACGCCAGCGGCAAAACGTATTGACTAAACGCCAGCGGCAAAACGTATTCACTAAACGCCAGCGGCAAAACGTATTCACTAAACGCCAGCGGCATTACTCAATGACTAACCGTCAACGACAAAACTCATTGACTAAACGCCAGTGGCAAAATACATTGACTAAACGACAGTGGCAAAACGTATTGACAAAATGTCGCCTGTAAAACCTATTGACTATAGTTTAGCGGCAAAAAGCATTGACTAAACGTCAGCGGGTAAACTCATTGACTAACTGTCAAAGACAAAACTCATTGAGTAAACACCAGCGACAAAGCTCATTGACTAAATGCCAGCGACAAAACTCAGTGACTAAACGCCAGCGGCAAAATTCATTGAATAAACGCCAGCGACAAAACTCATTGACTAAACGCTAGAAGCAAATCTTATCCAGCGGTTAACTTATTGACTCAATGTTAGTGGCAAAGCTAATTAACTAAACGTCAATGACAAAACTTACTGACTAAACGCTAGCGGCAAAACGCATTGACTAAACGCCAGCGGCCAAATGTATTGAATAAACGCCAGCGGCAAAACGTATTGACTAAAGGCCAGTGGCAAAACGTATTGACTAAATGCCAGCGGCAAAACTCATTGACTAACTGTCAACGACAAAACTCATTGAGTAAACACCAGCGATAAAGCTCATTGACTAAATGCCAGCGGCAAAACGTATTGTCAAAATGTCTGCTCTAAAACCTATTGACTATAGTTTAGCGGCAAAACGTATTGACTAACTGTCAACGACAAAACTCATTGAGTGAACACCAGCGATAAAGCTCATTGACTAAATGCCAGCGACAAAACTCAGTGACTAAACGCCAGTGGCAAATCTTATTGAATAAACGCCAGCGACAAAACTCTTTGACTAAACGCCAGTGGCAAATCCTATCCAGCGGTAAAACCTATTGACTAAATATTAGTGGCAAAGCTAATTGACTAAACGTCAATGGCAAAACCTATTGACTAAACGCTAGCGGCAAAACGTATTGACTAAACGCCAGCGGCAAAATGTATTGACTAAACGCCAGCGGCAAAACGTATTGACTAAACGCCAGTGGCAAATCTTATTGAATAAACGCCAGCAAAAAAACTCATTGACTAAACGCCAGCGGCAAATCTTATCCAGCGGTAAAACCTATTGACTAAATGTTAGTGACAAAGCTAATTGACTAAACGTCAATGGCAAAACTTATTGACTAAACGCTAGCGGCAAAACGTATTAACTAAACGCCAGCGGCAAAATGTATTGACTAAACGCCAGCGGCAAAACGTATTGACTAAACGCCAGTGGCAAATCTTATTGAATAAACGCCAGCAAAAAAACTCATTGACTAAACGCCAGCGGCAAATCTTATCCAGCGGTAAAACCTATTGACTAAATGTTAGTGACAAAGCTAATTGACTAAACGTCAATGGCAAAACTTATTGACTAAACGCTAGCGGCAAAACGAATTAACTAAACGCCAGCGGTAAAATTATTGACTAAACACCAGCGGCAAAACGTATTCACTATCGCTAGCGGCAAATCGTATTCACTAAACACCAGCGGCAAAACTTATTTACTAAACGCCAGCAGCATTACTCATTGACTAACTTTCAACGATAAAACTCATTGACTCAACGCCAGCGGCAAAATTCATTGACTAAACGACAGTGGCAAAACGTATTGACAAAATGTCGCCTATAAAACCTATTGACGATAGTTTAGCGGCAAAACGCATTGACTCAACGTCAGCCGCCAAATTCATTGACTAACTTTCAACGACAAAACTCATTGAGGAAACACCAGCGACAAAGCTCATTGACTAAATGCCAGCGACAAAACTCAGTGACTAAACGCCAGCGGAAAATCTTATTGAATAAACGCCAGCGACAAAACTCATTGACTA
Organism: Ceratothoa steindachneri; assembly: GCA_963969495.1. Lineage (NCBI taxonomy): Eukaryota > Metazoa > Arthropoda > Malacostraca > Isopoda > Cymothoidae > Ceratothoa > Ceratothoa steindachneri. Next base: position 39,317,911 of record OZ018328.1, on the reverse strand, counting down.
AACGCCAGAAGCAAATCTTATCCAGCGGTAAAACCTATTGACTAAATGTTAGTGGCAAAGCTAATTGACTAAACGTGAATGGCAAAACTTACTGAATAAACGCTAGCGGCAAAACGTATTGACTAAACGCCAGCGGCAAAATGTATTGACTAAAGGCCAGCGGCAAAACGTATTGACTAAAGGCCAGCGGCAAAACGTATTGACTAAACGCCAGCGGCAAAACTCATTGCCTAACTGTCATCGACAAAACTCATTGAGTAATCACCAGCGACAAAGCTCATTGACTAAATGCCAGCGACAAAACTCATTGACTAAACTACAGAAGCAAATCTTATCCAGCGGTAAAACCTATTGACTAAATGTTAGTGGCAAAGCTAATTGACTAAACGTCAATGGCAAAACTTACTGACTAAACGCTAGCGGCAAAACGTATTGACTAAACGCCAGCGGCAAAATGTATTGACTAAAGGCTAGCGGCAAAACGTATTGACTAAAGGCCAGCGGCAAAACGTATTGACTAATCGCCAGCGGCAAAACTCATTGCCTAACTGTCAACGACAAAACTCATTGAGTAAACACCAGCGACAAAGCTCATTGACTAAATGCCAGCGACAAAACTCAGTGACTAAACGCCAGCGGCAAAACGTATTAACAAAATGTCGCCTGTAAAACCTATTGACTATAGTTTAGCGGCAAAACGTATTGACTAAACGTCAACGGCAAAACTCATTGACTAACTGTCAACGACACACATTCATTGAGTGAACACCAGCGACAAAGCTCATTGACTAAATGCCAGCGACAAAACTCAGTGACTAAACGCCAGTGGCATATATTATTGAATAAACGCCAGCGAAGCACTCATTGAATAAACTCCAGCGGCAAATCTTATCCAGCGGTAAAACCCATTGACTAAATGTTAGTGGCAAAGCTAATTGACTAAACGTCAATGGCAAAACTCATTGACTAAACGCTAGCGGAAAACGTATTGGCTAAACGCCAGCGGCAAAACGTATTGACTAAAGGTTAGCGGCAAAATGTATTGACTAAACGCCAGCGGCAAAACTCATTGATAAACGTCAACGGCAAAACTCATTGACTAAACGTCAGCGACAAATCTCATTGATTAAACGCCAGCGACAAAACTCATTGACTAAACGCCAGCAGCATTACTCATTGACTAACTTTCAACGATAAAACTCATTGACTCAACGCCAGCGGCAAAATTCATTGACTAAACGACAGTGGCAAAACGTATTGACAAAATGTCGCCTATAAAACCTATTGACGATAGTTTAGCGGCAAAACGCATTGACTCAACGTCAGCCGCCAAATTCATTGACTAACTTTCAACGACAAAACTCATTGAGGAAACACCAGCGACAAAGCTCATTGACTAAATGCCAGCGACAAAACTCAGTGACTAAACGCCAGCGGAAAATCTTATTGAATAAACGCCAGCGACAAAACTCATTGACTAAACGCCAGAAGCAAATCTTATCCAGCGGTAAAACCTATTGACTAAATGTTAGTGGCAAAGCTAATTGACTAAACGTGAATGGCAAAACTTACTGAATAAACGCTAGCGGCAAAACGTATTGACTAAACGCCAGCGGCAAAATGTATTGACTAAAGGCCAGCGGCAAAACGTATTGACTAAAGGCCAGCGGCAAAACGTATTGACTAAACGCCAGCGGCAAAACTCATTGCCTAACTGTCATCGACAAAACTCATTGAGTAATCACCAGCGACAAAGCTCATTGACTAAATGCCAGCGACAAAACTCATTGACTAAACTACAGAAGCAAATCTTATCCAGCGGTAAAACCTATTGACTAAATGTTAGTGGCAAAGCTAATTGACTAAACGTCAATGGCAAAACTTACTGACTAAACGCTAGCGGCAAAACGTATTGACTAAACGCCAGCGGCAAAATGTATTGACTAAAGGCTAGCGGCAAAACGTATTGACTAAAGGCCAGCGGCAAAACGTATTGACTAATCGCCAGCGGCAAAACTCATTGCCTAACTGTCAACGACAAAACTCATTGAGTAAACACCAGCGACAAAGCTCATTGACTAAATGCCAGCGACAAAACTCAGTGACTAAACGCCAGCGGCAAAACGTATTAACAAAATGTCGCCTGTAAAACCTATTGACTATAGTTTAGCGGCAAAACGTATTGACTAAACGTCAACGGCAAAACTCATTGACTAACTGTCAACGACACACATTCATTGAGTGAACACCAGCGACAAAGCTCATTGACTAAATGCCAGCGACAAAACTCAGTGACTAAACGCCAGTGGCATATATTATTGAATAAACGCCAGCGAAGCACTCATTGAATAAACTCCAGCGGCAAATCTTATCCAGCGGTAAAACCCATTGACTAAATGTTAGTGGCAAAGCTAATTGACTAAACGTCAATGGCAAAACTCATTGACTAAACGCTAGCGGAAAACGTATTGGCTAAACGCCAGCGGCAAAACGTATTGACTAAAGGTTAGCGGCAAAATGTATTGACTAAACGCCAGCGGCAAAACTCATTGATAAACGTCAACGGCAAAACTCATTGACTAAACGTCAGCGACAAATCTCATTGATTAAACGCCAGCGACAAAACTCATTGACTAAACGCCAGCGGCAAATCTTATCCAGCGGTAAAACCTATTGACTAAATGTTAGTGGCAATGCTAATTGACTAAACGTCAATAGCAAAACCTATTGACTAAATGTTAGTGGCTAAGTTAATTGACTAAATGTTAGTGGCAAAGCTAATTGACTAAACGTCAATGGCAAAACTCATTGACTAAACGCTAGCAGCAAAACGTATTCACTAAACACCAGCGGCAAAACGTATTGACTAAACGCCAGCGGCTAAATGTATTGACTAAACGCCAGCGGCAAGACGTATTAACTAAACGCCAGCGGCAAAACGTATTGACTAAACGCCAGCGGGAAAACGTATTCACTAAACGCCAGCGGCATTACTCATTGACTAACCATCAACGACAAAACTCATTGACTAAACGCCAGTGGCAAAATACATTGACTAAACGACAGTGGCAAAACGTATTGACAAAATGTCGCCTGTAAAACCTATTTACTATAGTTTAGCGGCAAAACGCATTGACTAAACGCCAGCGGCAAAACTCATTGACTAACTGTCAACGACAAAACTCATTGAGTAAACACCAGCGACAAAGCTCATTGACTAAATGGCAGCGACAAAACTCAGTGACTAAACGCCAGCGGAAAATCTTATTGAATAAACGCCAGCGACAAAACTCATTGACTAAACGCCAAAAGCAAATATTATCCAGCGGTAAAACCTATTGACTAAATGTTAGTGGCAAAGCTAATTTACTAAACGTCAATGGCAAAACTCACTGAATAAACGCTAGCGGCAAAACGTATTGACTAAACGCCAGCGGCAAAATGTATTGACTAAAGGCCAGCGGCAAAACGTATTGACTAAAGGCCAGCGGCAAAACGTATTGACTAAACGCCAGCGGCAAAACTCATTGCCTAACTGTCATCGACAAAACTCATTGAGTAAACACCAGCGACAAAGCTCATTGACTAAATGCCAGCGACAAAACTCAGTGACTAAACGCCAGCGGCAAAACGTATTAACAAAATGTCGCCTGTAAAACCTATTTACTATAGTTTAGCGGCAAAACGTATTGACTAAACGTCAACGGCAAAACTCATTGACTAACTGTCAATGACAAAACTCATTGAGTGAACACCAGCGACAAAGCTCATTGACTAAATGCCAGCGACAAAACTCAGTGACTAATCGCCAGTGGCAAATCTTATTGAATAAACGCCAGCGGCAAATCTTATCCAGCGGTAAAACCTATTAACTAAATGTTAGTGGCAAAGCTAATTGACTAAACGTCAATGGCAAAACTTATCGACTAAACGCTAGTGGCAAAACGTATTGACTAAACGCCAGCGGCAAAATGTATTGACTAAACGCCAGCGGCAAAACGTATTGACTTAAGTCCAGCGGCAAAACGTATTCACTAAACGCCAGCGGCAAAACGTATTCACTAAACGCCAGCGGCATTACTCATTGACTAACCGTCAACGACAAAACTCATTGAGTAAACGTCAGCGACAAAACTCATTGACTAAACGCCAGCGGCAAATCTTATCCAGCGGTAAAACCTATTGACTAAATGTTAGTGGCAAAGCTAATTGACTAAACGTCAATGGCAAAACTCATTGACTAAACGTTAGCGACAAAACGTATTGACTAAACGCCAGCGGCAAAACGTATTGACTAAAGGTTAGCGGCAAAATGTATTGACTAAACGCCAGCGGCAAAACTCATTGATAATGGTCAACGGCAAAACTCATTGACTTAACGTCAGCGACAAATCTCATTGATTAAACGCCACTCCAAAAGTCATTGCCTAAAGGCTAGTGGCAAAACTTATTGACTAAACGCCAGCGATACAACTCAGAGACTAAACTTCAGCAAAAAAACTCATTGACTAAACCCCAGCAACAAAACTCATTGACTAAATACCAGCAGTAAAACCTTTCGTCAGGGGAACAACCGAACGATTTCCTTTCACACGGTCTTTTTGAAAGCTCTCCTTCCGTCGAATACTAGATTTTTCCTCTCTTTGGGCAAGTATTTGACGACCCTTAGCGACTCCAGAGATGAGATAATATTCGAAACACTTTAATTCGAATGTCGCACAATCACGATTCAATTTTTGTATGAAATAGAAAAATGTTGACTGGCTTATTAAATATTCCTTCGGGCAATCACCTGCTACGTACTAATAAGTGTTATTTTCTGTCTACTTAATTGAATAAAAGTACCTTCGATGATTATACCAAACTCCTTTTGTCAATAAAAAAATACTACACTGCATAAAAGTAAACCCCTCCCAGATTTTCTTTGTACATTTATTTATCACTTTATTTATTCATCAATCTTTCCCTCGATTTGTTGGTTCGATTATTCGCCCAGACCTGTCCATTCTTTCTTTATATTTGTGTTTCAACTTTTGGGGATTTCTACCTATCGCTTTAATTTTCGAAATGTCTATCGCCTTGTCTGTCTATTCCCCTCATATATGTTTCTCTTCATCGCAATTTCTCTGGTGTAGTATCATACTTCAACCTCGCCCTTATCAAGTCGCCCTCGACGAAGTGACATCCAAATCGTGATGTCAAATCGCAATAAAAGTGTGACTTTGGACAGCCAAAAAAAGCCACGATTTATGTGTCCTTATTTGAAAGAAATGTGTGACAGTGTTTGTGTGTGATTCAGGATGTACACTGTGCATATATTTATATCTTTACAATTTCCGTGGTCATTTTATTGTTTTTTATTAGCACAATCTGTGTGATTTTTTATGTTTCTTAATTTTTTTTTATGTATTTTTATTTCAATTTAGTTAACGAATCGCAGCGACTGATTCTGTTTCAATGAATTCGCTCTGGATGCATCAAGGAGGTGTCTAAAATGGCAAAGACACCCTGCTCCCCCTCCTCTTCGTCCTCTTACTCTTCCTCCTCCTCCTCCTTCTCCTCCCCCTCTTCCTCTTCCTCCTCCTCCAATATCTACTCCTCTTCCTTCTCCTGGTCTTCCTTCCCCTCCAAATGCTGTTCCTACTCCTCCTTCTCCTCCTCCTCCTCCTCCTCCTCCTCCTCCTCCTGCTCCTCCTACTCTTACTAATACTACTTGTAATGTTAGTATTTTAATTCCGTGAACAGGAGAAGACTTGAGCCCTATGAGCACCATCTCGCCACCAGCGCCGTGGATTGCCACCCCCGGGGTGGGGGTGAATCAGAGGAGAAAAAGGAATATTTTAATTGAAGTATTTATTGCACATATCTGCACAATTGAACATGTGCGTAGTTTGCTCTCAATTATTCTGACAAATTACCTTATGACCTCATGACCTTCTAAACCTTCAACAAGTTGGGCAATCCAACCCATAGTTAGTTTGATTTTAATAATTCCCGGACTAACCTTCGGGGAACGTTTGAAATTATTATATTCCAAATACGAGGGGCGGTCAATAAGTTTTGCAATTCGGATATAAGGAAACGAGATATGAGGAAAAGTGTTTTAGTATTTTTCAATATAACTACCCTCGACTTCAATGCACTTGCGCCACTTTTCCCTGAGGCTTCGAATTGCCGACAACCAGAAATCTCCCGACTGCTGTTCAATCCACTCCTGGACGGTGAGCTGGACATCATCTTCGTCCCCAAACCGGCGTCCACGCTGTGCAGCTTTGAGCTGGCGGAATAAAAAGTAGTCGCTAGGGGCCAGATATGGACTGTAGGGGGGATGGTTGAGCTCCTCGAATCCGCACTCGCGCAGGGCAGCTTGTGCAACTCTGGCCTTGTGGACTTTGACGACGTTGAAGTCGATCATGGGGCGTGAGGTTTCTAGGGATCCAACGGGCAGAGACCTTGGTCATGGCCAAATTATCGTGGATCGTGTTGATAACACTTCCATGTGATATTCCAAGTTTTCGCTCGATTTCTTCGACCTTCAGCCGTCGATTTTCGAGGATCCTCCTCTCCCCACGGGCCACATTGTCCTCGTTGGTCACGTCTGACGGGCGTCTTGGACAGGGGTCATCTTCAAGGAACTCACGACCATGGCGGAACTCCCTATTCCAGCGAACAATGGTTGCATAGGAGCAGGCGGTGTCGGTGTACACTGCAACCATGCGTTCATGGATCTCTTTTGCATTCAGGCCATCCTTGGTCAAATATTTGATCACTGCGCGGTGTTCAACCTTCTCCATTGTTGAAAAATTTGTGACTGATGATCTGCGATCAGCTACTGCTTCTTAAACAGACGAGGCAGGAGCGTGCGGCTGTAGGTCCTAACTTGTCATAACTTGTCCTAACACCCCCACAAACAGCCATCCCCCTTCCTTTGTTTTGATCTACCGATTTGCAAAACTTATTGACCGCCCCTCGTTGAATGTAAAACAACATATGTGTTTCAAATTTCGTTACAATCGCTTGAATAGTTACGATGTTATTGCCAAAAACCTCATTAAAAAGTAAAATGGTTTTACCATTTGACCGACAGACCTACGGACCGACATAGTAACTTATAGAGTGGCGTCCACTCGACTAAAGAGTTGGTTCGTTCATAATTATTGGAAATATCCTACTTAGAACCACATATCCGCCCTAGAATCACTGTAGCTTCTCATTCAATAGTGCAATCAACATGATAACTATCATATACCCATGAAATCACCTCATATATGCGACTTAAGGCAACTTATGTGTAATCTATAAAATGTAATTTAAAGTGCGGTTGTTGTTTTTTTAGAAACACATCTACTTTTTACCCTCTGCCCAACGAATCACGAAATGGACATGTTTTTTTTAATCGCTGTGGGTCGATTTTAGCGAATCATTTAGGCCGGAATCAATCGGAATTGGACAGCTTAATTTAGAGATGCTGCCGAATCCTCATAATTGGAATGCCCATATCAAATGCAAAGTTCATTAAAAAACTAACTAAAGGATTTTTTTTTTAATATTTAAAAAAAAGGAAGAGTAAGACTAATAATGACTAGACAGAACACGAAATCGTGATCTCGAAAATGGAATTCAGACTCAACGCGTCAATAAAGATGGGAGCTCACAATTGGATCCAAAATTCTGTTCTCTTTTTAAACTTCAAATATTTCTTAGTTTTAATTTCTTATATTGACTTAGTGTAAATAGACAAAATTCTAAGGTATTTAAATTTTTAATACTTATTACAATTTTTTTATTATTCTTTGTTTGACTACGTCCTCTTTTTTAATTTCACTAAACCTTTTGATTATAATTTTATTTTCATTTTCATTTTTCAATTTAAGTCCTTTAAAATATTGCTATATTTATTGCATTACTTAAAATTCGGCAAAAATATAATTACTTTCTAATTTTACTTACTTTTGTAAACATGTTTTTATTTCTGTGTTGATATTAATTGAGTAGGTTCTGATAGTTTTATATATTCCATTATATTTGATCCTCATTTAATTATTTTACCAGTGTTTTTCTATTGTGTCACTTTCAGGGCCGTAGCAACCACTCACCGACCCCCACGGCCTGGGGTGGCCAGGCTCTTAAAGGCGTCCCACTGTAGCCAAAGGTTTTTATTTTATTAATAAAAATATAAAATTTTCGAATACACATTTTTCTGTAATTATCTGATTTATCTATTCCATTTCAACTGTGTCATTAATGATAGACCAGAATATTTGTATTACAGGAATATTGTTATGGAAGCCCCACAATCTTGATTGGGGGTGGGGGGGACACTAGACATTGCTACGGCCCTGACCAATTTTATAAAGGTCTTTTACCAACTTAATTTATTGCACTCTTCCAATATCATGTTTTAATATACTTGTTTACCAATGTCTTTAGTTGCAACTTTCTAGTGACGATTCTCTCAAGTGATCATCTAGTTCCTTAAACACATTTGCTAGTGTAAATTGCAAGGCATTAGCTTCGATTTGGTTCTCAAGCTTCTGTGTGTTATTTTCTTTTTCTTATTTGTTTTTTTCTCTCTCTTGTTTTGCAGATCTATCATCTTTTCTCCCTTCAGTAGTTAGGTGATCACTAGCTGTGGAGAAAGAGCAGAGAGCAAATATGTCCGTAATAAAATATTTCTTACTGAAGAATATGTAATCAATTTCATTTGGGGTCCGATTTGGTCTTATTTTTGTTCTCAGTTTTGTAAAGAATTGCGATGTAAAGGTGTGTTTGTTGTGAAAAGCTTTGAAAGTCGTAAGGTCATATGGTCATGAAATCGGCCGATTCTAACGAAATTTGAAACCTTTGTGTTGTTTTACATTCTCTTTCGAATGATTTAATTACCAAGGTCCTCCCAAGGTTAGTCTTGGAATTATTTGGCAATAACATTGTAATTATTCGGCCGATTCTAACGAATTTTGAAACCCTTGTGTTGTTTTACATTCTCTTCCGAATGATACAATTGGCAAAGTCCTCCCAAGATTAGCTAGGGAATTATTTTGTTTGGGCAATAACATCATAATTATTCGGCCGATTCTAACAAAATTTGAACCCATTATGTTGTTTTAAATTCCCTTTCGGATGATATAATTGCTAAGGTCGTCCTAAGGTTAGCCCGGGAATTAGCCTTTTGGGTAATAACATCATAACTATTTGTCTGATTCTAACGAAATTTGAAACCCTTAAGGTGTTTACATTCTCTTTTGAATGATAGAATTGCCAAGGTTACTCCGGGAATTATTGAAAGTTTTCAAAATCGTAAGGACATAAATCTGAATAAGTGAGAGCACGTGACTTTTTGGTCAGCAAACCTTGTTATGTTCAATGGCAGTCAATTCAACCGAATACATGGAGTTCCCAATGCAAGTTCATTTGCACCTACTATATTTTTATGTTAAATGGCAGTCAATTCAACACAGTACATTGAGTTGTCAAGGGAAGTCCATTTGCACTTACTCTATTTTTATATTTTTATGTTCAATGACATTCACTTCAACCGATTAGATGCATTTCTCTTTTTTTATGTCATTATTTGAGAAAATTTGGTTGAAAGAATCCTCAACTCTTCTGAGACTGGAGTATAAGATTGTAGATAATACCTTCTTATTCTTAATATTTACATCCCAAAATCACATCTCAAAGATTTTAGACTTCTTAAAAGGTAATCATCATAATATTAAATTTACGATTGAAATTGAATTAACTGGACACTGATATTTTAAGGACATCAAACTTAAGGACAAATTACAGGATAGCTCACAAAATTTAACCCAAATTTGAATTAGTATTACTCAAAAAATCTTAGAAATATTTGGGTTATGTAAAATTTGTTTTGTCTAACAAGTATTTAGCTTTTTATTTTTTAAAATTCTTTTAATTTTCTTTCACTTTATTAATACACAAATAGTTTATGTGGAGGTGAAAAGAAGTATTTCCGTAAGGAAGTGAAATAATGAAAAATCAAAGTTGAAAATTAAAAAATTTATCTAAAGAAAAATAATTCTAAATCTAGCACCGCAATTCTCTTTCACTTTTCTAGGTAGTTTTGATACAAATAGAATGAATTAAATAGTATGTTTTCTTCAATGGTGAATCAAATGGTTTCTAATTATCACAGAAAAGACTATTTCAGAAGAACCCATTTATCAGACAAAAATTCAACGAGTATTTGTTATCGCAAACTTTTTATCAGGACTGGCAGTATTAAACAAGTACAAGATTTATCTGAGCAGCGTTTTCCTGATAGGCATCCACAAGCAAGCCTGCTATTTGGAAGAATGTTCGGAACTACGAGAAAGAAGAAACATGCTTAAATCTGAACAAAGGTCGTTCGGGACGTAGGAAAATCATAAGAACAACAGAAAATAATGAAATGATCGGATGGCACTTCTTCAAAATTCAAACGTACTAATCAGAAAGAATGGCTTGCTATTTTCAGTCACTATTTAACCGCATTGTTAAACAACACTTAAAATGTCATTTATATAAGGTGAAAGTAAGGGACCAACTTCATGAAACAGATTTTTCTATACTTACACAACTTGTAGAATGGCTTCTCCATAAACCTGCTCGTTTCTTCGACAGCATTGTTATTGGTAACGAGACAGCCTTTTTCATGAATGGAAAGGTAAATTGTCATCATACTCGAGAGAATGCGCCACTGAAAAGTCCCCCAGAGTTCAACTTTGAGAGACGTATTTGTCGGTAGAAAGTCTCTTTGTAGATCAGGATATGCAGGAATGGCCATCTCGTCGTCCAATTGTTTTAGGACAATAATTTCACTGAAGATGCCTACCTGATGATCAATAAACGGATCACCCCACTACTCTTCCATATTTACTGCAATCAGTTGAATAAACTTTGGTGGATTAAGGATGGGCCCAAGCTTATAGACTTCTTGCTGTAAGAGAAAGACAGAAAACATTTTAGCAATCGTATTGTCGCGATAAATCATGCAAATAAATGGCCCACCAAGATCCTTGGATTTAACACCGTGTAATTTCTTCTTATGGGATCATCTAAAGAGTATTCTACTCCCCCAGAAAACACAAACCAGTTAAAAGATAGTATCACACGTGAAGTCAATTTAGTTAAGGAAAATCACCAGTTGATGAAAAGAGTTGTGCAATCAATGTGAAGTCGCAAGCGTGCTTGGAAAGAAATGGACTACATGAGGAAGAAAACGGAGCTTAGAAAATTTAAAAAATACATTTGTATTACCTATAAGAAGTTTCGTTATTAATGAGCAGGTAAATATGTTAATTTTCAACTTCGGATTTTCACTATTTCACCCTTGCGGAAGCACTTTATTGCCTCCACCCAAATCATTTGTGTATCAATATCGTAAAAGAAAATTAAAAAGATTTTCACAACGAAAACATAAATAGTTGTTAGATAAAATAAAGTTTACAGGACTAAAACATTTCTAATAGTTTTTGACTAATACTAACTCAAAGTTGACCTAATTTTTTTGTGCGTCACTCTGCATTTTGCTTGTCAGTTCAGCCTCTAAAAAACCAACATATGTTGGCCTTTGAAGGAAGTTTGATTCGTTGATTCTAGTTTTATTTAAGAAAAAACATACCTTCTGAAATGTACTAACTCGTGTTTACAAAATTTGTTCTATAATTACATATGCACCATTATGTTAAGAGTTGGTTTTCTTCTTAACTACTATGTGGTTGATAATGGATTTTCCAACCAATTTTATTTATAAGATACAAAAAAGAATTTTTAGGGATAAAAATTTAGCTTTAAAAATATATCTCTAAAAGTAAAAAATATTTTTTTAAATATACGTTTAACGTTGCATGTTTCGGTAAAAATAGTATGATTTTAAACAGAAAAAAGTAAAAAAACACTTCCAAAATTTAACCACGAATTAAAGTTATATATGGTATTACCATAGAGGTTAAGATATTTCTTAAGACTGAAAAATCCATTTGTTGAATATTTATTTTTATTCTTATGGTGACTACGTCATATATGAAAGGACAGATAAAACTAGGTTGGATGAGCAGAGCATTCGAACCTGTCACCCCCTTTCTATGGTTTCTGTTCAACGTTTTCAAAATTATTTATGGTTATGCAGATGTTGTGTTTAAATCACTTCTTTTAGCATGCCAATCTGGCTAACAGTCTAGATAATATATGTATTTAAATATAAAAAATAAGCATTCGACACAGTAATTGCGCAAAACATTTCTACTTATAAAATGATCGAGATTTACCGAAAGCTCTGCCTAATAAAGGTTCGTCTATGGCTGCCCTGCATTTTTGCTTACTCCCGCGATACTTTGTGAGTTATCCACACACACACACATATATATTTATATATATATATATATATATATATATATATATATATATATATATATATATGTGTGTGTGTGTGTGTGGATAATAACTTACAAAGTATCGCGTGAGTAAGCAAAAATGCAACAAAGCCTACAAGGAAAATAATGCGAAGATTCCGAGTAGTTTCGAACTTTATTCCTTGATAAAGAACTCGAAATAAGTCCCAAAGTACTCGGAATCTTCGCATTATTCTCCTTGTGGGCTTTGTTGCATATATATATATATATATATATATATATATATATATATATATATATATATATATATATATATATATATATATAAATATATATATATATATATAGGTAAAAGGCCATGTTGTATGCACGTAGTATTGAGGTCCACAGCTGTGGCAGCGTGATTAATTTTAACTTGTATTTTCTTAATATTTCTTACAAGTTTTTTAACGGGATCTTCGAGGCGAGAACAAACATCCGCGAATGACATTATTTATTCCTATACGTCTTTCGATTGTGTTAGGTCATCTTCAGGGAATAAACAAAAATGGAATTATTCATTCCCTGAAGATGACCTAACACGGTCAAAAGACGTCTAGGAATAAAGAATGTCATTCGCGGATGTTTGTCCTCGCCTCGAAGATCCCGTTAAAAAACTTGTAAGAAATATTAAGAAAATACAAGTTAAAATTAATCACGCTGCCACAGCTGTGGACTTCAATAGCACATGCATATAACATGGCCTTTTACCTATATATATATATATATATATATATATATATATATATATATATATATATATATATATATATATATGTGTGTGTGTGTGTGTGTGTGTGTGTGTGTGTGTGTTTGTGAAAATGGAAAATTCACAAAGTAGCGTGTGAGTAGAGCAATAGATGCAAAAAATCCCACAGAAAAATGAAAGGCGGATTCCAAGTACTTTCGAACTTGTTCAGTTCGAAAGTACTTGGAATCCACATTTCATTTTCCTGTGGGATTTTTTGCATATTTATATACGGTGTTCCTAAATTAACTATTTTAATTAAATCGGACAAATGTTTAGAAAACTGACACAATTATATGTTTATTACTTAATTATGACAAAAAAGCGACTATCCCAAATTTAGGGACCTTGTTGGGCCCGGCTGCCTCCGCACCCCATTTTTCCCCGATGTACGCCGGCTCCAATAGCGTTTTCTATAGGTCAAATGACCATTGATTCATCGGGCAGGATCCCCGACACCTGGAGATGAGGGCCAGTTGGAGGCCCTTGTAGAAATGGCCCCGAAAGTACCACTCTCCAGATGGCATGGTCTTCCCTGGGACAAACAATGACTCGATGGGAAACTTCCCCAATCCAAAATCCTCCCCTGTTCCAGATCTTCTTGAGGTGAAAAGGGCTCCCGAAGACTTACAAGGAGAGGAAGGAGCTTCTCCCTCGGGTGGGGCCCCATTTCCGAGAATGATAGGTCTGAGGCTGACTCGTTCGACCTTGGGGCCACTTTCGGGTAGGCTTAAAAGAGGGCTTATTCCCTTCCCTCTTCTCCTAAAAGTTTAAAAAAAATGAAAGGTATAACACCTATGAAATCCCTCCCCGTGGCGTCCCCGAACGGGGAATGTATAGCCAAAAGGAATAAATTTACAGATAGGTTGAGTTGAGCCTCGATGACGTCATCGATCATCGTCGAAAGACCACCCGGCGTTTTCGAGCCCGTTGGCTTCAAACGATTCATCTTTTTAAGTCCACTGAAGGTAATAAATATATTTACTAGAGGTCACAAGTTCCACCAGGTGGGTCTCCAGCAGGGTAATTGGTATTGAACGAAAGGTCATCCGTTTCTCGGACTGGACCCTTCTGTTGAATGTGGTGAATGTGGTGTGTATTCATTATGAATAGTGTGCTGAAAGGGAATGAAAATAAAATTAGAAAACAATTTATAAAAGGTAGAAAATTATAAACAAAATAAAATTTTATACACTTTTAACACATTAGACATGATAAACATAAAAGTGTTTTTAAAATATTGTCCTATTTCATTGAAATAGTTAATTCAGGAACAACATATATATATATATATATATATATATATATATATATATATATATATATATATATATATATATATGTATATATATATATATATATATATATATATATATATATATATATATATATATATGAGGGGCGGTCAATAAGTTTTGCAATTCGGATATAAGGAAACGAGATATGATGAAAAGTGTTTTATTATTTTTCAATATAACTACCCTCGACTTTAATGCACTTGCGCCACTTGTCGCTGAGGCTTCGAATTCCCGACAACCAGAAATCTCCCGACTGCTGTTCAATCCACTTCTGGACGGTGAGCTGGACATCATCTTCGTCCCCAAACCGGCGTCCACGCAGTGCAACCTTGAGCTGGCGGAATAAAAAGTAGTCGCTAGGGGCCAGATCTGAACTGTAAAGGGGATGGTTGAGCTCCTAGAATCCACACTCTCGCAGGGCAGCTTGTGCAACTCTGGCCTTGTGGACTTTGACGACGTTGAAGTCGATCATCGGGCCTGAGGTTTCTAGGGACCCAATGGGCAGAGATCTTGGCCATGGCCAAATTGTCGTGGATAATGTTGATAACACTTCCATGTGATATTCCAAGTTCTCGCTCGATTTCTTCGACCTTCACTCGTCGATTTTCGAGGATCCTCCTCTCCACACGGTCCACATTGTCCTCGTTGGTCACGTCTGACGGGCGTCCTGGACGGGGGTCATCTTCAAGGGAATCACGACCATGGTGGAACTCCCTATTCCAGCGAGCAATGGTTGCATAGGAAGGGGGCGGTGTCGGTGTACTCTGCAACCATGCGTTCATGGATCTCTTTTGCATTCTTGCCTTCCTTGGTCAAATATTTGATCACTGCGCGGTGTTCAACCTTCTGCATTGTTGAAAAATTTGTGACTGATGATCTGTGATCAGCTACTGCTTCTTAAATAGACGAGGCAGGAGCGTGCGGCTGCCCCCCTTCCAGCCATCCCCCTTCCTCTGTTTTGCCCTATATATATATATATATATATATATATATATAATGAAAATTAATGCAATATCGCAAGAAAAGATGAGGAATTAAACCACATAAAGAAGGAGAAACTACAGGAACTGCGGGTGATTATACAACCACCACAGGGCTATGCCATTTTTATTTTCTGTCTTTCAAATAAAATTTGAAGACAGAAAGAAAGATGTAGAAACCTGGTCTAGCTGACTATAAATACATATAGTCAAGAGGAATAAGAATTGGCATAGCCCTGTGGTAGTTGTATAATTACCCGCAGATCCTGTAGTTGCTCCTTCTTTGTATGTGACATGGACAATGAACCTTTAAATTGTGAGCGGGTAAGAGGATGTGGTATAAAAATTCCTTGGAGGTTCCTAGCTTAGGAAGATACTGGGTTTGATGGGGTAACGCTTTGGGCGAAATATAGTTACTGTGCCTGGTAGCTTAGCGGTAAAGCATCTGATCTGCAATCAGCAACCCGGGTTTGAGTCCCGGCCAGGAATTTTCAAAAACTTTTTTCCCCTGGCGTTATTTCTGTCTTCTCGGTAAAGGATCGCCTTCAATGTGCCGCCCTCTGCTCCCTTTGAATCTGGATTCTTCTAATGTCCCTCTCGCTTGCCTTTAAAAACCTCCGGTTTCTTGTCTCATTTGCTTATTCGCGTCCAATTCTTATTTTCTCTTGTAATATATATATATATATATATATATATATATATATATATATATATATATATATATATATATATATATATATACAGTGAGGTGAAACAAGTATTTAGACGCTCAAACAAAGACTATTTAAATTATTTTCAACTATTATTTTGGTGTATCGTACACACTAATTATTAATTAACAGTTCTTTCTTACATTTGAGAGACACTAAAAACATTTCCTAAGTGTTTAAGATATTATATATAGAAAACAAATATAGGAGTGGAAATAATTAGTTGTCACTATATAAAGAGAGCTTAATATTTCATTGCACCTCCATTGTTTGTATAATTGCTGCCAGACACTTCTTATAAGACTTGACCAACGTTGTCTTGAAATATCTGCCAACTCTTCTTTAGGTATAGCTCTCAATCGCAACAAAAAGAGGTGTAAGTTGGATGTAAGAGTGTATTTTTTTACCAAAAGAGTGGTAGATTAGTGGAATGGTTTACCACAGGAGACAGTAAGCAGTCCAAACCTGCATGAATGTTTTCAAGCGCAGGTTGGATGAGTGTCTGGGGATGGTAGGTTATCATGGTTTTTAAGTTGTATTGGGGCAAATTACATAGTGTAATATCAATTTGTGTATATTTTAGATTGTTGACAGTGAATTGCATGGTTTTATTTTTTTACAAGGCCTGATGGGGATGCCTTTATGAGCAGTTCAGACACAATTTTGATGCAGTTTATTGAGCGGTTTTTGACTCGGATGACCTCTGATAGGCCATTGTGGCTTTTGTCATCCATTTAATTATATTATGTTATATTATGTTATGTTACGTTACGTTATGTTACGTTACGTTACGTAACGTTACGTTATGTTATCTTAAGTTATCTTATGTTACGTTATGTTATCTTATCTTATCTTATCTTATCTTACGTTACGTTATGTCATGTTATCTTGTTATCTTATGTTATGTTACGTTACGTTACGTTACGTTACGTTATGTTATGTTATGTTATGTTATGTTATGTTATGTTATGTTATTTATGTTATGTTATATTATACTATCTTATGTTACGTTATGTTATCTTATGTTATGTTACGTTACGTTGTTATGTTATGTTATTTTAAGTTATGTTATGTTATGTTAAGTTGTGTTAGGTTATTATGTTATGTTAAGTTATGTTATGACGTTTGCATGATTCCTCTTGTAGACCTGTTCCTTCAATATACACCACAAGTATTGTTCTGTAGGAACCGCTCACGTATTGTTTCGCCGTGGGCTTTGGATCATTGGTTCTAGTGAAACATTCATTCATCTTGCATCGATAACTTCTCCATAGTTTACGTTGTTATTGACCAATATGTCCCTGTATTTAGCTCTATTCATTGTTCCATATTAAGAGCCTCAGTTCCCTTAAAATAAAAACAGCCCCACCCAATAATCTGTCTTCATTAGAGGTTGAAAGACGTTTTCAGCCATTTCTCTTCCCCGATACAAAGCTCTTAATCTCTCGATATCGTTTTACATAGAGTGGTTTGGACACCATATCTTGGACATTTTAGTTTAGGGGGATAACTCTTGGGTATGGAGGAAGATTTGTGCCCTCTATGTTTCTGTACTTTCTTTTTTTCTTTAGTTTTAGTTATATTACTTGTTTAGAACGATATTGATTGGATAATAGTTATAAATTTAAGCTGAAATATAAAAAATATTAGTTAAATTATGATTTTAGAAAACATAGAATTTTATTAATTACACACATTTATGTTTGTAGATGATGTAGTTTCAACATGACAAACCACTTAGGTTTTTAATAATTTTTTTAACCAGCTAAACACCATCAAACCGACCATAAAATTCAAAAGTGAATGGGTAGAAGAGCGTTTGAAATGTGTAGCCCATGTTTTCTTCAAGATGAAATTGCCTACATAACCTGCATGATAATAGAACTACCTAAAATATCCATTTAATTTTATTGATAAAGCATATCTAAAGCTAGGTCAATATTTTTCCGACTCTAGCACAAAATCTTGATGTAAAAACTGAATTGTTTATCCCTTCGACATTCACCCTTACTTAAAGAAATAAACTCGATTGTGATCCCACCCTGACAACATTTGACCACCTTTCAACCATCAGAAAATCTTTCCCTTCCACCAAACTCCAAGGAGAGAACAAAGATGTTATTTAAATCTAATCTCGTGTAAAGGCGCAAACTCTCCTTTATGCTACAATGGAGAAACGGGAAAGTCATTAGATAAGGAAATTTAGGAAGATAGGCGAGCGAGATGTTAGGAGAGCAGATAATGCCTCAAGTATTTTTACTCATGTCAAAAAACGCTCACCATGTTAGAGATTTCTCACATGACCAATTTACAATTGTAACGATTTGAACTAAAGGAAGATTATTAGAGCATCATAAATTAAAGGAATTCCGAATTTACATCTCTGAGAAGGTCAGTTCAAATGTAGCCCCATTGATTTATATTTAATCCTCAAAGATGTTAATGACCTTAAGTTAACGCCTCCATATTAAAATGTCAGTGATCCGTTGCTCAATATCCGCATGTTTTGAGAGTTAAATATATATTATATATATACTATATATATATATATATATATATATATATATATATATATATATATATATATATTTATATTATTTTCGCCATGATTTCTTCGACAAAGCTTGAGTTTAATATTAAGTAAGAAGGACAAAACGAAGAAGGCGGGTCCCATCTTTATTCTCTATTTTTCATGTTATTTCTAAACCCATTTACAGGAGCTATAAAACAAATTCTAAATCTAAAGTTAAATCTCGTCTACGGCACAATTACAATATAATTTAAAATTGACACAAACGGCGATAAAATACTAAGATGAACGTTATGTTAATGAAAACCGAACGAACAAAAAAACTAGTGATGTAAGAACAGTAGAAATTATTTGAAACAAAATTATATTAATCAAATGCAAACAAGAGACCTAAGCTCGGGTAAACTGATCTAGGTGCAGTTAAATTGACCTAGGCTCCGGTCAAACTGACCTAAGCGCAGTCAAATTGACCTAGACCTACTCAGCCACACAAATGCTGCACAAGATGGAGTTGTTTGACTGTGCCTCATCGGTAGATAAATTGGGGCTTTGATTCTTGTTCTCTTCAATTGGATGCCAGTTGGCATTGAGAGTCTTCCTTGGAGTTTATATCACCCTATTTTACTTTTTTCTTCATTGTGTCTTCACAGTTTCTCTCAATGCCGCTCAAGTGATGAATATCAGTTTTCCATTCCTTTGCAACAAGTCCTCTTTCCCTCCCACACACTCCGACACAAAATCACGAGGCTCTCACATTCACAGGCTCACACGCCGATGAGCGCGAACACATCGCCGTCATTCGCTGCGCTTATTAAAACAAACTAATCTGTGCTATTCCAAGTCTTCGCTTCCAACCGACCTCCATATTTCATCTAGGTCTCATTTTTCTTCGGCCTAAGCGTTATTCCTATTTTTAAAATTGGAATGGGAATTTCAGAATCCGAGACTAAGTCTGAGGTCTCAGTTTCGACTGCTGGGAATTGGGGCGAGATTTCTCTGAGGTTTTAAGCGTCGAAATGCATTAAAACTTTCGCCATTAGGAGCATCCCTTTGCGTCCTCGCCACTTCTTACACGACTCGCTTGTCGACGAGGCTCCACTGTGGGTCGGGTTCTCGTTCTTAGCTACCTTTCTGTTCTTACTCCCCTCTTTATTCGTCCTTCTTTCTCCCCCTCCATCTCTGTCGTTCCCTTCATAGCAGTAATAATCCTTTTTTAATAAGAACAGGAGGTGCACGGATGAGATATGTATTACAGGGGAAGGAGTGTAATGGCGCGTAGTAGGGTCAATTTGCGTAAAAATGATGAATTGAAGCGATGTCTTTGTTTTAGATTTACCAAAGTAGCAGACGCGGAGGGACAGGGGAGGCAAATAGGGTTAAATAATAGGTACCACTGATTTACTGCCTATGTTTACATACAATTCAGATTAAAATAGTCATATATATATATATATATATATATATATATATATATATATATATATATATATATATATATATATATATGCACTGTTTCACTCAATAACGAGTAAATTAAATGTAGAAGAAGAACTACTGTTTTTGAGCATAAATTTTATTAGAACTGGATTAGTTTCAATATACAGCTTCTCTTATCTTCCTTAGCCCTAAACTAAAAGAAATTGACAAAGAAAACTGAAATACTGGAATATATAACAGCAGGCAACTGACATTAATCTGGAGGCGATAGCTTAAGGGGATTAACAATATCCTTTAAAATGGAGTTTTTGAGACATAGGGACTGCATTTATGCTGCCCTTCAGATAAATTGAAATTTCGAATTTCTTTAATTAGTAATGATTCGGTAATTGTTATTTTATTACAATCATTACAATGGTAAATTATTTGGGAACTAGATATAATATATATATATATATATATATATATATATATATATATATATATATATATATATATATATATATATATATATATATATATATATATATAAATAAATATATATATATATAAAATATATATATATATATATGGATATCGATATATGAAACTCACAACGTAGCGCGTGAGTAGAGCAATCAATGCAAAAAATCCCACTTTCGAACTTGTTCAGTTCATTCCCAAGGGATAACGAATAATTTTTACAAAGATTGTTTATATATGAGAAACAACAGAGTGATGCCCCGCCCATGTACAATAACAGGGCACATAATAGAAAAATGTTATCAGAGACCAGTTTAGATACCGGATATGAAGTATAAAACCAAATAGATAAGGTTTACTTCCCGAAATTCCGACTGTGAGCAAAGATTGTAGACATTTAGGTCACGAAACTAAGTACAAACACACGCAATTATGAATGCATAAAAATAAACAAGAGAAACATAACTAAATCAATAATCAAATGGCTAAGATTTAAAATAAACAATTTTGTTATAAATAAGCCTTATAATAACAGGGTCTAGTTTAAAAAGATCGGGGGATATATTAAAATTAGCCGAGGAATTAATGAATCAGCATTTGACAATATTTCCTTTAAATACAGTCATCAGATTTATAAACAGATTATGTGCAATTTTTTGCATATATATATATATATATATATATATATATATATATATATATATATATATATATATATATATATATGATTGACGTTTTTATGGGAAGCTACATATCGAAACTTGTCATGTTTTGATAAACCTTATGCTCCAAAACAATGTTTTTCTTGTATATATATATATATATATATATCGAAAATATCTATATATGTGTGTGTGTGGAAAAGTCACAAAGTATCCGGTGAGTAAGCAATATATGCAACAAAGCCCACAAGAAAAATTAATATGAGGATTTCAATTACTTTCGAACTTTATTACGAGTTCTTTATCAAGGAATAACAGAATTATTGAAAATTGTAATATTTATAAGAATGATAGAGAGGAGAGGAAACGCCCTCAAAAAAAGCCAAAAACCAATCAACAAAATGAATTAATATGAAATGGAAACCTTAGGAGGAGCGAACATAAATACAAAATAAGATCATTAAATCAGGTAAATTCAAAAGACTAAAGGTTGACAACAGGATTAAAATACCGCCTAGGCAATTAAATAGGGAGAAAATCTTAACGAAAGATTAACCTCAGAGGTCAGAATCTAAAAACCAAGGTAAAATAAATACAAATGTTCTAAAGAATTGACTCAAATGGAAATAAATACAGACAAAAACTTAATTTTACATAGATGCAGACAAAATAAAATTAAATTGTTTATTAAGATTAATATAAATATTTAATCTCAAATTAAAAGTTTGGACAGTACATTGTGAATATAATTAAATTATAACCATCAAGTTTATATAAGCCAGGACTTAAATTAAAATTTCGGAATTTACTAATAAAAGTCGATTCAATGATATTTCGTGAAATTGTATCATTATTATGACAGATGATTTTAGCAGAATTCCAATCAATATTGTGATTAAGATATGACATATGAACATAAAATGAGCTGCTTTCTTTTCCGCGACGGACATTATATTTATGCTGAGAAATTCGTTTTTTTAAACATTTACCTGATTGGATAAAGTAATATTTAGAGCAATCGATACATTTTACACAATATACATTACCAATAAAGGAAGGGGCGTTCTTGACTAATAGTTTAGAGATAGTATTATTATAGTTAAATACTACACAAATGCCTAGTTATTTTAAAATATGAGGGAGAGAAGCAAAGGATGAATTAAAAGGAAGTACAAGAGTGTTATTGTTATTAAAAGGCGCGCGAGGTTCAAAACTATAAAAAAAGACTTTTTAGCTAACTGAAGGCATTTATGAAGGAAATGAAAAGGATAGCAAAGTTTTTGGCTGATGTCAAAAATTTTGAAAACTTCAGAGTCAAAAAATTCACGGAGAAACATTGAACTAAAAATAGATCTTTTGACTTTAATATGGTGAGAGGAGTAAAAGTGAATATAAAAAGAAGAATTAGTTGGTTTCCGATAGACAGACAATTTGAAACCAGAAGGCAGGCGGTGTATTAATAAATCAAGTAAAGGAATACTTCCATTCTGTTTATCCTTTACGTCGCAGTGTCAGTTCCAAATGTTTTCTCAAAATGGCTTACGTCTTATCTTACCACTCTTTTAGGATGCATTTCGGATTCCCATATAGTTAATAGTTCCTACCTAATAGAAAAACTTAATACCATCTCTTACCCTTCAGATTTCACCCTTGTTAGCTTTGATGTTTGCTCCCTTTTCACTAAAGTTCCGGTTGATGATCTATTTCAGTTTCTTAGAAATGAAATTGTGTAACATGGAATTACCTATACCCGCTAATTTATTCTTAGAACTTATCTCTCTCTGTACCAAAGACTGTGCATTTACTTGCAATGGTAAATTCTTTCGCCAAAAATTTGGTTTAGCCATGGGTAATTGTTTATCCCCCGTTTTATCTAACTTATATATGGAATTTTTCGAAACGGTTTACCTCCCCTCTATTCTAGATTTTCCTATAATCTGGTTTCGCTATATTTATGATATCCTTTATTTGTGGCCCAATTCTGAACATATTTTTCCCTTTTTGAACAAACTTAATTCCTTTGTACCTTCCATCAAATTTACCCTTGAAATAGAACAGAATAGAAGTATTCCTTTCCTTGATTTATTAATACACCGCACACCTTATGGTTTCAAATTCTATGTCTATCGGAAACCAACTAATTCTGCTTCTTATATTCACTTTTATTCTTCTCACCATATTAAAGTCAAAAGATCAATTTTTATTTCAATGTTTCCCTGTTAACTTCGTGTGGTTAGTTCTGAATTCTTTGTCTCTGAAGTTTCCAAACTTTTTGACATCAGCCAAAAACTTTGCTATCCTTTTCATTTCCTTCATAAATGCCTTCAGTTAGCTAAAAAGTCTTTTTTTATAGTTTTGAACCTCGCGCGCCTTTTAATAACAAGTAAACTCTTGTACTTCCTTTTAATCCATCCTTTGCTTATCTCCCTCATATTTTAAAATCTCTAGGCATTTGTGTAGTATTTAACTATAATAATACTATCTCTAAACTATTAGTCAAGAATGCCCCCGCCATATTAGTAATGTATATTGCGTAAAATGCATCGATTGCTCTAAATATTACTTTGGCCAATCAGGTAAATGTTTAAAAAGAGGAATTTCTCGCGGGGAAGAAATCAGCTCATTTTATGTTCATATTTCATATCTTAATCACAATATTGATTGGAATTCTGCTAAAATCATCTGTCATAATAATGATACAATTTCACGAAATATCATTGAATCGACTTTTATTAGTAAATTCCGAAATTTTAATTTAAGTCCTGGCTTATATAAACTTGATGGTTATAATTTAATTATATTCACAATGTACTGTCCAAACTTTTAATTTGAGATTAAATATTTATATTAATCTTAATAAACAATTTAATTTTATTTTGTCTGCATCTATGTAAAATTAAGTTTTTGTCGGTATTTATTTTCATTTGAGTCAATTCTTTAGAACATTTGTCTTTATTTTACCTTGGTTTTTAGATCCTGACCTCTGAGGTTAATTTCTCGTTAAGATTTTCTCCCTATTTAATTGCCTAGGCAGTATTTTAATCCTGTTGTCAACCTTTAGTCTTTTGAATTTACCTGATTTAATGATCTTATTTTGTAATTATGTTCGCTCCTCCTAAGGTTTCCATTTCATATTAATTCATTTTGTTGATTGGTTTTGGATTTTTTTGTGGGCGTTTCCTCTCCTCTCTATCATTCTTATAAATATTACAATTTTAAATATTTCTGTTATTCCTTGATAAAAAACTCGAAATAACTTCGAAAGTAATTGAAATCCTAGTATTAATTTTCCCTATGGGCTTTTTTGCATATATATATATATATATATATATATATATATATATATATATATATATATATATATATATATATATATATATATATATAACTTTTGTTTGCGTTAGAAAGGCTGGCTTGTCCGATATCCTCTCATAGCTCTCATGGCTGTAAGAAGAGCTTCTTCCTAGGCAAATAGTTCCCAATATATATATATATATATATATATATATATATATATATATATATATATATATATATATATATAATGAGTTAAGGAATAAGTTCTTGCGGTTTTATCAAATTTATTCATTACTATTAACAATTTTAGAAAAACTTCATTTTTTAATTGATAACAATATGCAATTTAATCAATAATCTATTC
The DNA here is from genome assembly GCA_963969495.1 of Ceratothoa steindachneri. Classification (NCBI taxonomy): domain Eukaryota; kingdom Metazoa; phylum Arthropoda; class Malacostraca; order Isopoda; family Cymothoidae; genus Ceratothoa; species Ceratothoa steindachneri. The sequence continues at coordinate 39,293,031 of OZ018328.1, read as the reverse complement.
TCCGTTCTTATTTACGACTTCTTCCCAACGTTCAACTAGTTTTTCGATGCCCCTACAATAAAATTCTATGAATTTTGACTCGAAGAATTCGTCTAACCAGGTTATTAATTCCACGTCAGTATTGAACGAAACGCCGCGCAAATCGCTGGAGAGCGATCGGAACAGATGGAAATCCGATGAAGCCAAGTTTGGCGAATGTGGAAGATACGGCAGGATTTCCAAATTAAGCGTTTGGATGGCGTCTTTTGTCATATTTGAAATGTGAGGACGAGCATTGTTCTGTTGCAGAAGGACTCCATAGCGTCGATGAGGTCGTTTTTCACGAATAGCTTCGTCGAGTCGATACATTTGTTGAACGTAGAGTTCTGCATTGACAATCTCGTTGTTCACAAGGAGCTCATAAAGAATGATACCTTCACAATCCCAACACACACACAGCATCGTCTTTCGTGGATGAAGTCCTTGCTTTAATCGCGGAAGTGTTTTTTTTATTGGGGTTAAGCCATTGTTTTCGATGGTTCATGTTGACATAAACACACCACTTTTCGTCGCCAGTGATGATGCGGTGACAAAATCTGTCCTTATATCCACGAGTAGCCTTGTGACGAACAAGCAAATCTGCGGCAATCGTGGAGCGTTGAAGTTTGTTGCTTTCGCTCAAAGCGTGCAGAACCCATGCACCGAGTTTTTGAACCTTCCCCATCGAATGAAGGTGATTCACTACAGTTTTCTGATCACACGCCAATTGTACAGCCAATTCTCTAGTTGATTGACGAGGATTTTCATGAAGAAGGTCGTTCAATCGATTTTCATCCAACTTAATAGGGCGACCAGAACGTTCTTCGTCATTAAGGATTTAAATGACGGTTTTTGAAACGTGAAAACCACTATTGAGCTGTCCTTTCCGATAAAGCATTTTCTCCGTACACAGCACAAATATCGCGACGAGCTTTGGCTGCGTTTGCATTGTTCCCGTCTTGATTGAAAATGAATAACAACAAGTGTCGAAAATGCGCCTTTCCTTCAACTTGACATTCCATTTTGAGGGTACAGAACAAAAATTAAATTAACATAACTTTTAAATAAATCGCAATGACTTATTACTCAACTTCAAGACGTAGCCTAAGCAAAAGCCTAATAGTCTACGCTGTTAAGAGACGTAGCCATACGTTTGCAAATTTTGGTCTCATTATTTATTATTGTTTCTTAATATGTGCACAAATCACGTCAACAAAACTTAAATCAACACAACATTAACACCATATGAAATTATTATTCAAATACTTTAAAAAATTCCGTTCTTAAATTATAGAGTTAGTGATGATGGTGATGAAGTGATTATAATTTAATCAACAATATCAGTTTTACAATTCATTGAATTTAAATGAACAAGGGAAAACTTCAAATATATTTGGCAAAAAAACCGTCATTTTACGTTGAAAATAATGATAGACAAAAGTTTGTAGCCCCAAACCTCTAATCCTGTGGTTTAATCTTTCATATCTTCCACTCCCCCCCTCCCCCCATTCCTTGAAAATTTAACATAAATTCTTCTTCTTCTCGGCGTCGCTGTTCTTGATGAGTCGTTTCTCGTTAAAAGACGACTCATCCATTAAGGTTTTGGCAGAGACTTTACGGACAGACGCCCTTTCTGACTCAAACCCTCCCTATTTATCCTGGTTTGGGACCAGCACTGAGTTAAGGCTGGCTCCCCACCCCTAGTCGCTAGGTAACGAAGCTAGGATGATGGTCCTATAATTTCATGGTAAGGATCCATTCAAACTCTTGAAAATCTCTTCTATGATTACTTCGAAAAAACGGGTCGAATTCCTAGCAGGAAATTTTCACGGAAGACGCTTTTCGAAATCTGTCAATAAGGCAGACCTGGTTTGCATTATAACCTTGCCATTATCATTAACATTAATAATTTATTTAAATATGATTCAACTTTGTACTAACTGCTTGTAACCCCCTTCCTACACCGTGTATCAAATCCAAAATGGGAATCGCGGTGAGAATTACATTAGACAAATAGACAAAGAACTCTGCGTATAAATGAAACAGCATTTATGCAATGTCCGCCGTCGCAATGAGAGCTTTATTTATTTTTTGGCTCCCGCCAAAACGGGAAAAGGAGAAACAAACCTCTACGCCTCGCCAGATAACAGTGCTCAAATAGGTGAGATGCCAGACCCCCCTCCCCCGCCCCCAATTTGATGAAGATTAAAACCAGCTTGTCGAGAGAGGTTCCCTTTCTCTACTCACCGAGAAGAGTCCTTCCCTAGCTCCGAGATTTCCTCCCCTCAGGCTGGTAACCATGGTAATGACCAGCTCCTTGCTGCTGCTTCAATCCATTTTAAGATCGCAGCTATCCACTGCACTCCTATGTTCATCGTGCATGGACTCCGAGGTGAAGCTACATACATCTCCATTGCCTGGTAGGTTTTTCCCACTCACCTTTCCATTAACTTCAGTGAAATTAAAGACCATTTAATTTACTTCCTGCGTTTACAAACTTTAACATATGGCGAAGATCATAAGTATCAATTCACATATTACTATTTTCACAGTGCTCAAAGTGAAGCTAATAAATCTTGTACTTTCAAAGCGATTTAATTCTCAGTAGCAATTCTCACCGAAATGAAATCATTATTTTTGTGTGTTACCTAGTTATATCCCATATTTAAGTAACAGTTAAATTAATTATTTTTTGAAAGAAAGCACAAAATCCAAAATTTTTCCTTCCACCTTCCAGAGTAAAGATTATACATTCAACATCCTCAAAAATTCACTCAACTTCGGTGGCGAATCAGAGCAAGGAAATAGGTCTTACTGGCGTACACTTTAGTGACAGTGGTGTAAATGGTACCTACAAATTTGGCTTCCAGAATAGCACACAAAGGTGAAAGAGCTCGGAATCTTAATTTTGTCATTTTTATCCTGCCTATAATTCACACACACACATTCGAATTCTATATATTTTTCACGTAATTTCAAGTGGAGATTACCACACGAACGTTGCAAATGGAATAAAACTGAACCGACTATAAACCATTCAAGTATAGTTCTGACTTAAATATAATAAATTTGATAATTATTACAAAAATTTAATTTGAAGTACCCACTTATTTTTGTGTACACAGAGCCAAAATAAGATGAAAAAAATTGGGTCTTTAGATTTCATCCTCTCATTACAAGAAGTGTAAGTGTAAGATGATATGTTTGGGCTTGAAAGTAAAGAGTGGAGATTGGGGTGTAGAAGACAAACGGTGTAGAGGCTGGGTCCAGCATATTCTAACTTAATGGTTTGGAAATTAGAAATGTTGGAATGTCCTTTCCCTCGTTTTTTTATGACTTTTTTAATTTTCATTTTTTTCCGAGGTCTATGTTTCCTCTCGGACTGTCCATCTTCGATTAAACAATTCATGAAAGTATTTTCATTTCTTGACAGAGCTAATTTAGCTGCTTTTCTGTGGACCATTTTGCCGATGATACACTTCTAAATCTAAACTAATTCCTGATCAACTTCTAAATCAAAACTAATTCCTGATCATCTTCGAAATCCACTAATTCCTGAGCAACTTCTAAATCTAAACATCTAAATCAAAACTAATTCCTGATCAACTTCTAAATCAAAACTAATTCCTGATCATCTTCGAAATCAACTAATTCCTGAGCAACTTCTAAATCTAAACATCTAAATCTAAACTAATTCCTGATCAACTTCTAATTCAAAACTAATTCCTGATCATCTTCGAAATCAACTAATTCCTGAGCAACTTCTAAATCTAAACATCTAAATCAAAACTAATTCCTGATCAACTTCTAAATCAAAGCTAATTCTTAATCAACTGCGGTGGAGTGGCATCCAGACGATGAAAATTTTCAGGTTCGAGACAAAGTAGCATAAGAATCAGTAGGAAGAAGGAAATAAGAAAAAATGTTTGATGAAAATTAAAAACATTCAAAAATGAACAAAGAAAATAAGAAAAAAATGAAAATTACTTAATTTGGTGGCGAAAAACTTTACATTCTTGGAACCAGTTTCTGAAATGAAGCATCACGCCTTCAGTGCTTCCAAACTCGCCAAGTTTGAGAACGTGGCTTTGCTTCAATTAAGGATTATTCAGAACTTAAGAATGAGATTTCTTTTTGCTACTTTTTACCATTTATTTTTTGCTACCCTTTCAAACTGTCTTTAGTTTTTCCACTTTTTTCCAGAAGTGAAAGAAGAAAGGAGACATTTCCATTCTTTCTTTCACCCCGAGTAAAAAATAAAGTTCTACTCTTTTGAGGAAATTTTAGCGACAAGTTACTTTATAAAGCAAGTTTGTAGGTAGGTGCAGATAAGAATATATATATATATATATATATATATATATATATAATCACCCAATACTACTTTAGGTTGTAATTTTTCATCTCTATTGATGTTAAATTTAAATTTCTTTGTATGAAATCTAAAATTTTAAGATAATACCAATTTTCGTCATCTTAGGCAAAAATTCCATTAAGAAATATATCTTAAATCATTTATCAACCATTATCTTTCACAACCAACATATTCAACAAACACTTAAAAAAATGTAATTCTTACTTTTTACACCATCTAACTTCCCAACCAAACATTTAGAACCCTTTACATCTCATTTTGACCAAACATTAAAACTTGCCATAAAAAAACACCAAAATCCGTTCACATTTATTTACATATATTTTCCTATTCAATCTCCATTCAAAATCTAAACAGAGTTTTCTATGGCTCTATCTTTCCTCTATTGGTTACCAATTTACATGTCCGAGCTGCAATGTTGATTCACATACCAAACAAGCGTTTAAATCTAGCAGGGGATTTACAAGAATCTTGGAATCTAATTCGAACACACAGCCCTATTTCTAAACCAGAGGGATTCTAACATTCTTATTCATTAAATCCTCATCTTTTCATGCAATAATTTACTAGTCTTTCATCTGTTTCTCCAACTACTTCTCGTTGTATTGCTTTGAACATACACTTTTTTCTTTATGCTAGTATAGATCACGTCTGCTCGGGCATAGGGTATGTTTAATCGCTGTACTTTTTCGAGCTGTGTACAAGAGAGATAGCCTCTTTCAATATTTTATTTTTATTTAACCTTTTATACTATTGTTTACTCATTTTTAACGTTATTCTTTCATAACTATTTTAATTATTTTAGTAATATCTTTCTTTATATTTTACCTATTTCCTTTAGAATAATCAAAAAATAAAGAATAAAGAAAATTGCTCCAAATTATCCAACTATGTAGTAAAAACGATTTACCACTTAAATTTTCAGAATTCACCAAATTGGATAATATGAATCAGAAGAAGCAGTTTACAAGGTTTTATGGGGTTTTTTATTAAATGTTTTTATCTATCTTCCGTGGTTTCTCCTGGCGATGTGTCACAAGCATTTCTACATCAGAACTTTATTTTTTTTACTATATCTGTCACTGAGGATAAAAGCCAATCACATCCGAAACTTGTCTCCTAATTACAGAATCACATATTTTTTTATATAAAAACTTCCGTAAAACTGTGTTTTTGCCATCTCATTTTAAATCTCGAAACAATTAAAATATTCATGACTAAAAAGTTTGTTCCAGAATGTGGTCGAACCCGGTATAAAATACTTCGAACTCGAATAATAATTAATATTAATTCCAACCGGTGGGAGATTGCATCTGTTAGTAACAGCTACATAGCTACTATCACACAAAGAATGGCAACATAGATAAAAGGATTAAGCAGATGGTCATTGTTTTAAAATATCTTATACAATATCCACCACGAATCTATTTGGAGCGGAAGCTAAACATCAGTTTTATAAGTTATCAAAGACAATAGGGGAACAAATCTAGTCAGGAAGCTTCAAATAACTATCTTCTGAAGATGCCCCAAAAGATTATTATATCTAAGCATGGAAGGATAAATGAATTCAAACAATTCGATCATATGTAGATTTCGGACTCCTAACAAGTTTGTGGTCCAAATTCTACATTAACAGTAGATTGGGGTCTGTATTCTACATTTGGGTTGTTTAAGCTAAATTTTTTTAATATTTCGGTTTTTCACCGAAATAAATACATAAAACATTTAATTTTAACAAAAAATTATTTTAAATATTTGTTAATTAAAATTAAATACAATCTTTTTTAAGTTGAAGAAATTAATTTAAAGTTCAAGCACCATCGCGAGAAAGCTCTGAGCGAACGCGCCATTATGGGTTTTCGTCTGCTTGACAGTTGACACAAGCAATAAACCTGCTGTAGGATATATTTAGAGATTGTGGACAAGATAAATGCAGATAGGTTACTACCAATCATTAATAAAGTAGTAAAACCTGAAACTACAGTTCATAGTGATAAAAGGAAGGCTTACAAGCACATTCAACAAGATCATGGATTTACTCACAGGACCTTGAATCATTCGCTTTGTTTTGTTGACTTGAATGTTCTGTTGGCTCTACCACACACACAATCTATTGAAAGTTATGGAATCGGCAATTTTTTTTTTAGAAAATCAATGAATGGGTGTAAGAGATCACACTTAAATCATATTTAGAATAATTTACGTGGTATGAAAGACATTAAAAATACTTTTTTCTAATTTTGTGATACATTTAATTTTTACAATATTCTTTTAATTAAACTTAAGGTAACATTAGGAGGAGGTTGTGGTCTGGATTCTACATTAGGGGAGAGTTGGGGTCAGTCTTCTCCATTTTGGTTACCTGAGGTCCGAATTCTACATTTAATCAAGATATACACAATATTGAAAGTTGCCCCTTCTGTGTAATGAAAGCAGTGACAGATTTGTACTGTTCTATTGGATCGTTAGATACCCGATGTAGATCAAAGCTGTTTTAAAGAATCACAATAAACCGAAACAATTTTATCCCCTGCAAGTTCAGGGTGAGGAGGGAAGAGTGGGAGAGAAAGTTCATTCGCAGGGTAAACTAGTTTGAACTAGAGGGATATGATCTAGTGGATCTGCGACGAAAAGCACTCAGCTGTGGACTCAGAAGCGTCAATTAACCCTTGTGACATTGGTTTGACCTTCATATCTCTAAAAATGCCCGATTTAGCACTTCTAGCCAGTAGGTGACGCCACATGGTGGTCAACTTATATCGGATTGAACTCGGTAATCTCAATTACCTAATGTAGCATTGGTTTTATCTGGCTACTTTGAACCAACACCACCTGGTGGTCAACGTGTATCATATTTGAACTTAGGACCTCAATTACCTTTGGTACCATTGGTTTTATCTGGCTACATTGAGCAGCGCTACCTGGTAGTCAACCTATATGATATTTTAACTCAGTGACCTCAATTACCTTAGATAGCATTGGTTTTAGCTGTCTACATTGAGCCAGCGCCACCTGGTGGTCAACTAATATCATATTTGAACTCAGTGACCTCAATTACCTTTGGTAACATTGTTTTTAGCTGTCTACATTGAGCGAGCGACTCATGGTGGACAGAAGATGAACACAACACGAGACTCGCATGACCCATAGACCTGCTTCACCGCAGGTAAAAATAATCGAGCCGAAGAGGGTAAAATAGGGAAGAGTGTAAAATTAAAAAAGTAATTTGTCTTGGATTATACCACTCACCTTTACTCTTTTTGTGTCTTTTAAAGTAAGATCCAAATCGGAGACCAGTAAAGCATATGCCATGAAGTCAGCCTGAAAGGGTAATCCTTGCGGCGACAAACCACACTTAATTTTGCCACAATCGGAAGCGATGTTTCCAATTTTTAGGCAAAATACTTCAAACTAAAGGAAATTCATCGATAAAAAAAGATCACGCAATAAAATATTCAAGCGAAATCTCCCCATAAATGTCCATTGCTCTTCTAATCCTAGAAACGATACACATTAAACAGTTCTCCCGAAATTTAAATAGTGATTTGTTGTCGGTTTCCTATTAGTTACCACAATCTTTTGGTTGTGGGTATGCGTGTGAAGTTTGGTGTTTGTCGGATCAACTTGGAGCATTGCGTAACTCGTGCGTTGGCGAGGTTTGTGATTTTGTATAGTAAATTTGGGTAATTTGATTTAATTCTCCATTTCAAATTCGCTTCAAACAGTTTTATATAATTATTAGATTCAAAGCGACCCTAACTTAATAGAGCTTAGCAATTATAAACTCGCTAATTTAAAATCTCTCGTCCTTTTTCTGTGAATTTAAGCCCTATTTCTAAGTTTTATTTAATAGTAAGTCTCTTATTCAATCCAACACTTCCTATTAAAGTTCTAAGCTGTACCCTTAGCATTGTGCTTCCGGAACATTGCATAATATATATATATATATATATATATATATATATATATATATATATATATATATATATATATATATATATATATATATATATATATATATATATATATATATATATATATATATATATATATATATATATATATATATATATATATATATATATATATATATATATATGGTCAGGGCCAAAAGCTTTAAGAATGCTATATTTTTTCATATAATAAAATTCTAAAACTAATCAAATGTTGCATTTAATTTTAGTATGTTTCTAGCATGATTTGAAGGTCAAATATTGAAAAAGAAAATAGAGCTCAAACCTATTTTATCTATAAATACAATCAATTGATTCGCGGAGTCAATATTTACAATGATGTTCGTTGTTCTTCAAGACTGCTTTAATTCGTTTTGGAATGATGGAGACCAAATTTTTGATGGTATCTTGAATGATTTTGCTCCTTTTTTGTTCAATATTGATCCGCAACGGCTCACAATTGGATGGCTTGGGTTGATCAACCACCAATTTGATTATCGCCCACAAATTCTCCGAAAGATTTATGTTATTTTCAGCCAAGAACTTTGTTATTGCTTTTGTTTGGTGACGAGGTGCTCCGTCATGCGGAAAAATACAGTTCCATCCACAAATTGGCCCTGAAGTGTCGGCAAAGGGTACTGATGAAACCATTCATCAGAGAATATCACTTTTCCCGTCTTTAACACTCCATTTTTTTTAATATTTTCTAATAAAGTAAAGTTTATCGGTAAAGTTCTTTCTTCTTGGAGATGAGGCTTCATCGCAGCCCTTTTCGCCTTGAGACCTTTGTCGAAAAGTCTCCAGCCGCACTCCTGCGCGCTGAAGCGTTTACGCCTGCTTCTTTCCAATCGTGAGCGAGTTTGGCGCTGGAGGCAACTCGGTCCTTGAGCTGGGATCGTACCAGGAGACGATAGTGGCGTTCATATGAAGCTCTTGGGTGTCAAAAAGCCATTTTCACAGGAGTGTAATAGGTCTTTTTAGTCATTAATGACCTTGATGCAATAATACTCTTAGCAACTATCTCCTTGCATTTCAAAGCAACAAAGGGCCATTTCTGCAAGTGAAAAAGATTCAAACCTTTATTTTTACAATTTAATATTACGAAATAGATTATAATTACACCTTATCATTCATTTAATCCACATTTTCCATCATTTTGCCCTTTTGATCCTGTTCCTACAGGAACAGGACCAGAGCGCAATTTTAGAATCGCCGGAGGAATGCACCGTTTTTGTTGTGTGCGTGTTTCTCTCTCTCTCTCTCTCTCTCTCTCTATATATATATATATATATATATATACGATGAGCAAAAGAGATACCTAAAATAACCAAAGATAGCGTGGAATTTTCAAAGAAGAATAAAAGCCGATCAAAAATAATAACGTAAAGGTTATTAATTAAAAAAAATCGAAGAACACTCCAGGAATTACGCAACGGACTAATGAAAAGAAACATTTGATTTCCTTTGTACGTTTCTTATGTCCTTTCAAGGTATGCCGATAATCTCGTTGTGCGGCATAGTTTAATCAAGGAACCTCTTAATTTATTGTTCTTTCCGCACGATAAATCCATTTAATGCGGGATCTTGATTACTCTTAAGCGTGTGTGTACGTGTTCGTGGCGTTTGGGGAGAGGCACTGAGGCTGAGACACGTACACTGACGAGAAGCACACGGACGGACACAACGACAGATAAGGGTAGTGTTAAATAAATCCACTAGACTGGGACTCTCCTTTACACTGTTCCGCTGAACATGAAAAAGATTAGTTCAATAGGAAAAACTTTATTCTGGAGTCTTCTGCCTTCAGTCCATAAGCAATGATGACAAAGGACAAAGGGTTTACTTTATATAGGTTCGGTTGTAGGATAGTAGGAGAGAAGGATTTGGAGCAGTTGGTTATACAAATACTACAGATATGTATAATATTATTTATTATTAACAATGTCTGGTTGTTCAAGTCAAGTGGCTGCAGCTCACGTGAAAGGGGAGCTTGGAAGTTGGCGGTGAAACTGACACTGGTTGCAGAGTGAGGTTGGCAGCGAGTGGCGAAGCGAGGAATTCAGGATATATGATTGCATCTCTCTCAGTGCCACTAACTAGGCTCGCGTAGCGTGAGATTGCCAAGAGTTTTCATCATGTTGTTGGCACCGGTCTCTGCCTACATCAGGACAGCCAACTAAGATTGGATTTAGATCAAACTAAAATTCAAATTAAAACACCCTATTCTTTGCATATTGATTATCCGAGCAAGCTTGGTATATTGCGGGACATGAACAGTTGCTGCGCATATGTCATTTCTCTCAGACGTCATAGGAGCCAACCTGATGGGAATTGCGGTTTTCTGAAGGTTTGGTCAAAGCCTAGCCGGCTTCAGATTACGAATCGCAGGGTCCTCAGGTTATTTAAGCCTACTTGCACCAGAAATGAGTGTCGTCTGCGGACTTTAACTGGAGTAGGACCATTAAATTTGCTGAGGAATTTTGAAGAGTTTCTCATGTTTCTAGCGAGCACATGGATGCAAGTTTGGAGCTTGCGTAATGACGCGAGACGCAATTCAATATGAGTTTTACGGCCTCCACGAATTCACCGTGGGGGATGAAGACATCTAAAGTATTTAAAGGGTGGACGGAAGATTGATTGAGCGCCAGTATAATGCTTGTGCTGGTTACGCACCAGTCTTCCTTAGTTTAAGAGCGGTGAGCAAGATGCACCCACGATAATTTATTATACCATTGATCAGGTGGAGAAACTGCAAGCAGGGAGCTTTTAAGCCTAGTATGAAGCGACTCGACTCCAAAATTCCCCCTAGGATTTTAAGAAGTGAAAACATAGTGAATGTCAAGAGTTCTAATGAATTCAAAGAATAGGTGAAAACGAAAGTTGCTCCTAGTGTTGATATGAGCGTTTGGGGTACTCCGTACCGCGCAACCCATCCTTGTGCAATCGCTTGAATAGATTGTACAGCAGATAAATCGCATACGGGTAGAACCTCGACCAATTTTGTATATCTATCCATGATAGATCATAGGTAGTTAAACTCAAAGGATTAGGCGTAGATTCCAGTGATGTCTACATGAAACACACTCAGCATGAGTGAGTCAAACAATTAAAGAGGTCAAATATTTGTTGTTTAAATGTTTTGGGAACGAGGACCCTTAGCCTATTCAGGAGTACACAAGATTTTTTCGGTCAGTGTTCAGCAGGCAAAGCGAGGATAAACGGAGGTTTGTGTTTTCCTTACTCAAGAACGAGCAACAATCGGGCAACTAGGTTGGTATGCGGCTAGCAGGGTATAGTCGACCGTTGGAAAGGATTTTGAAAAATAAAAAATTAGTGGCAGCCACGAAAATAGATTATAAGAGAGGGCTGCGGTCGAACAGTATCATGTGCCACTCGCCATTCTAGAAGACCAGAGCGTCAGCTGGGGTGAGATGCTTAGCTTGTGACCACTGAAGGTCGTCCGAATTTAATAACCTCTTTAATTCTATTCTTGTGTGGCTCTTCTCTATTTCAGCTTTAATTTCTTAATTTGTATGAAATCTTGCATACGAGGCTTCTATTCGCTGTAATTTGAGATAGAATATTTGGTGCTATTCCGATCTTTTGCATTGTTTCCACTCCTTCCATTGAGACTAGCTTTTTTTATTTCGCTTATTGTGTTACAGATCGCGACGCAACCATTTGCGACGTCTATGATTCTTATCAAGACAACCTTCAGTCGTCAGTAGATTGCCTCGCATAGTTTTTCCTTGTTCATTCTTGATGATCATTGATCGATATTCTGTAGTGGTACTCGGGCCTACCACTATTCCTATTCGCGGGTGCTGCCCTTGCCATCACTTTATCGAGCCCCCAGGGGCAGTTTTTTTTTGTACGGTCTCCTGATTGTTACTGAACTGCTCGCTCCTCGGGTGAATCTGGAAAGGAAAGACAGATCCTACTTTGTTGAACGGCCTATGGGTCCATATTTATCTTCCTAGTGATAGTGGCACTCCTCGACCCCCCCTACCTATTTAGTTCTATTACTAAAAGGGGTCTCCGCCAAATTTTTGATTCCTGGTCCTAACGACCCCCCTTCTTCACTCCCTCTAAAGAGGCTTCTTTCCGGGGTTCACTATACCCTAGTTTCGATTAGTTCTAAGTGCAGTAGCGATTGAATTATCTTGTGTGAAAACATAAGAAAAGACCTAAATACACGGAAAGGTTCTGATTGCGTTATTTTTCTTTACCAATCAGAAGGTTTCTCTGCATTTATGTCCTTTCTTATGTTTACCATCGACCCTATATAAAGTCAGCCCTTTGGTTATTGCTATCATTGTTCTAGGACTGAATATAGAAGCCATCACTTCCAAAACTAATATCTAGCATAAGTTTTCCAATTAACCGAGTCTTTTATTATACAAGAAGTTCGGTAGTGCGTGGAAGACTTACACCAAGGAGTAGAGAACCTTGGCCTTATAAATGAATTCAAATCTTGCAGATTAAGTAATATTATTGCTTTCCTACAAAAACTATCAGCAACAAAGTCATTAAAAGGTTAATTATCTTTAGAATTGATCATTGTTTTCATTTTTAAGCTCATACATGCTTATAGTAGTTAATTATCTAAACAATAATGTGCAACTTACAGTATATCTAATTAATATTTTATTAATGTGGCCTACAGCTAAATAAATTAGGCCTTCAACATAGGTAAAGTTCCCTACCCCTGACCTACTACACTGTTTAGGTCATATACCATCAAAACACTTGAACTTTTTCTTTACGAACCTTTGGGTGTAGATGACCACCTTTGATTTTGTAGCGCAATATGATGATAGGTATTATGAATGCCCCTATCAAACTCCGCTTCCGCTTTATGTGGTGAAGAAGGGGCTGGTATTTGTTTATTTCACCCGTTCTTCTATGTGAAGCCTCCATTCATTTGGGACACTTTTTTTAATGATCAGTTTCGTTGTGTTGAAGAATTCAGGAGCGGGGGGGGGGCATGTTCTGGCACAGAACACGTGATAGTGTTTTTTTTATCATATGAGTTATTTTGTATGGGTAGGTTATTGGTTTGTTGTTGATGCTAGAATAGGCTACTATAGCCTAGCTAATATATCCTTGCATACGATAGCCTAGCCTAGCATATTATAGGCTAGCTTAGTATAGCCTATCCTATCATAACCACCCTTAACATAATATAGCCAAGCGTATCATATTATAGCCTAGCCTAGTATATCCTAGATTAGTATAGCATACCATACCCTAGACTAAAATAACCTTGCATAGCTTAGCATATCGTAGCCTAGCATAGTATTACCTAACATAGCCTAGCATAGCAGAGCATAGCCCTCCCTAGCCTATCCTACTTTAGCCCTATCTAGACTAGTATAACTTAGCAAAGCTTAGTATAACCTAGCATAGTATAACTTAGTCTAGCATTAACTATCCTAGACAAGTATAGCCTATACTATCTTATTATATCCTAGTCAAGCATAGTTTAATATCGTTTATCCTAAAATACTATATGCTATCCTAGTATAGCATTTTATAGCCTAAATCAGCATAGTATATGTTACACTTGTACATTATATCTTAGCATAGCTTATAATAGTCTAGCATAGTATAGCCTATTCTAGGCTGGCCTAGCAGAGTATAGCACATTATAGCCTAGTCTAGTCTAGCAGAGTATAGGCCGAATAATTATGATGTTATTGCCAAACAAAATAATTCCCGGGCTAACCTTGCTAGCTTAGACTAAGCTAGGCTAGGTTAGGCCCTGCACAGCTAGGCTATTCTATTTTAGGCTAGGCTTGACTATACTAGGCTAAAACAGGATAGTTTATACTTTGCTATGCTTGGCTATGATATGTTATGCTATACAAGACAAGTTTAGGCTATACTAGGCTATGCTATGCAAGACAATACTACGCTTTGCGAGGCTAGCCTATTCTCTACTATGCTATGCTAACGTGTGTGGTTATATTATGCTATTTTAGGCTAGGCTAGATTATGCTACTCTATACTATTCTGTGCTATGCTATGTTATACTATGCTATAATATACTATTCTATGTTATACTATGCTATAATATACTATGTTACCTTATGTTATGTTATACTATGATGTGCTATATTCTGAAATGCTGTGCTATGCTATACTCTGATATGCAATAATATTCTATAATATACTATGCTCTAATCTGCTATGGTATATTATGCTATACTATGGAATACTGTGCTATCAGTGTGTGTCAATCTTTTCAACGTTCTAATTACATAAATGAGGGGTGCTCAAAATTTGCAGCCCTACTTAGGAATTCTAAAGGGTATTTTTTTATTTTAATATAATTTTAGTTCTACTTGGTTAGCTACTTAAAAGTTTTGACTTATTTTTGTCATCTTGAGGAATTAAATGACTATTATTATATCAATAATTATATCTATTTCACTTTTTTTCCTTATTTTACTGTTTGAAACATATTCATCAGTGTGCTGAAGATTACGTGGCCTTCCGTACTACCATCCAACCAGTGAGATTTGACCTATAATTGCTTTTAAAATTAGAAGACGGCGACATTCATACATTTGAACACCTAAATTGAAAATAGCAGAATTGTTGCCATCTCAATTCTAAATTCTTTTTGACGTTCTGAAATGTAGATTTGGGAAACTCCCCAGCAGCCAATCTTGCAAAGGATATTTACCCTAAAGTGCTTGAAAAGTGGGAACGAGGGAACAGTTCTTTTTAGCCAGCGTTGTAAATTCAAGAGTCACAATCTTAAACAGATCCAAAAGAACTGGGAGCAGGCAAACGCATATCCCTTGGGAGAGGGGAGGGAGCTACAGGCCTAAGACACTTTCATTACAAAACTAGACAACCTGTTGACATCCTCAAGCGCGAGTGTAAAATTGTTTTTTGCTGTGAATTTGGCTGTCCTGGTTGCAAAAACGAAACTCAAATTAATTTTAATCCCCAATGAAGATGAAGATCTCTGTGAAGGAACTTGACATTATTAAAGGTCAGAGAGAAATGATTACTTCTTTTGGACCACATCAGGTTTGTTTTCGAGATTAACTTGAGTAAAATAGACAAGTCAATAAGTAAAAGCGACAAGAAGGTGAAGAAAGAAGAGTTGCTTACTTTAAGTAGGCCAATGTTTCAATGCCATTGAGTGAAGTAATTTTCTCTCCTGAAGAAAATGAAGAACAAATAGCTGATGCTGAAGATGGAAAGGATTCAATTTATGAAGTGACGTTAAAAATACCAACCACATCTTCAAATTCCATTAAAAAGCAATCCGGAAATTATTTTGGGGGCGCAATAACATCATAACTGTTCGGCCGATTCTAACGAAATTTGAAAATTTTATATTGTTTTACATTCTCTTTCTAATAATATAATTGCCAAAGTCCTCCCAAGGTTAGCCCTGGAATTATTTATTTTTGGCAATAACATCATAACTATTCGGCCGATTCTAACGAAATTTGAAACCCTTAAGGTGTTTACATTCTCTTTCGAATGATAGAATTTTAAATGTCCTCCCAAGGTTACTCCGGGAATTATTGAAAGTTTTCAATATCGTAAGGTCATAAATCAGAATAAGTGAAGGCACGCGACTTTTTCGTCAGCAGACCTTGTTGGTAGTAAGGTTAAATTTGTTGTGCAGCTAAGTAAACCAATACAAGAAAATTAGAACGATACTTCTACTCACCTCTGATTATTATTATTATTCTAAGGGATTTATTTTCATTCAAGCTCTCCCTCCCCTCCCGTACAATCATTATTTTTATTATGCATCCTTAATGACCCGGTAAGTTGGGTAACAATATCGTATTATTATATTAGTCCATGCCATAATTAATGCGCCATTTTTTATGTTTATTCTCATTTTATTAATAGAAATAATCGAAAGCAGGTTTGTTTTTATATTAGCCTAGTCTACAAAACACGAAGCCTAGCTACTTGTATCTCTGAACCTAGTCTATTAAACTCGAAGCCTAGGTCTATATGTCAGCCAAATCTAAGACTTACGTTTCGACCTACCTTAATCGTTATTTTATGGACTATTAATTTTATATTATTAATTTAATGTGATTTATCGCTAAATGATGAATATTACGGAAATGAAAAATGAGCGCATTGGCAATGTTATGGTTTGGGAGTTTATAAAAGCTAACAATGCTAAGTTAACAGAAGAAAGTTACGTTGAAGGAACAATTAGTAAAATTCAGGGCCAAAGATGGTTTCAGAATTTTCGCCGTAGAAAAGTTAGACACAAAGATGAAGCCCGTTCGTGACAACAAGGGAATTTGATCAGGATCTTTTGAGGTTAACAGTAAAAGTCCGATTGTAACTGTTGAGCAGTTCTCTGGCAAATTTGGATTCAATTCTTTCCACTGTCCATCGTCATTTAAGGGAGATAGGCAAGGATTCACGATTGAGACAATGGATATCTCACGACCTGTCAGAGGTACACTTGCAACAAAGCATCAACATTTCTTCATCTCTCTTTTCACGATTAAAAAGTGAACCATTTTTAGTATGATTGCTAGAGGAGACAAAAGGTGAGTTACGTACAGTTATATTAAACCTTCTAGATAATGGATCAGTCCTGGCAAAAAATCAATAGCCATAGTCGAAACACTGGTTTCATCCACGCAAGATTCCCTTGGACGCTTGGTAGGATATGAATAGCATAATTCCATTTTGAACTTCTTAATCCACACCTGATTACCACTAAAGAGGTTTACTATGTTCAATTGGACCGTTTATGTGCGGCATTTGAAGAATAAATGGCAGCATTAAACAATAGAAGAAGTGTGTTCTTTCAGTAAGACAACCAGGAAACTCATATCACAAGAAATACCAAAAAAAAGCTTAACAATTTCGATTGATAAGAAATGAGTCATCTTCCATACTTACCCCAAATTAGCGTCGTCAGATTACTATCGTTTTAGAAGTTTAGCGAATCACCTGAAGTGAAGGAAGATGTCAACAAACGAGAGGTCGAAACAACCTTAAAGATTTTTTTTTAAATCAAAGTCGAACGATTTTTACAAACATGTTTTTGAAAAGTTAATAGAAAGCTAGAGACGATGTAGAAACTAGAGGAAATTATCTTGTTTATTAACAATAAATATTTAAATGTAAGTAACTTCGAAGTGTTTTTTTTTTATTTCTAGGCATAAAATGACAATAAACATGGGAAAATGCTGCTTTACTGATGACCCAACATCTTTGTTGTCTGGTGTGGTGCAACCTTTGGCACTGATGTCAATTCCAGACTTGTAAATAACAAACTTCGTAATTGTCCAATGTGATCTCATAAGTCGACGTTCTTATCATGTTCTTATCGTGTTCTTAGCATGTTCATATTATGTTCTTATCATGTTATTATGATGTTTTTATCATGTTATCATGTTCTTATCAGGTTTCTAGAATGTTCTCATCATGTTCTTAGCATGTTCTTATCATGTTTTTAGCATGTTCTTATCATGTTTTTAGCATGTTCTTATCATGATCTTAGCAGGTTCTTATCATGTTCTTAGCATGTTTTTAGCATGTTCTTATCATGATCTTAGCAGGTTCTTATCATGTTCTTAGCATGTTTTTAGCATGTTCTTATCATGTTCTTAGAATGTTCTTATCATATTCCTAGCATGTTCTTAGCATGTACTTCGCATGTTCTTATCATGTTCTTACCTATCATGTTATTAGCATGTTCTTTGCCTTTTCCCCTTTATTGATCCCCATCTCAAAGGGCCCATTTTATGAATAGTGAATGCCACTCTTTCCTGACCCATCTTCCCAAATAAAGCCCAAAAAAGATCCTCTTTTTTCTCTCAATTTATCTTTTCCCCTTTCACACACCTCGACTTTATTCCAACAACGCCTCGTACAAGAATCCCCCCCATCGTGCCGCAATTTCGCTTTCACTACATTGCTACTGCATCGCGGTTGATACAAGTTCTTTGTTCTTGTCATTGTAGCGACTCTTCAGAGGCCACAATGACGCCATGCCGTTCTCTAATTAGCACTTCCTCCAGCCCTCTTCTCATCTTCGATGAATGCTTGAGGACGAGGACCAGGTCCCTCCGCCTTCTTCAGTATAATGAGCGGCCACAAGGGCGCTCTCACGCAGGTCCAAGTAGCGAAGTAGAATTCTTGTGTATGTGTGTGGGTGATGATCCGCGCGAGTCGGTAGAATTGTGTAGGGGTGCACATTTAATTGTGTATAGGTCTGAGCGCATGAGAATGTGTGTATTAATATTAATTTATCAGTCTAGAAAATGTATGTGGGAATGAATATATGAATGTGCGCATGTACAAAATAGATTCCATCCGTTTCAGAGATTTTTCCCAATCTTCAACACTTCTGTTACTTTTACACTCTCTTATTCTTTCATTTCAGGATTTTATCCATCCGTGCCTTCCCCCCCCCTATCAATCACAACTTTCTCCTTTCAATCAACCATCTTTTTTGTATACCATGCCTTTCCCCCAGAAGTAATTGTTAACCTAACAACAGTTTCATACACTTTATCTTTTACTTTGCAACTGATCTTATCGCGTAAAACTCCTAAAACTTTCTTCCAATTTGTCCAAACTGATTAAATCCTGTGGTTTATTTCAGCATTCATCACTCCAACTTCCATCAAAGAGAATCGCCTCTGCTGTTTCTCTTCCCTGGTTGAATAAAAACTACTTCCACCCGCGTCTCTCTTCCTAATTCTTCTTATATTATTCTCTTATTCTCCATATTAATAGCAATCAATTTATTACCCCGATAATTCTAATAGTCACGGATGTCTTCTTTTCCCTTAGAAATTGCAACCAAGAGACTATTTTTCCAGGCAGTCGGTATCCTCTCTTGATGATAGATTTTACTCATTAAATCCCATAAGATACCTTCGCTCAAGCTCTTTCAAACTTCGACTAGCATTCAATATTGTCATGACTGCTCTTCCTCTTTCATTCTTGCCATATGCTCCCTTAATTTCATGCCTACTTATTCCCAGCACTTACCTTTTATTTTTTTAATCCCTCATCTCTTATTATTCTTCTCAAACTTAAGTTAAAACAAACATGATTGTACACACGCTAGGGGTTCTGGTAAACAAGGTACTTTACTTCACGTTTATCTACGTTAAATCTTAGTTGCCACTTTTCACCTCATTGCACTAAGTGTACAAGTGGCTTTATAAATGTTCAAGGGCTCATTGATATTTTTTATTACCCATTTTTTTTATTATTCGCAAACTTTAAAATTTGTATAAATAAATTATTAAAAAAATCATTGTCATACAATATAAAGGAAAACGGCCCAAACACGGAGCCCAAAGGGACGTCACTAGTGACCAATGCACAGCTCGAGTTAGTCCAATTTAATCAACACTCTGCTTGCCGTCAGCTAGCCAATTTTCAATACACTTGAGTACATTTCACCCTCTATCCTGTGATTTTAACTTTAGGAGTCTATTATATTGTACAGTATAAAGAGATTTTCTTACAAAATCTATTTAAACTATTTCAACAGCTTTAAGTTGTTCGAAGGTTGTTACCATTTCGTGATAAAAATCCATCAAATTACTCAGACACGAGTAGATAATTACACTAAATAACACATTTATTGGGTTTGGGGACTCTAAATCGTCCAGGATTCGGTCGGTAATAATAGACTCCCATAATTTGCTCCCAACAAAGTTTAGGGAAATGGGCCGAAAGTTTTCAGGCTTAGTTTTAATCTTTTTTTTGAAAATCGTAGTCACATTAGCCTCTGTAAAAATAGTAAAGGATATATCCTCCTTAATTGGTGGATTTAAAATGTTGAAATGGTTTGTCTTAATTTGGTTCTAATTCTTAAGAAGAATTAGATTCTATTACTCTACGGTTCCTTTAAATATTTTTATTTCATTTATATAATTGTTAATTTGGTATTCGGTATCACTGATATTCGAAAGAACTTACCATTATGAATGTTAATTACGTCTGAAACTCGTTTTAGTTCACCAATGCGCCTGCGAGGGGGGCTTTTGATTGCACATACGAAAGTTCAAGGCCGACATGTTGATTTCCCTGTCCTGGTAAGAGGAAACATGAGCTGCCCTAGGCACAGGTTGATCACATATAAACAGTGGGATTGCCACAGAGGAATAAGAAGAAAGAACATATTGTTATTAACCGCTTGAGACCAACTTGTCTCGAAATCAATTTCGAAGACCTACTCTTATCCCATCCCACTGCTCGCTTTCTGTAATCTAACACCACAGAAAAACAACCTTTTTTGCAATGATCGCTGTAAATACCCATGCTATTACAGTTATAAAGAATTTCTTGGTTCGTTTCAATAAACCATTAAGAGGGAAAGGGGTATGGGCAATATTGACCTTCTGAATCGCCACATTCTCTCCAGACTACTTAAAAATGAATTACATAACCTCGCACCAAGAAATAAATCGAACATATTTGTGCCGCCCCCGAAAAAACAGCCTCGGTAGCAAAGTAGCCATCTTCTAGTAAACCAGACAAGTTAACGCCGATGTCTCAGGAATATGAGTAAAACAGGACGTAATTCTCCTACATAATGACCCCAACTTCCCAAACTGTAAAACATACACGGCCATCATTATTCGCCTCAACGAAAGCACTAAATTCTTCTTTTCGTAACTCCTTCCAAGGAGTACCAACAACGCCCCTT
Organism: Ceratothoa steindachneri; assembly: GCA_963969495.1. Taxonomy (NCBI): domain Eukaryota; kingdom Metazoa; phylum Arthropoda; class Malacostraca; order Isopoda; family Cymothoidae; genus Ceratothoa; species Ceratothoa steindachneri. Next base: position 39,272,000 of record OZ018328.1, on the reverse strand, counting down.
CACTCGGTTTAACGACTATGACCCGAATGCGGACTCCGCCTCTGCACTAACAGGCTATTGGGGGCTCTAAGAATCCAAAGTAATCGCATAATTCAAGCGTGCATTTCAACCAGGGAGTCTACAACAACGCTAAGCAAGCCCCATAAATTCGAAACCCAAGTCAAGAGAAGAGTCCAAATTCAAGTGACATATTCTTAACATCGATTTACCATTCAACGGCAAAGTCTGTCTGTCTGTATTTCATCTCCTTTATTTCATCTTCTTTTATAGAGCGTCTTTTGCCCTTCTCTAAACCAATTTTCTTCTATACTCAACGTTATGAAACGCATCGCCATTCCTTTTTCTATTACATACTAAAAGATATTATGTTCTAAGAATTTTAAAGCCGTTACATATTATAACATAACTACAACCCAAACTGAACGACAGTCTTCCATCAGGTTTTTACATAAACCAACCAACATCTTTACAACAAAAAATGATATCTTTTTCTTTCATTTCCCTATCACATTTTCTCAGTGTATCACTTTTAATCATTAACTTCAAAAGCCATAACCAACAAACTAACATAAACAGGACTAAAACCGGACAAAGGATTTACAAGTAAAGATAGTATTTATAATCATTCTAACCTAACCTTCTTCCCCTGGCAGACAACTGTATATGGATTGCCCCAAATTCATAAACCAAATGTTTCACTGCGACCTAAATTCGCCGTAATTGCTACCGTACCATTATCAGAATTTCTAGTTCCATTAGTATCTCCCATTAGGCAAACCCACCCAGTACACGCTGAATAAGTAGGGTAATGTTTCCTTTGTAAGATCTTCATACAGTAACAACTCTCTTAGCGTCCTGTAACAAGATGAAGGGGTGCGCCTCGTCGAAGTATAGGGCGAGATTGACGAGCGAAGCCAACAATTGGAAAGAGGTGAGCTGCACCTCACCGGGGTAGGATCGGAAAGTAATAATAATAAGGATTTTTGTATCTCTAAGGTCATTTGCCTTCACAGGGAGGAGGGAGTTGTAAGGCGTACATCTGGAGGCTATCTCCAGAGGCAAAGTTGGCCAAATCAAATTCAGCCTATTATTTAGAGTATTAAAAAAAACACACACAAAACTGGACAAAGCAAACAAAAACTACAACAAAGGCAAAAAAAAAAAGCTTGGAAAGACTAGAAAATCGGGGTAATCTTGCGATTAGTGGCCCTCGACGTCACCGAGACTTCACTCCCCATACGAGTAACTTTCGTCTTTGTTTGGGTCTCCCCACACGAGAGCTCCCCGGGGCCGGACATGCCACTCGTGTCCTAGTCACCTAGAAAAACGGTAGGGGATCCATCCGTCCCCGGAACCACCCCTGGGAAGGAGAGAAACTGCTCTTAGCCTTTTCGCCTCTGCCTTTCATCCTTTGAGGAGAGGAGGGCGAGGAACGAACCATCTTCTCTCACCTCCGGGAGGCATCCAACCGAGGGAGGTGGTTCCTTCTCTCTTCGTGGGCCCTCGGGGGCCCGTGCAGCATCAGAAGGCAAGCAGGGGTGGACCTTTGGCTCAGGGGTGTCTCCTATCGAGTCTTATTTGCCTCTGGGAATGACTCTTTCATCTAGAGCAGAGGTACCTATGCAGACCTTCCCACCACACGAGGTGCCTCCAAATGGTTACCATCACCTTAAGGTATTAGGGATCCAGAATGAAAACCCAACGGACCTATGGCCCGTAGCAAATGCCATTGGAATCGGGGGAAATGGGGGGGGGCGGGCATGCTTGCTCCTAACAAAGTCACAACGAGGTGTTGTGGCTAGACCCATGGGGACAACGACAATCTTTACCCCCCTAGGGTGATTAAAATGGTTTCCCTAGACCCATCGCCGAGAGTTGGAACAGAGACGGCACGTCTCCTGTCTCGCTAAATTCTTGGCAAGCCCCTGAGAAAGCAAAAGGGGGGCCTTCGCTATTAGGGAGTCGCCCGAAGGCAATTCTACAAAAGGGTGTAAGATGGGAGCCCCCAAACCAATATCAATAGAGGTGGAAACGCCCCTTAACCTAAAAGATTCTAGGAGGAGCTCCTATGAAAGCACAAGGAGGGTCACCTCCTTAAAAGAAGTGTAGATGCCAAGTGGTTAGAGATGAAACACATTTACCAAAGGGTATTGTTGAGAGGGGACCTCTTCCACGAGTTAGAGGTGTGTCTTCACCTTCATCCCCCACCCAGCACCAAGGTTGGGCGAGTTTTTTTCAACGTGTCCCGGCCGATACCGATTCGACCAACAGTATACACCTTCTCTGACACTCCTTGAGGATCCCAAACCAAATCCTAGACATAGTGTGGTAGGCAGGTCGGAGTGGAGAATACGGTTTGGTGACTGACCATGGAGAGGTCGGGGTCACCACGCCCCGACATTGAATCGAAGAGGAAGACAAGAGCGAATCCAAATAAATAGTAATAAAATAGGAAGAGTCCGGTATTTCTTTTTCTTTTTTGAACGCTTTCGGCCCTAATTAAACCATCTGCAACGGTTATGAATATTAATTCAATTTTCCCCAACGTAGAATTTCAAAATGAACCGCAGGACAATGCAGTAAATTAACTTTTAGAGTTTATAAGTGATAACTTCCAAAATCTAAAAGTAGACGAGCCAACAGTCGCATAATATTTTAGACTAAATTTTATTACATGAAGAAAACTTAGTAGAAAGGATACACTTTTAGAAAAAACATTTGTAAAAAGGGATCACAATATAATTTTATTCGATCTAAATATTCTTAAAAAAATTTCACGAGAACTCTCATCTCATCCTGAAGTTTAAATCTTATAATTTTTATCCTTTTTGCTCTGGCTTAAAACTTTTAAATTAGGATAGAATTTTCACTAGAAATAATGAAATAATGTATTATTATCCTATAAGTTCTAATAAAACAAACCAGGTGACGTAGATAATAATAATAATAATTTTAGTTCATATATGTGAGCAGTTTGTTTCACAGCAGATTGAGATTGCTCAATAGGGTAGCGCAATATACAATTACATGCAGTCTTATAACGGGCATTGATTATTATTGTAAAACAAATGATAGCGCAGCCACTCTACATGGCTGCCAACATAGAAGTGGCAGGATATCGCTTTTAGTGGCAAGAATCAAAACATTAAATTGGCAAGTTGTCGTTCTTTGTTCCAATAATTAAAACAACTTACTCTTTTAGAGTCACCCTATAAGATATTAAAGTTCAAATTGTTGTAGCAACTTTGGAAACGGTTTGTTAATTAAATTGAGAAGTAGGCATATATGTTTTAGGATTTGAACTTAAGACGAAACGAGAAAGTGGGGAAAAGTAAAAAATAAACGAACAAATATATTTAAATGTGGAGGTTGGGTAGGGAAGGGAAAACGCAAAGAGCTTTAGGGGAGGGGGAGGGGAGACTAACCAGCTAAACTAGATTAAGTAGATAATTTTTAAAGTTTTGAGGGAAGTTATTAAGTAACTTCACTGGTTAGCTGTTAGTCCATTCACGTCTCAGTCAAGGGTATCCATTTCTTGCAACTGGAAAATGTGAGGCGATTCAGGGCGGACCAAAAGGCTAAAAACTGTGCATAGTTATTCACGAGTCTTCTGTATCAATCGTCATGGCCAGATACGATCTCTAACCTCTGAAAAAAAGGAGTGTTATAAAATCTTCATTTGAAAATATGCGAATAATTATTTTTTTGTAAAATAAGGTTTAGATAAAGCTGGTACGCAGTACTCAAAATTGCAATTCCGCAGAAGTGAATGACCAAGGGAAAGGTAGAGGGTGCGCAGAGGTGGGTACTAAATACATTAAAAGTATTTAAATACCCAATATTAAATACATCAAAAAAAATTATTTAGATACTAAATACATTAAATGTATTTAGATACATTTTTAAATACATTTCAAATACATGATATATAATGACAATCGATAAGGACCATTGGTATCACAACAAAAAAATATCCATTAAAATGAAATTGTATATTATAATTACTAATGTAGGATTTGATGACAATTGGACTTAGGTACAACAAAAAAATAGAAAGTTCCATAGAATTAAATTTCAGTTAGTTATTTATACCAGCATTACATTTAAGTAATATCAGTTGCTGAAATGTTTCGTCAGATAAAGAACTCCGTTTTGGAGAAAGGTCACTCCTCCTAAAGAGAAGAGCCGTTCCACTCGAGCTGACGAGGGAAGGGTGGTGTTGTATTTAATAAATAACTTTTTTAGGTTTGGATATCTATCTAAACTTTGAAGTGTTTCATTTGAATCCTGAAGGAAACTGAACAATTCTAAATCTGCGGTTGATCGTGTTTGAGTAAGTTTTGTAAATCCAAAATAATCGTCACTGTCCGATACACCACTGGATTATTTAGCTTCGGGTCCCTCTGCTAAATTCCCAATCACTTGAATCATAACATTTTGAACAGAGTCTTGGTAGCTTGAACTGTCCCATGAAATACTGATATCTAACCAGCGGAGTTTGAAGAATGGATGGTTTGTTGATGCAATAATGGCATCTGTAACGTTGGCTTCATTTGCTAAGGTCAAATAAGATTGGTAGCGCTCTCTAAAGCCCTCATTGACTTCACTTAGAAGAGGTTGGCAAAATTTCAGAGAACGTGACTGAAAGCTCTTTAGCCTTTTCTCCACAGTGGGCAAGGTAGGGAGCAAGTCCCCAGAAAAACAATTTTGTTCTCCCTGTAGGCGATCACTTGCCACTGTAATAGGAGCCAAAACTGAGACATACTTCCCAAGAAATTCAATTTCGTGACTTCTGAACTCTGGAAGTTCAAGGGACGTCATCAGTTGATGTAATTTGTCTTTGTGTTTTAAAAGTAATGACAATGCATCAAACAGAGAGTTCCACCTTGTAATGCAAGGCACCTTTAATGAGCAGTTGATAACAGTTTTGATAACCTCTGCTGATTTTGGACGACCGCTTTTGTTCCATAATGGTGAGCATTTCCACATCGCAGCATGATTGATATTTGCAAAAGAAGAAATTTTCAGTGCCTGTTTTTCATCAGTTGTGGCGACGAGACTGAGTGTGTGTGAAGCACAGCGCACATGCTTAGGTAGGCTGAAGCTGCATGGGTCAGACAAAAGGTCTTCTTCCTGATCTAAGGCACTTCTCATTAAGAAACCTTCCTCCAGCTCGTGCTCACCCTGATCTTCTTCACTTACCTGGATTCCATCTTCTGAATCTGCGAACACATTTGTAGCAGTGACTACAAATTCCTTAAACGCTTTAACCAGATTTGAACCGTTATCAGTGACGGTGCTCGTGATTTTCTGCAGGGAGATATCGTATTCATTGATGATATTCTCTATATGTTCAGCAATCTTGATGTAGTTCTGTTCTCCTTTAAAGCGACAGAATGCCAATACTCCACTGTGACGGACAAGAGCAGCTTCCTCAGGCTGAGAAAAATGAAATAACAGTCCAATGTTTGTCTCATAAATGTTTCAATAAATTTTACATATTAATATAATCGAGATAAATTCCACCAACAAATAGGTCTGCTTTCAGCCAAGAGCTGATAACTCCCTAACTGTAAAGACATTTTTAATTTCATATTTCCTAAAGAGCAAAGTCTTAACATACCCAATGAACTGTATGTAACGCCTAAAACACTAGCGTGACGAGTTGACCAAATATCTGCAGTAAGACATAAGTAAGAGGTGCTGTCTAGTTTATTCTTCAGTAGAGTTCTTGTCATTTCTCTTCTTCTATAAGATTACGGCCTAACGTCCACCTTGAAATGACGTCAACTGAAGAATTTAGACCTGTGTTAGTGGAATGTGTGATTTTTTGTGAGTGAAATGAGAATATATGGTATGCATGTAAAATTTTATATATAAAATGTAGCTATATGAATATCCTATAGCTATATAGGATTGGTACATTAATTCATAAATATATTATTAGTCCTTCATATTCAGAATTACATAGTAAAATATTGACTTTCAGCCTTGTTAGGAATATATACATTATCAAGCTTTATTTCCTACATTTTTGAAGGGTGGACATGCTAGTTTTAACATAATGATATACAGGTACTGCTACTATAACGAAATACATCGTTATAGGAATTCATCTAATAACTACATATAATCGATCAATAATTGTACTAATTATTTATGAAAACATTTATTCAATAATATCTTCAAATAAATGATAGCGCGCTTTAAGAATATATGTATGTGGATTCTCATGAAATTATTGCAATATATTAACCTCTATTGTTTGTATATATCTTCCTTTATTTAATTTCGTTATATAGCCTACCTAGTGACCAATGATCCGAACGCTTTAGTATTCGGTCGTTACTAATAATATAATTGTAAAAACTATTTTTCACTCAGAACTCACCTTTAATTAATCTCACAAAAGCTGGTTGCTCCATGGTTGATGGGGGATGCACACCTTGTATGATAAAATCTGCAATGAGCTTATCAACAACAGATTGTTTGACCTTTAGTATTCCCCGTAAAACACTCCGGTAATGTCTTTACTTTAACACCGCTTCATGAATTACCATCGTCCAATACTGAACATTATTTTTTAATCTTTTCTTTGAGCTGTCACATAGTTATCCGCTTTTTGCACCAAAGCAGGATGCTTTCTCTGCTGATAAATGTACATGATCAGATAAGTGAAGGACATTTGTTTCACGTGACCATAATTTACGTTAAATTCAATTAGTATATACTATAAATAAAGGTGTTGCAAAAGGAAGCAGAGAGGTTCGTGCATGGTAAACCTACACTACTTAACATTATCGTTAGCTAATAACAATTTTGCCATTTTTTAAAAATAAGAAATAGTGAAACTTGTCAATTCAATTTTAGTATCATATAATTAGCTTTTATAAATTCTTATCTTCAATTGAATGCGTAGATTGGAAGTAGCATTGCTCGTCGCAGAGATTTCGCCATTACATGATGTACATACACACATCCATTTTTCTCCGTCGGAAGATTTCCCTCTAAAAAATTTACTATCTAGTGAAGGATGACTATAATTACATGATTCTTTATCTTCCTCGTCTTTATTATTGTCAAATCTCTCCATTTCACACTCTTTCGAAAAAGCTGAAGTTGCCATGCAGCAGTGAAAATAATGCTGAGCGCTCTCACTATACAACCGAACACACTGTGGCCATCTGTTAACTGAATTTGAACTGATGCAAGCAATCTTCCCTTACCGACTCACGCAGTCAACCGTTTGTTTAATACAAGTCGCGACAAGCTAAAACATGCATTACACGTTCTTCACAGCTATATAAACCTATTATCAGTAAAATATTTGCAAAAAGTATTGAAATACATTGTATTTAAATACTTTCAAAATATTTAAATACACGATTTCAAATGTATTTACAAATAAAATTTTAAATAAATAAATGTATTTAAACACTGCCCACCTCTGAGGGTGCGAAGAGTCTTAGTGAAGGACTGGCCTAAAGTAAAACAGTTTGGTTTGTACGTGATTATTATGACGATGTGTATACCAAGGTTTTTCATTTTTCAACTTGTTTAAGGGGGTCCCACTTGTAGAACCCTCTTAAGGGCCTTCTTTTGTTTTTTTATTTAATCCTGTTGGGTGACTTTAGGGAACGTGAACGATTGTGGAAAATTCCGAAAACCAGAGAGTGTCGAGAATCGAAACCGATATCTTCGTCGCCATGACCACCGCAAATTAAGAAGAGACACAAGGAACAGTGAAAAGGAACTCCTACGCTAGGATTGATGATGGAAGGGGGGCAATAACCCCTGTTACAACAGGAACCTGGAGGAGTAGAACATCCTCCTGAACCCAGTACTCTATTAGATCATGAAACTCTTTCCGGTCGTCTTTTGCTCCTATTAAGAATATCCCACTTTTCGTGCCTGTATAGAGCCAGCTATGAGTGAAAGAGGGCGTTAAGCCCTCTTAAAAAACGTAAAGGAACTAGAGTCGTTGGTAAAACACTAGCCAAATCGTTTTTATAGATATGTAAATAATAATAAAACAATTATAGTGGATCGGCTCCCTTCAGATTGTCTTTAGTAACCATCCAGACCACGTGATGAAGCCATTAAAACTTTGCTAATGCATTTATACCATTAAAGATATAAATAAATTACAATAAAATATGTAACAAATTTGATCAAAGATACTTTCAAATGTCCGAAAATGAAATTAGTTTTTATATTAAGGAAATTAAAATTTCAAAAGCACCGGATTCCAATAAAATGCTAAAATGTTTTGGGTAAAACCAGAGGCAGAGTGTTGGTATTACTAGTCGCTTCCTCAAGGATAGGTACGGTTCTGGCACGCTTGTTATCTATATATATATATATATATATATATATATATATATATATATATATATATATATATATATATATATATATATATATATATATATATATATATATATATATATATATATATATACAGTAGCGGTCATAATATAAGGGTCAGTAGGAAGAAGTGTATTTAAATATTTATTGTAGAAGTTTAACAAAACGCTGAAACTAAATATTATAAACATATTTAGATATATCTAATATCTAAATTCGTGAAAAGTTCAAGTAAATGGATTAAATATTTTGTAAGTTATGAGGAAATAAACAAACTATCTTCCAAATTGCAGCGGCCAAAAGATAAGGGGCACTTAGACAAACAAAGTAAAATGGAACAAGAACAAAAAAGAAACCCTTACTATTAATATTTTACGAACATCCCTTTACTAGCAATGACCTACCTGCATCTGTTACCACAGGACTGAATTAATTTCTTCAAAATGATGGGGTAATATTGTTCCATTATTTTTTCAATAATTCCCAGAGTTCATCTTGGTTCTTTGGATTTCTCCTTCTCGCTCCATCTCCAATAATCTTCCAAACGTTTTCTATAGAGTTGTGATCAGGACTTTGAGGTGGCCAATCCATGAGATCAACCCCTTTATCACTCAAAACTTCTTTGACTTTCTTCGCCGTGTGGCATGAAACGTTGTCTTGCACGAAGATACGAGGTTGAACTGACGAGGATCGGAGATGTGGAAGGGCATGCTGTCTAAGAATCTGCCTTTAGATTTCAGCATTGACAGTCACTTGTGGACGGATAAGTGGAACAGGACCATCAGCAGAGATCACTCCCGATACCATTACACTGCCTTCTCCATATTTCACTGTCTTCTTCACACTTGCATGAGATAACCTTTCGCCACATCTTCGTCGGACGTACATCCCGCCATCGGAGCCAATCACATTAAACTTTGATTCATCGCTAAACTGAACCTGCGCATACTGTTCTTCTGTCCAAACGACATGCACGTGGCGTAACGAATACGAGCTCTTTAATTCTTCTTGGAGATGAGAGGTTTCTTTGCTGGTGCCCGAGCCAACAAACCAGAACCTCAAAACCTCCGGGAAACTGTTTTTCGCGATACGTTGACATCAGAGGTGGAGCTGAACTCACGGGATATCTCAACAGCACTCTTAAACCTATCCTTCAGTGACATTCTGACCATGATACAATCCTGTCTTGGTGACGTTTTACGAGGTTTACTTGTTTGTGTTTAGTATCTGTCAATCCTGATGACTTTAACGAGCTACACTTCGTTGCACAACACTTCTAGATCTGCCTACAGTAGTTGCTCTAACATAATTTAACTTGCCCTCTTGGTGAAAGCACACAATCCTTTGTTTGTCATCCCAGGACACCGGTCGTCTCTTACAAGCCGCTATGTTGACAGTTGAATGTTCCAATAATGTATCATCATAAGAAGTAACTGTTAGCCCATCAACAGTCCCTTAAATACAAATACTTTGTTTGGTAGTTCATTTTGACTAAGTGACCCTTAACTTTTGGCAGCTGCAATTTGAAAGATAGTTTGTTCATTTCCTCATAACTTACAAAATATTTAATCCATTCACTTGAACTTTTTACGAATTTAGATATTAGATATATCTAAATATGTGTAAAATATATAGTCACAATGTTTTATTAAATTTCTATAAAAATATTTAAATACACTTGTTCTTACTGACCCTTATATTATGGCAGCTAATATATATATATATATATATATATATATATATATATATATATATATATATATATGTGTGTGTGTGTGTGTGTGTGTGTGTGTGTGTGTGTGTGTGTGTGTTTTGTTAAAGACAAAGTTTTGTATTTCGACTTTACCAATTTTATTTTTGCACGTTCTAACTGTCGAATGCAGTTTTTTATATGAGCCTGAAGATTAAAAACCAACTGAGGAAGATCCATTGTATTTACTCTTATTTAAATATTCAGATTTTTTCTAAATTTTGCCCGTGGGCTTTCATCTTTCTTCAGGCATCTTCAGAAGGAAGTCTTCGTTTTTGTTTATGTGGTATTGATTAAAATAGTCTCTTCGCGTTGCCTCCTTTAGCGGCGATGTAGTTGTTTGGTGAGGAGCAAAGAATGAATTTCGTCTTCGTTCTTTGATGCTTTTTATAGGTTGGAATCAGAGTACGGTTTACGTTTCGTTTAGCAGAAAAGGTGCAATACTCGCTTCGAGCTGGTTTGTTGTGTGTTCAAGTTCTGGCCTTTCTCTTTGATAAGAGAAGCCTCCGAATCTTCGGGCGGCGGAGATCCGAGTTTTTTCTGAGGATGGAAGTGTTTTCAACAAGGATCTTTCTTGTAATTTGTTCATTGTGTTGTTCATTGCAGTGTGCTTTGATTCCTCTTCCTTACAAGTGCATTGTTAGGTGTCGGATGAGGGTAGTGGTGGTCATACCTATATATTGGTTGTTTGGATGAGGATTGCAGTCCTCAGGCGGGCATTCAAATTTGTATACCACATATGTAGCCTTTAGGATAGATTCCTTTTCACTGAGGTTGTTTTCATTAGTAGGTTGCTGACTTTTTTGTTTTATAATATATTCTTAGAGATAGCTTATTGTCTTTTTCTTGGATAGTGTTACTTCTTTGATATTTTCTATTATTCGTTCGTCTCTTTTGTAGGCATCCGTCATTTTTTCTTGTACCGCAAACTTTGAGTTGACAATTTTCTTCTGTAGTTTGCAAATTCTCCATTGGAATAGCCAATGTTTATTAGGGTCTGTTTAGATCGTCGAAATTCATCAAGTGCGTTCGACGTTTAGTATTTCTTGATAGCTCTTCTTATCTATAAACTCATTACCAATTTTTTTATATTTCTCAGTGCACTCACTTTTGGCGTTAAGGCATCGACAGCAGTCTGTTCCTTTTAGATAGACGCTGGTGATATATTTTCCGTGGCTGTTCTATTTACGTCTACATCCACGATGGGAATACAGGCGTTTACACTCAACTTTTATGTAAATTTAAGAACGGAATGGGATTCTAGTGTTTTTTGAGTTGTGGTAATTGATGTTTTTCCTTAGTTATAAGGTATAGGTTATCAATAAATCTGGTGTAAATTTTGGGTGGGCTTTTCATTTTTTTAAGAGCGTTTCCTCTAGGTTTCCCATGTAGAAGTTAGCAAAAATAAGGCCCAATGGGGACCCCATCGCTACTCCATCAATTTTGTAAAGTTCGCCATCTGAGCTTCGGAATGGAGCTTTATTTGTACATATTCTTAAAGGTTGCTTTAAAATTTGTGGTTCCTTTCCGTGGTGGAGGCGATTTGGGGTTTTCCTATACACACTTTAGAATTAGTTCGATTGTTTCTTCTATTGGCACATTGGTGAAAAGACTTGACAGCGCGGAAAGCTGGGATGCCTCCTGGGGAGGAACTGGGAAGAATATCAACGAAATCATTGGTCGACCAATGATTTCGTTCAAAACCATGTGGTCGCATTCTGCCTTATCCATCACATTATCATCACGATACATCTTAAATATTTAAAACTACGTTTGTGCAAGGCCACACCGCGGTCTCTAATTTTATACCCCATCCTCACCCCAAATGCCATATTACTTTTTTCTGCACTTACTTTGAGCCCTTTTTCACACATATGCAAACGCTTCGAATCGACATTTACTCATTTCACACCAGGTTCACCAGCAATACATAAAAAGAGATCAAACCCACCCGTCTCTTTTCCTCATTCATCTCATACCCTCTACCTGATTACCATTTGTACCTCTCTCAGTACTCCATTTCTAAAGTATTAAAAAGCTATAGCAACAGCACACTTCCTTGCCTACAGTACCTTCTAAAGGAAAAATCATACTGAAATCTACAGTTTCTTAAAAATACTCCTCTAAATTGGAGAGGACAGAGTTATGGGGTGGGTAATCATCGAGTATGTTTATTCCCCAGTTTACTGGCCAAAGCAAAAGGTACTGGATAAAAGAATCTGGTTTGTGAACCTGTGAACTCCATCTCTCGGAACATTTTCCTGTCAGAGAGCAAAGAAGCGAAACAGTTCTTGGAATTTGAAAATATTGACATTATGAACTAGCCTGCCTAGTCCTGATTTAGACCTGATAGAAAACCTATGGAAGGTACTGGTTTAGAATGATAGGCCTCAGAAACCGGCTAATGTTGAAGATCTCCAGGTAAACTTGAAAGAAGAATGGAATTAATCATGCCCGAATAATGCGACAAATTAGTGAAAGTCCTTCGGCCCAAGATGTGCTAAAGTCACTAAGAACCCTGCTCTACATTCTTAGTATTTTGTTTAACTGTCTATGCGAAGATTATGTTGCTTTTTAGTTATAGGTACGTTTATACATATCCTTCTCGAGTTTGGGATGTAGCCTTTTTTCTAATACACATTACCTGTCATAACCTATATTTATCCGCTGTTTTATGCATCGAAACTTGAATTCTGAGAGTCAATTTTCAAAGAATTATTCTATACAATTTTAAAGGAAATTACACGAATATTTTCAAAAAATGTAGAATTTGGTATTTTTCTCTCTAGTTTTGTACTGTATTGTATATGAAACCACTCACCTCGACCATCTTTAACTTGATGCCTTACTTCCAAAATAATACCTTTCATCGAATCGAAATTCACCATTCAAGCCATCTTTAAACGTACCACAAGATTTTTTATCTACATGATCTTACGCTCTCTCAATAATAATAATAATAATAACTGTGGGCTTATAATAAGGCAACCCTACTTTGGAAGACGCGAGACCATTAAAATTACATTAAGGTCAGCCCATTTATTCTTTTTTCCTTACATGTTTAATTTCATACAAGAAAATCATCTCACTAATTACTCTGAATATAAAACCACGTTACATTCATTAAGGTTTTTGGCTAATAATTGGCCACATGGGATCGAATCTCCTTAAAAATGGCTCCCTCATCGCTTCAATATTCTAATGAAGGCGGGGAAAACGGACTCTTTCTTTATTCTGGAGGCGACACATTTTAAGAGAATTGAGATAAAGAAGAATGCTTTAATCTCTCGTGTTTGTAGGGTCTTTTTTCGAGATCTTTCCCACTTATTCTTTGTTTGATGGCCTATTTTCAGCCCCAATAATTCGTTCAGGAGTTTTCAGCTAAATGCGGACCCGTCCTTTGGACTGTTGTGTAGTTTGATTTGTACGGGCTTATCCAGCTATCAATTTAGTATTTTTGTATCAAACATGAAGCACTTTTATGACGGTAGTTCAATCATCTAATCTTCAATCAATCAATCATTTCCTGTGGCACCGTACGGGGATGCATAGGGCCTCAATGAACTCGCGCCACCACGCTCTATCTTGAGCTAATGCGTCAAGATATTCGACTTCATTTTATTTTTAGAAAAAAAACGAAGGATAGTTTAAGGTAGTGAAGTGGTGGAATTTCGTACCATATGCGTGATGAATACTCCTACTATGACTGCATGTCATCCTGTGTTCATGTAACCTCCATTCATTGCCTTTCTGCGCTGGTTATGATGACTGAGAAAGTCGAATTTAACCCCAATATAGATCGTATCCATGCTGAAATGATCATAGAGGAAAGGAAATCCTAGTAGTAATTAAAATAAAAGAGCGTAATAATCCCCTCAAAGCTGGTCAAATTACAGAGTAAGACGCTATTATGCCCATATGAGGACGTGAACTAAGTCACCGTACAGATAATTTGAAGTAACCCATTGATATGGGCATGAGAAGGTCGATTGACTGTGACATACAGCGCAGACGACTGTTTTGCTTTATCGATTTTCATTCCTCGGGGTTGTAATGATCTACCTACTTCAATACCTCTCTTTTGGTCTTCAAGTGTACCTTCAATCCTCACTTCTTCTTTTAATCCTTCTCCTAGTTTGTAGAGAGGTGTTCCGAAGGCTCGTACCTTTGAAGAGTGTCATGATCAGTCATTTTCCTTGTTTTCAAAGCGAAATCAGCGATGAATCGGAAGAGAAAATCGTATCAGACGATTCGTGCAGTGGGAGAATTGAGGCTAAATTCTTTACAAATTTCCTTCTCGGGTGAACAAAAAATTGTGCGAATGAACATTGCTCAAGCCAATGTAAAGAGCGAAAACCTGGCTGTTTAGTGGACTGGTATGACCAAGAAACCAAAGCAGTCCTCTCAATGGAAGCCTGAAAGGTCCCCTCGTCCCACAAACACACTTCAGGTCCACAGAAAGCTAAAATACATGATGACCGTTATTTTATTAACCGACCTTGATCCTTTGCATGACAAACATCAGGATTTAACTAAAATAATCATCTTTACAACTATGTAGTCCAGCGGTTCCCAACCTGTGGCCCCATGGCAAAAATGGGTCCTGGAAATGAAGTTATCTTCTTGCGACTTCTGAATCCAACACCTACTAGCATCTTTACATCTGAACTTACCAAAACGCAAGTCTTATTAGCGTTAATAATCCGCCACCCAAGATCTCTTCCCACACCCTTTGTGGTAAAAACAAAACTCTAACCTTTTTCCACTCAATATGTCCGTCTGCTTAGAACTTCCCAACTGATTTAACTTTTTCTAATACTAGCAGATAAATACCATATTTATGAATATAAGCCAATTTTAATAAACAATACTTCAAATTGCTTGAAATGACACTTAATGCTAGGATTCTCAGCGTGTAAAATAGCAATGTGGCTGTCTTAAGAATATATCTTCTCTCAACCTCTAGACAAGGATATCTGCCTACCCCCTGCAATGTACTATTCAACTAAATAAGAGAAATAAAGCTTTAAAAAGATCATACGAGACATAGAGTCTGTTGCTGTGTGATAACCATGGCACCATGGACAATCTCTAGAAAAATGCTGAAATACGTTCAATTTTTTTCTCCAGACCAGTTTAATTGATCTGTCCTTAACTTTTCCAGTAAATGTAATTTAAGGTTATCTCTATTTATTAATGAAGCGTCATTTTCTTTTCATTATCGGGCACAACATGAAAGATTTTTTTTTTTTCCTTTCAAAACTCTGGATCATCCGGTCAATTCCGAACACCCCCACAGTTTATTCTCCTTCGCAGAATAGTGTGACCAATTCACCCGGCGATTCATTATCGCTCCTGCTGAGACCTGTATTGTTTGACGTGAGAATTAACAGAATCGTGACGTCATGGAACAAAAGCGGACCCAGTGGTAGGTCTTATTCTCATTGCCGAAGATTCCAATATTTTTTTTTATTGGAGTTTTTCTTTTATTTTAGGTTCCTTTGATAAAAAGATCTCTTAAACACTCCGTTTGTTTATGAATTATTGCTCGCTGACCCGCCACGCTCTTATGGAATTCTTAATTATATTCCAGAGTAGTTGGTTGGTCTCCATCGTTAATTTTAGGGAAGGACGAGAGAGAACAGAAACGGTTGAATGCAGCATGATTCTATTTTAATGCGAGGAGCTTTTTTTTATACTTCAATGACACTGAACTATATAACATACACATTTTATCGCCAGATGGAGATTTACAATATATCGGAGCTAGGAAAAAAGACGCACGATCAAATCTTGTCCTAATCTCTTAAACATTAAGAAAACTTTTCACCATTTGTCACGGAACTTGAACACGCGACAGATGAAAACTACAAGGAAAGAAACCACTAATATACACGGATCAACGGGACACTACGCTAATAAATACATTCATGCAAACATACCGAAGTAGACATTGAGATGATATATTCCCTTATGTATACAAACATGAACTGAAAAGGTCTAGAAACAAGATGGATTCGTAAGGATGAGCCAAAGGGTCGCTCCAAAGGCCAATTTATCTCGCAGGATGGCTTATGGCTTTTTAAGGAAATCAGCAGGGTGTCCTAAGGAGAGAATCTGGCACCTAATTTGTTTGGACATTCTTTTACGCGTCCTTTTGTTATATGGCCACCTCGGCTTATATGCGATCTCACACTCTCCGGGCAGGTATCGCGGTCGCCGGACGCACGCGTTAATTTATCATTCGCCCAAGCGGTCGCCGTTGGAACAATTTATAATGATTGGATAGATTGGTGCATGACGATTCGCACGCTGCCCCAGGCGCTCATTTACGTGTACAGTCGTATATAAATGTATTATGAATGGATAAATAAATGCAGATAAATTACGCTCGAGTTGAGAGTTTTATTATGGTTTCAAACAACTAAAATGGAAAATAAAAATAAACCATACATATGTCTGGGCTTTGGTTCGTAGGGGTTATTTATTCAACTTTAGCGTTAATTGGGAAGAGTTGAGTTAGTTGGGTTGAGAAGTTCACGCTACTTTTTCGGAAGAGGTCCGACAGCGAATTAGTTCGCGGCTATTGCAAGGTTAAAGTTAGGCTAAGGTTAGGTTAGGTTAGATTAGGTGATTTGAACCTAACCTAACTAATATAATATTAACCCAAATTGAATCCTAAGTAGCTTTTTAGTTTATCTTTTCATCTTCATCTTATTATCAATTTTTATTACTTATTTAAAAATTTCAACCTTAAGTAATGACCACCCCCCAGCTCAATCCTAGATAATTATCCCGAAAGGTTAATCCTAGATAATGACGCCGAAAGGTCAATCCTAGATAATGACCCCGAAAAGCTCAATCCTAGATAATGACCCCCAAACTCAATTCTAGATAATGATACCAAAAGCTTAATCCTATATAATGACCTAAAAAATCAATCCTTGATAATGACCTTCAAACTCAATCCTAGATAATGAACCCCAATTTAATTATAGATGAAGACCACCAAGCTCAATCCTAGATAGTGACCACCCCAAACACCCAATCATAGATAATGACCCCACAAAAACTCAATCTTGGATAATGATAACAAACGCGCGATCCTGAATAATGACCCCGAAAGGTCAATCCTAGATAATGACCGGAAAAAGCTTAATCTTAGATAATGCCCCCAAACTCATTCCTAGATAATGACACACAAAAGCTCAATCCTAGATATTGACCTAAAAATCAATCATGGATAATGACCCCACAAAAGCTCAATCCTAAATAATAAAAAAAAATCAATTGTAGAAAATGATTCCAAAAAGCTGAATCCTTCATAATGCCCCCCCCCCCTCTATGCTCAATCATAAATAATGACTCAAGAAGCTTAATCATATATAATGACCCATCCCTGAGCTTAATCTTAAATAATCACCCCCAAAAGCTCAATCCTAGATAATGACAAAACTAAATCCTGGATAATGCCCCCCAAAATCTAAATCCTAGATAATGACCCCAAAGCTACCTTCTAGGTAAAGACCACCCAAAAAATCAGTTCTAGATAATGACCATAAAAAGTTCAATCATAGATAATGATTTAAAAAACTCAATCCTAGAAAAGCTCAATCTTAGAAAATGCCCCCACCCCCCGAAAGATTAATCATAGGTAATGACCCTAACAACTCAATCTGAGATGGTGACACCCAAAAGCTCAATCTTAGATATTGACCCTAAAGGAACTTAATCCTCGAAAAGACCCTCCAAAAGCTCAATTCTAGAAAATGGCTGACAAAAAAAACTCAATCATAAAGAATGACTCACCAAAAAGGTCAATCCTAAATAATGAACCCCCTAAAGTTCAATCGTAGATAATGACCCCCTACAAAATTAATCTTAGATTGTGACCCCGGGGAAGCTCAATCCTACATAATGGCCCCCAAAAGATCTAAATCCTAGATAATAATCACCCACCAAAATCATTTCTAAATAATGAGCCTGAAGAAGCTCAATCCTACATATGACCCCCCCAAAACCTCAATCTTAGGTAAGGACTCCCCCCCCCTTGAAAAAATCAGTCTTAGATAATGACCCCAAAGGAAGTGCAATCTTACATATACTCTCCCCCTAAGCTCAATCCTAAATAATGACCAGTCCCAAAAAAGCTCAATCCTAGATATTGACCACCCCAAAAAATCAGTCCTAGATAATGACCCCAAATAAGCTCAACCCTATATAATAACCCTCGCAAAAAACTCAATTCTAGATAATCACCCCCTCTCCCCTTAAAAAATAATTTCTAGGTAATAACCCCCAAAGAAGCTCAATCCTACATATGACTCCTCCCAAAAGCTCAATCCTAGATAATGACCACCCCCAAAATCAGTCTTAGATTAAAAAAAACCCTAAAGAAGATCAATCGAACATAATGGCCCCCACAAAAAAGCTCAATCCTAGATAATGACCCGCCCCCAAATCAGTCATAGATAATGAACCCCCCAAAAGGTCAATCATACATAATGACCCTCCAAAAGCTAAATCGTAAATAATAATAATAATGTCTAGCTCCCAAAATCACTCCTAGATAATGACCACTCCAAAAATAAGTCCTAGATAATGACCCCCAAAGAAGCTCAATCCTTCATAATAACCTCCCATAAAGCTAATTCCTACATAATGACCCCCCAAATCTCAAACCTAGATAATGACTACCCCTAAAAATCAGTCCTAGATAATGACCCAAGAGAAGCTCAATCCTACATATGACTCGTCCAAAAAATTTAATCCTAGATAATGACCAACCCCCAAAATCAGTCCTAGATACTGATCTCCAAAGAAGCGCAATCTTACTTCAAACCAACATAATGACCTCCCCTAAATGTCAGTCCCTGATAATGACACCCAGGGAATCTCAATCCTAAATATGACCTTCCCAAAAGAACAATCCTAGATAATGACTCCCAAAGAATATAAATCCAACATAAGCCCCCTCCCTAAGCCCAATCCTAGATAATGACCCCACAAGAAGTTCAATGCTACATAAAACTCCTCAAAATAGCTCTCCTATATAATGACCACCCCCAAAATCAGTCCTAGATAATGACATACCAAATAATCTATATTCTACTATAACTCCTCCCAAAAGTTCAATCCTAGATAATGACCTCCAAAGAAGCTGAATTCTACATAAAGATCCACAAAATTGCTCAAACCTAGATAATGAAGACCCCCCAAAAAATCAGGGCCAAAGAAGCTTAATCTTACATATGATTCCCCCAAAAGCTCAATCCTAGATAATGACTACACCCAAAATTCTGTCCTAGATAATGACCCGCAACGAATCTTAATTGTAGATAAAGACACTCTCAAAATTCAGCTCAATCATCCATATAACTCATCAGAGTAGCTCAATCCTAGATAATGACCACTCCAAATATCAGTCCTAGATAATGACTCACAAAAAAGCTCAATTCTACATATGCTTACCGCAAAAAACTAAATCCTAGATAATGACCACCCATAAAAATCAGTCCTAGATAATGACCACCAAAGAATCTCTCTCAATCCTACATATGATTCCCCCCAAAAAGCTCAATCCTATAAAATGATCCCAGAGAACCTAAATCCTGCATAATAACCACCACCAAAATGCTTAGTTCTAGATTATGACCATCCCCCAAAATTAGCCCTAGATAATTACACCAAAGAAGCTCAATCCTCCATATGACCCCTCCCCCCAAAGCTCAATCCTAGATAATTTCACGCACCAAATCACTCCTACATAAAGAGACCCCAAAAGCTAAATTCTAGATAATGACACCCCCCCCCCAAAAAATCAGTCCTAGATATTTACCCCCAAAGTAGATCAATCCTAGGTAATGACCGCCCAAAGTTCAATCCTAGATAATGCTCCCCCCAAAAGCTCAATCATAGATAATGACCCCCCAAAGTTCAATCCTAGATAATGCTCCCCAAAGAACTCGATCCTAGATAATGCTCCTCAAAGAACTCGATCCTAGCTCCAAAGCTCAATCCTAGATAATGACCCACCAAAAGCTAAATCCATGATAATATTACCCCTCCCCCCAAAGCTTAATCATAGATAATGCCCCCCCCCCAGCTCAATCATATATAATGACCCTCCAAATGCTCAATCCTAGATAATGCTCCCCTCAAAACTCAACCTTAGATAATGACCCCTAAAAGCTCAATTCTAGATAATGACCACCAAAAAATATGAATCATGGATAATGACCCCCCACAAAAGCTCAACCATGGATAATGACCCCACCAAAGCTCAATCATAGATAATGACACCTCTCAAAGCTTAATGGTAGATAATGACCCCATAAAAAGCTTAATCCTAGATAATGACCCCCTAAAAGCTCAATCCTAGTAAATGACCCCTCTCACCTTCCCTAACCCTCATGTGAGTTTGTTCAGGCCCGAGTTATTTGAGATCTATCCTGACAAATTCAACCTAAAATTTGCCCCTGTCCCATTTCCTAACTAGAGGTCGCTTCAGTCTTAATTATCCTTGGGGAGAGGGGGCGGGGCTTGTTGTTTTTTCAGTGATAGGCGCGTATTTGTCATTGATTCCTACCACTTTCCTTTTTTATTCATTGCAATCAGGAGCTCGCATCCGGCTGAATTCCTGTCCTTTCCGCACCGGTGTATTCCCAGAGGCATCTAAATAGACTTGCAACACCCGTACAAAACGAGGGTTAGTATCCCCCCCCCCACACACACACACCTTTCTTAAAGATCAGCAGCCCCAAGGGCAGTTTGTACAGGGTGGTCCGAAAGTCTTGTCACCCCCTAGCGAAAAGTAATAATAACAATAGAGGAACAATATAATAACACCAAACTGGTCATCTGAAATATAAAATTAAAACAATATTTAAAGGGTACAACAAGACTTTTGCACCACTCTGTACAGATGAGCAGAACTCAAAGTTAGTTGATAAAGATAAGTTAACCCAAACAACAAACAAACATCCCAATATTATATCACTATTAAGAGATAAATTACTGGAGTTGATATGATATTAAGAGGCAATTGTCCCGCAGGAACAATGAAAAGTGCCGTGGCTCTTTCATTATCTCCTAACCTAAGCTGTCCTGAGGCAAACCTGGGCTACTCATTTTTATAACATCTCACATTCCTTTCTTTGTTAGGCTTTTTCGTCCTCTCGTTTGTCCCTTTAATTTATTTTCCATATGTTTTTTACTTCTTTTCCAGCTATGCTTTAGTTAGATTACACTTTTCTTTACTTTATATTCATCACACTTTCGTTTGTTCAAGTTCAATAATGAAAGATGAAGTAAAAACCAAGTTCTTCCATACTGTAAATTTATATAATTTTCTGTTGTTTTGTTGCGAATTTGGCAACAGAACTTTGCGACCGTTCACCGATAAATGAATGAAATCTTTAATTCTTAAGTTATTCTTTCTCAAAATTTACAAAATTTGCCGAGCTTAATAAATATTCGTTTAAGATGTTATCATCTAAACGCTTCCATGTAAATTTGAACAATTTCCACTCGCAGAGAACTCTATATTTCATATATAGAATATAATTTAAGAAAACGTGAGCTAACCTAACTTGATCTTAACTTGACCTAATGCTTTTTAAAGTTTCATTTCAAGAGGTCATTTTTTTTTTGACAATAATTTTTTTGTGGTAATTTAGCCTTTTCAGTATTTTCTAAAAGTATAGTGCATGTATAATATATAAAGTCCTTGTCTTTAGTTTTTGTTTCCTTGTTGGAATCTGAGGAAACCAATCTAAACATGAGAGGAACGTGTTTTGGACATGTTTTTTCCTTG
Source organism: Ceratothoa steindachneri (assembly GCA_963969495.1). Taxonomy (NCBI): domain Eukaryota; kingdom Metazoa; phylum Arthropoda; class Malacostraca; order Isopoda; family Cymothoidae; genus Ceratothoa; species Ceratothoa steindachneri. Next base: position 39,250,068 of record OZ018328.1, on the reverse strand, counting down.
ATTTTTCTTCTGGACAATTAGAAGTGAATGAAAACAATGACCCCCTCCCTCTATGGGCTTTATTTTCGTTCTTTTGAGTCGTTTTGGGTGAATTTATAGTTTATGTAGGAGTATTTATAAAGCCTCCCTCTAATTCCATTTCGAAAAGTTACATTATCCTTTAATTATACCCTTTTAATATTCTTTTTCGCATTTTGTTTATTCCATTCTGTTCATCTCGCACTACATTAGTATGATTCATGGAAAACAGAAAGCTGCGACAATTAACAGGGGTATAACACTCATTCTATCTAGTTGGACACAAATGATTAACAATGTACTGATCCACTTCGTCTAAAAAGTGAAATTTCACCCCAAGTAATGAATTTGTATTGACCATTTTTAGCTTTTTTACTTTCGGGTGTTTATATGTTTATCTGTCAGTGTAAGAACCCCTCCACACACACAGAACCCACAGTAGATCAAGGTGTTTATCGGACTTATCCACAGTTCCACTTTACTCTTCCTTCAGCACACCCATTTTTTATGACCACCCTCCCCACACACGCCAAAGGACCCACAGTTGCTCAAGGGTGTTTATGTGCCTTACATACATTTCCACCTTACCCTTCCTTCAGCACGCCTACTTTATGCCCCCCCCCCCGATCCTACACTCCCCTTAATTTGTGTTTTGTTAAAAAACACAACATTTACCTCCCCACCATTGGGCTAGTTTCGGTTCCCTCTTGTCAGTCTTTTTTCTCCTACTAATTCTTGCCTCTACCCCCAATTGTGGCCTCCACTTTGAGAAGTTCAGCAATAACAACTGAGTTCCGGACCCCAAATGGGTGTGGGTGTCCCTCCCCCACCCCCATCCTCACGTCAGATCATCGATGATCTAATCTCACGACACTGGAACCAACTTCAAATGGAACTAACTTTTCCTGAAGAGTTCTTGACATCCATTTTTAGTCCCTAACTCCATTATACCACAAACAAGCTAATGGCAAAAAATTGGTAAAAAAATAATTAAGGTAATTTTTATATTTTTTCCACAATAAAATTGGTTTTAATCCAATTCAAAAACTCCCGTCTCTTCAAACTCAAAGAGCACTATCTATAAAAACAATCATAATTCAATTTTAGAACTCTACTTTGCTTCGGATAGGTTCTACTCTATTCTATAATTACCAAAAAAAAGCAACTGGTTCTACAGAATGGCTCTAGTTTGGACACATACGAAATTTCGCAATGGTCTCCTCGTTCACCGGATCTTACTTGACTCCTTTTTCTGGAATATGTTAAAGTAGTTGTGCTCAATGCACCTTTGGTTCATCAAACTTTACTCCGCTTGACTTCTTTTTCTGGGGTATTCTAAAGGAGAATTGTACTCGATGGTCACCTCGTTCACCAGACCTTACCTCCTTGACGTATTTTTATAGGGTATGGTAAATGATATGGTGTACTCAGTGAAAATTAAAGCTCCAAGACACCTGAGGGAACAGCGCATCATAAATGGATGTGCTCAAATTGACGAGAATTTGGAGTTTATGTATCGGGTTATTTAAATTTCTCCTTGGTCTTTTTTTATACAGGGTGTCCCTAAAGTCTGACACAGGAAAATTCACACTGGTTTCCTCGTTCACCAGAACTTGCTACTTTGACTCCTTTTTCTGGGGTATGTATGCTAAGGAGAAGGTATAATACTAAATGCCACGATACACCCAAGGTAACAACAGCGCCTCATGAATGACTGTGCTCAAATTGAGGGAACTTTGGAGTTCCTGCATCGGCGTCATCTCGCAAAATTCATGGAACAGAGCAACTCAAATGGTGGACATCAAATCCAAGATGTTATTTATTAATAATTTAATTAAACAAAACATAGCTCAAATATTTTATTGAAAATATGCATTTTGCCTCTGTCCAGACATTAGGGACACCCATTAAATCCTTAGTACCCAAGTTTAATATGCAATCTCACCATACAAATAGAATTCTGCCACTACCAATACAACACAAGGATCTATTTCTCTCGAATCATATTTATTTTCATCTGAACCATATTTATTCGTACTGTAGAGGGGTACAACCTTCAGTACTGCACTCAATCACTGTTTTACTCTCTCAACTTGAGCAGTACATTTAACATGGATATCAACTTGGTACATTTTGGTCTTTTTTCACCACATTGAACAAAGGGGTTACTCCTTTTTGTCGTCCTTTTGCTTCGTATTACGCGCATACGTTCGTAAATTTGACTTGTTTTACTCTCCATGTTTGCCTCTTCTTCTCTTTGTTTATCTATTTACCGTCCCTTCTCCCTCTCCCTCTCTGCAGGCGGTCCACGTTGAATCATGATGTAGTTATACTATGACCCTCAATATTTATGTGGTATTTTTGCCATCTTCTCGGTAATTAGAAGATAATATTTCTCTATACAAATTATCCAACGCTTGACCATTAATGGGTGAACCATTGCTTATTTCCTTTCTGACCATTTCTTCATTTAAATTCATTATCATTTTTCATTACGAACGAATTAACATCTACACATATCACGTCATTCGCAATATATATATATATATATATATATATATATATATATATATATATATATATATATATATATATATATATATATATATATATATATGGTCTTTCAATAAGGTCGCTCGATTTTTAAATGTCAATAAAACAAGTTGTGTGTGATATATGCAATCAATTTATTTTAAATTTGAAAGTACATTTTATGGCATTAAGTGTGGAATATGACGTCGTTTAAATGTCCGCCGCGGCTTCGTTTGGTGGAACGTATTCGGGAGGCCCAATTTTCGATGACTTTGTCGCATAAATCTGGCTGAATTTGCTGGATGGTGTTCGTTATGTTGACTTTGAAGACATCAACTGTTTGCGGATTATTCGCATAGACCTGTGATTAAAGATAGCCCCAAAGAAAATAGTCTAATGGCGTTAAATCGCATGATTTCGGTGGCTAGTTGACGTCGCTGCCGCGCGAGATGACCCTGCCTTGAAATCGCTGGTACAAAATGTCTATCGTGGCGTGCGCAGTTTGTCACATAGCGTCGTTTTGTTGTAACCACATGTCGTCAGTATCCATATCAGGCATATAATCAAGTTGAGGCCACAAGAAGTTGCTTATTATCGATATGTAGGTCTCGCCGTTGACGGTTATGGCAATCACATCTTCGTTCTCAAAAAAATAAGGACCGATGATTCCGTTAGACGAAAATCCGCACCAAACAGTGACTTTGTTGGGATGCAATTGGTGCTGGTGTATCTCATGTGGATTGTTTTCGTCCCAAATCTGACAATTTTGCTTTTTCACAAATCCATTCATCCAAAAATGTGCCTCGTCGCTGAAGATGATTTTTGGGGGAAAATTTGGGGCAACTTCCAACTACTTTAGAGCCCGATCAGCGAACACACGGCTTTGTGCATGGTCGTTTACCTTAAGTTCCTGGGTAAGTGGATTTTGTACGGGTGCAGACCCAAGTCCCTACGCATAATTCGCCAAACTGAAGTCGCAGAAAGGCCAAGTTCTTGTGAACGACGAGAAATTGACTGCCTCGGATTTTCCCGTACACTCTCATTTACGGCAGCGATGTTTTCAGCAGACCTTGCGTTTCGGTGACGTACGTCTGTTGGCTGATTGTTGATCGACCCTTTTGCCTCGAATTTGGCCACCAGTGGACTCGGCAGGATGATTGTGGCGAGGATAGAAATCACGTAATGCGCGGAACGTTTGTCGAACGGAGCACTGATTTTGATAATAGCATTGGATGATTTGCACAAGCTGTTCAACGCTATAAACTTCCATCGTGACTTGCCAAGCACTACTGAACAGTTCACAGTGAAGTTGCCCAACATGGCCACTATCGCCTGACAAAGCTCGAGCGTCCTTGTTGAAAGACCCCCCTTTATATATATATATATATATATATATATATATATATATATATATATATATATATATATATAGAGAGAGAGAGAGAGAGAGAGAGAGAGAGAGAGAGAGAGAGGCAGGAAAGTGAAACAATACTGAGGATTTACGCTTTGTTCCAATCTCTGAAACTCTTCAGGTAAAAATCAGAGCTGTCACTTGTTCTCATTTAGATGAAATAAATTATTTTGGTATTGGTTTAACCACCGATCTGCACTCATTGTGTAGCATTTTAATTGTTACTGGTGACCTATACTGAGGTGGAATCCGGACCATCCGGCAACTAACACCTCGCGATGTGGTTTAATCTATTCTAATCGTAGGCGGTTTCCGAAAAGCTCAGTCTGATTTATAACGATGAGTGAATGAGAAGGAGCCGGGAGGAAGATGAAAGATCCAGGAACCATGTACACTAGCGGCCATAATATAAGGGTCAGTAGGAAGAAGTGTATTTAAATATTTATTATAGAAGTTTAAAAAAACGTTAAAACTAGATATTATAAACATATTTAGATATATCTAATATCTAAATTCGTGAAAAGTTCAAGTAAATGGATTAAATATTTTGTAAGTTATGAGGAAATAAACAAACTATCTTCCAAATTGCAGCGGCCAAAAGATAAGGGGCACTTAGACAAACAAAGTAAAATGGAACAAGAACAAAAAAGAAACACTTACTATTAATATTTTGCGAACATCCCTTTACTAGCAATGACCTACCTGCATCTGTTACCACAGGACTGAATTAATTTCTTCAAAATGATGGGGTAATATTGTTCCATTATTTTTTCAATAATTCCCAGAGTTCATCTTGGTTCTTTGGATTTCTCCTTCACGCCCCATCTCCAATAATCTTCTAAACGTTTTCTATAGGGTTGAGATCGGGACTTTGAGGTTGCCAGTCCATGAGATCAACCCCTTTATCACTCAAAAAATCTTTGACTCCCTTCGCAGTGTGACATGAAACGTTGTCTTGCACGAGGATACGAGGTTGAACTGACGAGGATCGGAGATGTGGAAGGGCATGCTGTCTAAGAATCTGCCTTTAGATTTCAGCATTGATAGTCCATTGTAGGCGAATAAGTGGATCAGGACTAGCAGCAGAGATCGCTCCCAATACAATATACTGCCTTCTCCATATTTCACTGTCTTCTTCACACATGCACGAAATAACCTTTCGCCACATCTTCGTCGGGCGTACATCCCGCCATTGGAACCAATCACATTAAACTTCGATTCATCACTAAAATGAACCTGCGCCCACTGTTCTTCTGTCCAAACGACATGCTCGTGGGCGTAACGAAGACGGGCTCTTTGATTCTTTTTGGAGATGAGAGGTTTCTTTGCTGGTGCCCGAGTAAACAAACCAGAACCTCAAAACCTCTGGGAAACTGTTTTGCGCGATACGTTGACATCAGAGTTGGAGCTGAACTCGCGGGATATCTCAGCAGCACTCTTAAACTTATCCTTCAGTGACATTCTAACCATAATACAATCCTGTCTTGGTGACGTTTTACGAGGTTTACCTGCTTTGTGTTTAGTATTTGTCGATCCTGATGACTTGAAATGAGCTACATTTCGTTGCACAACACTTCTAGACCTCCCTACAATAGTTGCTATCACATAATTTAACTTACCCTCTTGGTGAAGGCACACAATCCTTTGTTATTCATCACAGAACATCGGTCGTCTCTCACAAGCCGATATGTTGACAGATAAATGTTCCAATAATGTATGACCATAAGAAGTAACTGTTAGCCCATCAACAGTCTCCTAAACACAAATACTTTGTTTGATAGTTCATTTTGACTAAGTGACCCTTAACTTTTGGGCACTGCAATTTGGAAGATAGTTTGTTTATTTCTTCATAATTTACGAAATATTTATTCCATTCACTTGAAATTTTCAGAAAAGATAGATATTAGATATATCTAAATATGTGTAAAATATATAGTCACAACGTTTTGTTAAACTTCTATAATAAATATTTAAATAGACTTGTTCTTACTAACCCTTATATTATGGCCATTAGTGTATGTATATATTTTTATGGTACGGAAATAAATGTATACATTTTAATTTTATAGTGTACACGGGGGTTCAGCTAAATCGAGACAAATTGTACACTGGAAAAAAAGAAGTTGTGTACCAAACGAAACAATGTATTTCTCATGGGATTTTTTTTGATAATTGATCAATAACTTTCAAGTCAGTGCGGTAAGTTAAGGTGTCAAGGAATAGGTCACCTCCCCAGACAATATGTCTATATATACATATATGTATCTATCAGTTGGGAGGAAAGAGATAAAAGCCATGAGAATATGTATATATTCAGTTATTTACACATATATCCTCTAATGTTCGTACACGTCCTTCTCTACGTACAAGTACGTTCACTTCGTAAAAGTAATCCGTTGATTACGAGGTATAAGAGTGCGATTTACTACAGGGGCCGATAGCGTCTAATGAGTTTACCAAGTTGCAGTTCAAGGATATATTTAAAGAGTGAAAACCCAAAATGATCATTTTAATAAGTCACTAGTTAACATATATATACATACGGAAAATAAAGGAAATATAAATAAAGATAATACTGAGAGACTATAGAAAATTGGCAATCGGTAACGTTAATTACTTGTTAATTAGCTTTTAAACGGGATACTATAAATTAGTTATACAGAAAGAGTATTTTAAAGTCGGAAATGGGGTCGATTAACGGAAGATGCAATCCGGGGTCGTTTTATCTTAAAGGGAGTCCTCGAGCAAGGGGACTCCTTTAGCGAGTCGGCGCGGGGGAATGGAGACGGAAAATGGTCGTGATTCTCGATTGAATATCCTAATGATGACGAGGATAAATGAAGGAGGGGGGACCAGAAGAAGAGTTCACGATCCTCGGTGAAGACGGACGAAGGCACCTCTGCTCCAGAGAAGTGCAACCTCCAAAAATTGAGACTCTGACGCGGCTCGGCGCGAAATCTCACACGTGAAACTGGAGATCCTTGAGGGGGGGGGGAGAGGCCTGATGAGAGGAGAAGAATCCCGGCCAGTCCTTCGTGGACAAAATAATTTGAGGCTTGCTCTGAACAGAGTAAGCCTTCAGAAAAGAGATGGATCTGCCTGGTGAGATCCAACCTCGATGGTATACGCGAATACCAGGGACTTGGAGAAACAGACACACCATCTGAACCGAAGGCGACGAAATCTCAAACTCAATCTACCCATCGTCGAAAAACTCAGGGTCTTTTTAAATGACGGCCATTTTTATGGTGCTCGATCGCTGGAAGACGCAGACGTCTGTGAGAAAGCTTCCGGCGCTTAGAGGGATTAGCTTTTGTCGCCCGACACAGGTCTTAATCGTCTCCAACGATATAGGTGGGACTTTCGGCTATCCTTTTCCCGACTACGGAGATTAGCGTTTCATCGGTGAGGTGAAACCTTTTAGCGCCCAGCTTAACCGATATTCATATTCTTTATTCTTCTATTTTTCTCCTTGGATACAGAGCTTACTGCACGTGGAGTTATACTTAGGAGACATAGGGAGGGAAGGAATTCAAGAAACAAATGAAGGAAGTATTCATTTTTCACTTTCCCTCACATAAGGATAATAGTAAAAATTCTTTAATCGGCTAGAAAAGTCTCCTGGAGTTCATCAACCCTTTTCAGGAGCGCCAGCCATACGACTGATCCAACATCCATTTCTCTAAAAAGAAAAATTTCAAGAAGCGGCTTGTAAGAGATAGCGTTTACTTTAACAGAAAACGCGAATGCAAATGTTCCTGCGATTCTTCATCTATCTATTTTTTTTATAATTGAACAGGAAAATTGCGGTTAGGCAGGGAGAATAGTAAAATTCCTTAATCCAAGAGACTTTTATAGTGGATTACGGAATACTTACTATTACCCTTACCTAACCTCATAGAAATTTACACACAAATAGAACGATATATATATATATATATATATATATATATATATATATATATATATATATATATATATATTTGCGAAATCACCAAATTAGCCACCCTCTAAGTGGGACCTGAACTGGTTGCATGCCCTTGTTAGGGAGTCCTTGTCAATGGATGACATTACCTCCACAATAGCGGCCTTCAGAGATCCTAAAGTGTTATGAGAGGCTTTGTTGACATACTTATCAACTAGGACCCACATGGAATAATCTAGGGTGTTGCAGTCTGGGGACCAGTGGTGCAGGTCGTTGTTGAATAACCACGCCTGTATCTTCCTTGCCTTGTGAGGAGAAGAGTCCCGTTGTAGAAGGTAAGGCCTTCCCGTGGCTATTTGGTCCATCCTAAGCTTGACTACAGTCTCCAGGACCTCAATGTAAACGTCACCATTGACCTTCAGATCCTGGTGGAAGATGCAAGGACGCATATTGTTGCCCGGCTGCTGACCAGTCCTAGAACCATCAAAGAGAAGGAAAATTTACCTTACATGACCGTAGACATCTAATCATTATTCTCATCATCATCATACCTCCATTTCACTTTGTTGATGAGGTTCCTCGTGTAGGTAAACAAATTCACAATCTCCTTCACGCTTTTACCGGAGTGGAGGGTCACGAGTATGGCGTACCGTTTTCCGATTTCAGCTGGCGTTCTCAAAGGAAACCGTATTTACTGTTACCCACATGAAAGATAAACTCTTACTGAGCGTATCCAAGGTCAAGTAATCTACATTGGTGCGTTTGTTAGCCCTTAGACACACTTTCAAATTTGTATCGAATAACCTAAAACACGCTGTAGTTGATAAGGCGTCGAGTGATGACGGATTCACAACAAACCAGATTGACCAACGACCATTTCGCTGGGGATGCAGCGATTAAAAGTCGTGTCCAAAAGTTAGGTACAGCTTTAGACTCCCAGTGGTTGCAGGGATAAGGATATAAGCAGACGAACGAAATTAAGTTGGAAATTAACAGAACGAAATCAGGTTGAAAATTAGCAGGCCTAAATTAAGTTGAAAATTAGCAAGAGAAAAATATTAACATGGGAATTGGTACACAAATGAAATAAGGCTGGAGATTAAAAGAATAACGAAATTAGAGAAAAATATGTTTGAAATTTGCAGAAAACAAAATTTTGTTGGAAATTAGGAGGCGAACGATCAGATGAAAATTAGAAGACAAGGGAAATTAGGATGGAAAGTAACAGAAGAACGAAATTATGTTGAAAATTAACAGATAAACAATGTTACAATTGTCCCCCTTAATCATAGTTGTTGTTTCGCTCATCCCATCTGTGGTCATGTTCACAAACTGCTCTGCTTGGTCTTTAATCCTGAAGCGGACTCTCGCCTAAAGGTGCTGTTCAGCGAACAGCCCCGCCCCCTCCCGTCTTTGACGTGTTACTCTGTCCAGGGGACTCACCTGTCTCGCGGGAAGATTGGCACTCGAGTGCACCTGGAAGACCCCATTTCAAAGGGGTTCGGGCGACGTCGTTCCAGTCCCACATTTTTTGGCCTTTTCACGGTCGGCCCCAAAAGAGATCCCCACAATTCCCTCTGACCTCAACTTTAATAGGGGTCGATACTTATAAACCTCAGAGTCCTACTGCATCATTATGTTCAATTTTTACCACTACCCTGAACTCATTATGATACACTTTTACCACCTCTCAGCGCTCATTAAAATACCTTTTACTACCGTCTTGCACTCTTTAAAATGCGATTTACCACCGATCTGCACTAATTAAGATATCTTTATACCTACTATCTGTATTCACTGAGATGCCTTTTTACCATCGATCTAAACTCATTAATATTTTTTTACCATTGATCTGCATTTAATGAGATACCTTTTAGCCACCGACCTGCACTCATTAAGGTGCCTTTTTACCACCAATCTGTATTCATTAAGATCCTTTTACCACCAATCTGAACTCATTAATATTTTTACCATTCATCTGCACATATTATGATATCTTTTTTCCACTGATCTGCACTCATTAAGATACCTTTTTACCACTGACATGCATTCATCATGATACCTCTTTACCATCCGTCTGCAATTATTTAGAAGACTTGTAATCCCAAGTAGCATCATTAAAAAAAAATTACCACTTCTCCACTAAGTTATGATACCATTTTGCCACCGATATGCAGTCATTAAGGTGCTTTTTTGCACTGATATATATATACATATATATATATATATATATATATATATATATATATATATATATATATATATATATATATAATCATAAAGATAGTTTTCCTACCAAACTGCTGATATTATACTTTTTTATCAAGGATCTGCATTGGTTAAGAATTTTGACCACCACCTTCCACTCATTAAAATAAATTTTAGCACAATCTACAACCATTGTCCTTTTTTTACCACCGATATGCACACATTATCATACCGTTTTAACACCGATCTGCCCTCATTAAGGTACCTTTTTACCACTGATCTGCATTTATTATAAGTATTATCATTATTATAATAATTATTGTTATTATCATGTTTTTTTCCTGAGTTTTATCGGGAAATTTTTATTCAAGTTCTAAACGGGACGACCTTTGACCTTTGAAGTTGATACTTGCCTTTCCAAGTGGTTGACAACCGACGGGGATTCTATATTGCATCTTCCAATACTTTTAGAGTTTTCATTAATTATTATTACATCTTCCAATCCTTTTAAAGTTTCCATTAATTATTATTTTTTTGCTAATAAATGTTTGTTTATTTATAAATTTCAATTTATTTGCTGTCAATTTCTACGTTCAACCGAGCGCCCCCTTTTTCGTTTATTATATCGTTTTATCCCTCCAAACTCGTTATCAGACACAGTCTTCGCTTTCAATGTTAGGTAGTTTACGTGTTTAAATTGCTTCTACCATAGTAGTTTGGGCAGTATATCATCTGTGAATCTCAGGTAGCTGCGGTAATATACCCACTGCTCATCTCTCATAGTATCCCATTGTCCGCCAGATTTGACCTTTTTGAATATTTCTTCAAGACAGGAATCGAACGATTATGGCGAGACGGTGTGTTCCTTCCTTGCATTACCACCCTCTCTACTTGAGAGTCCTTGTAAAATCAAATGTAGGATTTCCTCTTTTCGGTAAATGAGTTCATTGGTGTTGATATAGATCCATGACCGGATTTAGTCGTTATGATTGTCAGTAATTATGAGGTTCATCATTAAGAAATCAACTTTTAATAACAGTCTTTCTTTCAGTATGATGTTAAAACATAACTGAAGCTCAGTGGTTGCGGATCTTATGAAGCTTTTAACGAGAGAAGAATGATTGTTCTATATCTAGGTTTGTTTAGATTCAGGTGGAGTGTAGCAGACCTGCCTTGTAAATGTTTCAGTCCACTGGAATTTTCAAACTGGAAGAATTTTAAAGAAATGGGCAACTAATGATTTTTTTCAAATTGGATAATTAGACTGTTGTTAATTAAAAACTTCATCATATTTCATTTCCTTAACAAACCTATCATTGGAATATTCAAGTATGATGTTAAAATTTGTTTAGTCAGTGTTCAAACTAGTTCTGATGATATCATAGAGTCTGTTTCTTCCTGTCGCATTTTCCTCTTACGCCGAGACAGGAAAAGGACCATTCGGATTGCTCTCCCGTTCTGTTTTGTATCTTTGCTCCAGTCGGTTTTCCACGCATTAGCGATTCTATTTGCCTATGTTCGGTCGTTTGCTTTATTTCTTTAATTTTATTTATTCATTTTGTTGGCTTTACTTAGTTCGCCTTTCACAACCTAAACACTGCATTCAGAGTCAATTCTTGCTGTAAATAAATATATTTAGGTGTTTGGATAAATATAAACGTACTGTTAAGTGTAAATGTAAAGTGTACATAAAGTTAATTGAGGTTAATTTTAACTTAATTTTGAGGTCCTATTGATCCCGTTCACACTATTTTCCTTATTAAGTATTTGTAGTATATTTACCCTCACTTTCCCACAGATTTAGCCGTTTTCCTACCACTCTCCGGCCTAATTTTATTCACTCTAACTTCTTTCTTTAAATCTTGAGCTGACCACCCCCCTAGAAAAGATCAAAAGACTATAAGCCCAAGGGACTCCAGAGGGAGATCAGAATGCAAATAAAAATACGATAGAGACAAAATAAGAATAAAAATGAAATATGAGGGAAAAAACAATAACACCGGAAATCAGGTGATGTCACCAGATAATAAGTATGAGTTAGCTCTTCTCTTAAATGCATTGAGATCAGTCGACTCCATAACAGCACGAGGCAAACCATTCCACATCACAGTTGCAGCCACAATAAAACTCCTGGCAAACTGGCTAGCACTATACCCGATACTAGAAAATGTCACTATTAGCAGTGGCTGCCTGTCTTGTATTATGAGTAAAAACAGCTAGATCAGGTAAGGACAAATACAAAGGATGTTTATCACTGTAGGACATTTTAGGAAACAAGCGGAAAGAACTCACTTTACGTCTATGCCACAGGTCAACATTAATACTTGGTAAAATAAACTTAACCGAAGATATAACTCTATCCAGGAGCTTAAGATGAGAATCTGCACCTGATGACCACACAGGAGAGCAGTACTCCAAACAGGGAAGAAGGAAGGAATTAAAACACTTCGTTATAATAGATTCGTCTCCAAACATTCTAATACATCTCCTCAAGATACCAACTTTCTGGTGAACAGACGACGCAATATTGCATATGTGCTTCTCAAAAGTCAATTTCTTGTCAAAAGTGACGCCCAAAATCTTAAAATAGTCACTGGTATTTAATACTGTTCCATCAATATTTAGATCAGGATGCATAGATAAAAGTGTTCTGGACCGACTAACTATCATATTCTGAGTTTTATAAGGGTTAAACTTCATGCCCAAAAGCTTACACCACTCATAGATACGTACTAGGTCTCTATTTATGGAATCTGCTATTACATTCCTCAGGTGGGGGTAAGGAACAACAGCCAAAAGAGTTGCATCATCAGCATGTGCAATCAGTTTGTTTTCCAAACCATGAAACATGTCACTTGTATAAATAATAAATAGCAAGGGACCAAAGACGCTACCTTGAGGGACACCTGAGATTACATTTCTAACGCTACTATACTGGCCATCAACACAGGCCATCTTGGTTCTGGTAAACAAGAATTCATTTAAAATATTAAGAAAAGAGCCAACAATCCCTGATATTCCTAACTTGTAGATAAGTGCTCTATGGTTTACACGACCAAAGGCTGCACTGAAATCTAAACCTACCATGCGTGCCTCTGCACTTTCATCAAGAACACTTTGCAAAGTTGTAGAGATTGACAAGAGTGCATCACAAGTTCAAAGCCCCTTACCAAACCCAAACTGTAATGTTGGTAGTAGATTATTATTTTCAGCAAACCTACAAAGGCACTTAGATAGCAGTTTCTCAAATACTTTAGGTAAGACCAGGGTAATTGATATTGGCCTGTATTCTCAAGGAGATGAGGATGCGGAAAACTATAGCAATTCTTTTAACAATAAAATCTGCAGACTTATTCAAGAAAATTGGGAAAATTCGATTAGGGTCGATACCACATGAATGTCAAGATTCGAAAGCAAGGTTTTAACCTCACTAGATCTGAAGACCATTGAACACAACGTAGGTACTGGAAACCATGACTGAGGCAACAACAGCGACTCACCGCACTGCTTACTATCAAAGAGGTCAGCTAAAAGTTCAGTCTTTAGTTTAGGGCAGTAGGTGGCACTTTTCTTTTCCATGGCACCATCGGGAGTCACATGTTATACTGCGTATGTCTTCTAGTAGCTGCTCTAAAATGTGAACCTCAAATTTAATATTCAGTATCACTATTGATCATTATCTTTGTTCATTTTAAAAGTTCATTTCAAGAGCAACAGCGGAACTGTCTTTTGATAATTCTATTATCCTTGATGGTTTTTCTTCTGAATCAGAGGAAGATGGCATGATGTCGACCTTTCTCCCCACTCCTTCAAAGTCCTACAAAATTTCCTCTAGTAGTAATGTAAACAGTTTGGAGGACATCCATTTCCCCCTGTCTCACTCCGGATTTATTATTTGTATTTCATTACTGATTAAAACATAAATGATGATGGTTCGTGACTCTCTTAGAGTAGAGTATGTGAATGTACGCTTTGTCAATTCCTTGTTTTTATACTTGAACAAAATCCTTATTTACTGACTTTGATGGTTTCCAATTGTCTATCAATGGCATGTAGAGTCATTTATAATTTATTAGTTCTTTGCATCTAAAAGGTCTACAGATTATCATATGTACTATAGTTAGTTCTTAAACCTCCCTGTTCGAGTGGCTCTTGCAGTAGTATGTATTAATATGTTGACAGTGATTATTATGAGGTTTTTCAATGCTGCTGATATGATTATTGGTAGTTCCGGACTTCTTCCCTGACACGTTTATTTAAAAGAAACGCGCAAAGGAAGCGTTGGACCATGTCATTATGATTTCAGTTAAGCATTATGTAGGTCATCATGACATTCATCCAGTTTTCATATAGTCAATTTCTATTCCTTCCTCTTTGGATAGTTTACCATTTTTCATGCTCTTAATTTCCGTCAAAATTTCTTAATTCTTTATTAGTGTAAACAATTTTTATCTGGCTTCTGGTTGCCTTTGTTATCAAATATGCTTCTGAATGCATAAAACAAGATGTCAAATCAAATCAAATCGTTTACTTTTTACATATTATTTATTCTCTAAGGTAGAACATAATGATTTTAATGATATTTTAGCTTCAGAAAAGAAGTTAACGGGTAATATAACGATAAATTAAGGTATATCATCGCTGATCAAGTACCATAAAATCCCTCTCTCTTCCATCTCATCTTCTCTATATTTTCCTGTCTACCCTTCTCTCTTCTTCACAACCCCTGTGTTTAAATGCACAAATCTTTTTAAGGGAATGGAAGAGAATGGAAGGATAGAAAATGATTCAATCCGCTATTACTAAATATATGTACTAAATAACTTGAGGACGATATGTACTACAGCCGAACCCCATAGGAGATGTGCAGATAAGCTTCATTTTGTGGATTAAGGCAAGAAGTCAGAACGCAAATGACCACAAGGCATTTAAAGTGTCATGTGGAAACACGTCTCAATCTGTCCCCCTCTTCCACTGCTCATCACTTCATCTTTATTCACTGTCACTCTTTTCCTGTTTCATTCGAGTTTTCTCTTTCATTCTTCTCCACTCGCAGTTTCTGCCCACGATCTCTTCATATATTTGCGTGCGCCGTTGCCATTTTGCGTGTAGATATATGCATTTCATTTTTTGCTTTACTCAAATTAATTGGAAAATTACTACATTGAAATGGCGGCCATACGTTCTCTACAAGGTCTAATGGTTTTTTAATCAATTCCAATTTATTCTCATTGTCTATTTAATAGATTTTTCTGAAGTTTGTGAATGCATACCAAAACATAATGTGACATATACAAGTATAGTGGGCCATGGTATGTATATGCATGTGAATATATTCTTTCTTTCTTTCTCTCTTTCTCTAATTTAGAGCTTGTGGCTTCCACGCCGTATCCACTTTGTTTGAAGCCAGCGGGGCTCTGCCAGGCACTGCGTCTGTCTTCACACGGCTAAGCTGGTTACAATGCCCCCCTTCGTTAGGGAAGATAACGCGTCGTGCCCGTTTCGGTGGCCGGATAGCGATCTATAGCGACTCACAAATACGCTGAGAGCTCTCGGGGCGGATTTCGGGATAATCTTCTGCTGGCTTCCTGAACATGGGAGAATTGCGGGGAATGAGCGCGCCGATGAGGGTTCCAAATATCGCGAGGACTGGGCGACTAGACCAGCGGTTTTTTTTCGCCCTTCACCACACCGATTACATGGCAGGAATCAGGGCAGACCTCTGTGCTGCCTGGCAAAGAAGATGGGAGATGGACGGGGGAAACTTAAAGTTGCTTGCCATTGGGCCGCGACTGTTCCCATGGACCTACCCCCCTCCCCCCACGTCGCGACGGCTTCAGTTTGTTTTTTTCTGTTGTCTCCGAATTTGACACACTCGTGGGACGCACCGCCATTTAATGGAGCGTACGCAGGTACCTTATTGCGACGAGTGCGTTGTCCCCCAGACTGTTCGGCATAGTCTTTTTGAATGTCCTAGGACGTTACCTTCACTGATACCGGGACGAGCGTGGTCGTTATATCTTCTTATTTGCACTCGGAATGAATTCATCTACTCCAGACGGACCTAATTGACTTTTTGGAGGAGGCTGGCCTCCTCCATTTTACGTTAATTTCTTAGTGTTTGGCGCGTGCTCCGGTTCCGAGGCAAACGGCCTTCCTTCCGACATTGGAGTTTCCTTGACTTTTTGTTTCTTTTTGGTTGGTTTCTCTGGTATCTTTTTTAATTTAGTTAGGGGGTTTTCTGTTTTGTTTTTGTTGGCTCTGGCTGTTACTTTATATTTTTAATATTAACTTATTTGTAGGTTAAAATAGAAGAGATAAATTTTAACTTTAGGGGACTTCTTTCCTCTAAAGCAGTCGACAGGTGGAATGTCCTCAAAAAATGTTTCTTTTCCACTTAGCACCCAAGCGCATTGATTTCCACATCCACACTCTCTTGCACTATCGAAATAATATCCCTACTTACATTTTCGCTGTAATAAATTATTTATAGGAGCAAACTTGCACCTCCACACTCCTGTGCGTCCAAAGAAAATAGAATTACGAATGAATCAATAAATCATAATAGAATGTGTATGAATAAAATAGATACGGAGGTGAGGCAACAGGAGAAAAAAAAATACATGAGCAAGGGGATAAAAGTGATGGCAGTAAGTAAAAGACCCTAAATATCCTGAAAGAAGTGTGGAGTAGACAGTAGATAGCCACGAATAACGAAGAATTATGGGGTATGGTATACCCACCTAGATAGTAGTAATGGATAAAGGGTATGAAATATGGAGGAATGTAGTGGAATATTATGCATGGACGCCAGATATGTGTAGTTGGCGAATTTATCGATTCTACGGAGATTTATTTGTATGAAAAATAAATCCACTTAAAATCCGCACGATTCAGTAATCGAGAGATCGAGGCGACCTTCTATGTCTTTCCAATGAAAAGGGGAAGATTCATTTATCGCTAGCTTGGCCTCTAATAAAATAGACACACACACACACATACATATATATATATATATATATATATATATATATATATATATATATATATATATATATATATACATTCTCTCTCTCACTCTCTCTCTCTCTCTCTCTCTCTCTCTCTCTCTCTCTCTCTCTCTCTCGCTCTCTCTCTCTCTCTCTCTCTCTCTCTCTCTCTCTCTCTCTCTCTCTCTCTCTCTCCCTGGTTCTCGTTTTCTGATTTCCTTTCTCGTTCTCCTTCTTGTTCTCGTTCTCCTTCTTGTTCTCGTTCACTTTCTCTTTCTCCTTCTCGGTCTCCTTCTATTTCTTCTTTTTGTTCTCATTCTCTTTCTCGTTCTCTTTTCCCTTCTCGTTCTCCTTCTCTTTCTTGTTCTCATTATTGTTCTCATTCTTGTTCTCCGTCTCGTTCTCTAATTCTCCTTCTCGTTTTCTTTCTCTATTTCATTCTTTTTCTCCTTCTCGGTCTCTTTCTGTTTCTCTTTCTTGTTCTCATTCTCTTTCTCGTTGAATTTCTCCTTCTCGTTCTCCTTCTCTTTCTTGTTCTCATTCTTGTTCTCAGTCTCGTTCTCTTTCTCCTTCTAATTCTCCTTCTCTTTCTCCTTCTTGTTCTCAATCTTGTTCTCCTTCTCGTTCTCTAATTTTCCTTCTCATTCTCCTTCTCTTTCTCATTTCCTTTCTCCTTCTTGCTCTCCTTCCTGCTCTTCTTCTGTTTTTCCTTCTTGTTCTCATTCTCCTTTTCTTTCTCTTTCTCCTTCTGATTCTCCTTCTCTTTCTCCTTCTTGTTCTCATTCTTGTTCTCTGTCTTGTTCTCTAATTCTCGTTCTCCTTCTCTGTCTCTCTCTCATTCTCTTTCTCCTTCTCGCTCTTCTTCTGTTTCTCCTTCTTGTTCTCATTCTCCTTTTCTTTCTTTTTCTCATTCTTGTTCTTCGTCTCGTTCTCTGATTCTCTTTCTCGTTTTCTGATTCTGATTCTCATTCTCTTTCCCATTTTCTTTCTCTTTCTTTTTCTCCTCCTCTTTCTCTTTCTCTTTCTACTTCTTTTTCTCATTCGTATTCTCCGTCTCGTTCTTGTTCTCTTCTTCTCCTTCGCTCGTGTTAAGTGGTAATAAGCTATTGTCATTTATATCAGTCTCTCAACCTCAAGTTCGTCTTTCTCGTTTAAGCGCTAAATGGATCGGGGAGCTGTTGAATGACTTGGGCCAATTCTGTGGGCACAGGTTTACTTCGTATTCGCAGTCCCTCTCCTCAAGGACACCAATTCTTCCTTCATAATAACAAGTTTTGATCCTTTGTGTTTACTTCTTTAACGAGTATCTTCAATTTTAACTTGGTGGATTTTCAGTGCTATGTTTTGGTACCGAATAGCTCTCGCTATCTTTTATCAACATATTTCACCATTCCCTATTTCCGTTTGTTTTGCTCTTTCTTCCTCAACCTTTTATTCCTGAGGCCCTCATTAATCCCTTTCTTTCATGGCTAAAATCATGAAGCAATAAAGAGACGAGAGAATTGCGCATCCTCCAATCCAGGGGTGAAGGTATAGACGTAGTGCCTTGCTTTTTTTGACATCTTTCCAGTGAATTGTGAATAAGGATAATGGAATAAGGCAAAATGAATGATGTGACGAATAATTCGTCTTGATAATCAAAATGCATGGTTTTATATTAAATTTTCCTACGCAAACACAATCGTTTCTTCTTGCTTCCCTTCTCTTTTTTTCGAAATATTGCTTCGACTTTGTCCCTCTTATCTAATTCACTCTCTTATACTTTCTTCTTTCAAAATATCCTACTAAAGACAAAGCCACCCCTGCATTGATGTTAGAAATTTCAAAATGAGTCCCCACCCCCCACCTTCCAAGTGTCCGTAGTGAATCTTTTGATTCTTTTGTCCTGGGCTGTTCCACTAATCTTCCTTCCTTCTCCACACAGGTTTTGGGTGATGTATATTTCAGTTGTGTTTATTTTCAGGGGGCGCCTTTACCCCTCTTGGTCTGAGTCTTTGTTGATAAAATAGATAAGTAAATAATAATATTATCCTCTTTCGGTTCCCATAACTATATTTATCCACTTTATCCTTGTATCGGGCATGCCTAAGGGACTTTTTTTTATTAATTATAAGCAATTAACTCGATACATTAGATGAATATCACAACTCTTAAAATATCTCTTTTGGTTAGCTTTTTTAACTTTCATTCTTGCCATCACAATACACTAGGAATTTTGCGCGATCGAGCAGGCTCTCTATATGGTCTACTTATCAGTTAAACCTCAGTGTTGGTATGCTGTTACTATAGTAACCCCTTAGCATATCAGATACAGCGAGAAGGTGACTACCATTACCATATCAACTTCAGAGCAAGGTTGTGAACATCGGAGTTAAACTGGCAATACTCTCGCTTCACTCAGCTTGGTGTTAAGTTCGCGCATTCATTTCCCTTTAGTTCTTTGCTGTAGGGTAGAGAAGTGTAATGGCTCAACCAAATTTTGGATCTCTTTAAACTCAATTGGGAAGTTAAACCCCTTTTCCTAAGTGACTACACATAAATTCTGTTTGTACTCCACCAATCCCAAACTTTGCACGATCAAGTTAAACCTTACGCCAAAATACCGTAGAGTTTTGTCATCAATTTTACACAATTTCGCAATGAATAATTTTAGAATCCTCAACATTATTTTGTTGTTTTTTATGTTTATTTTATGTCTCGTAAGCTTAAAAGGGGGCCGGGCCATTCGTCTTTTTTTCTTTTATCTCTTCTTCTAGCTTTCCCTATTCTAGTGGATTTCCAACTCCTAGTACAAATAGGTTCGATTCATGGAGAGACGGGACTCGCACATAAGAATCGTGGGTAGGGAGCTAGTCCATTGGCTCTATATGTTTTATATCATTTACATTTTCCGATATCTTTTATCTCACCTCCAGTTTTCGTATATCTTTTATCACATTTCCAGGTTTCCTATATCTTTTATCTCAGTTCCAGTTTTCCTATATTTTTTATCTCATTTCGAGCATTTCTGTCTTTTATCTCACGTTCACTTCTTCTATCTATTCTAGATAAGTTACACTTTTCTATATCTTTTATGTCATTTCTATTTTTCCTCTATCTTTTATCTCATTTACTCTTTTTTATCATATCTCTGATGTCCACTTTTCCCATCATTTTTAAAAAAGGGTCAACTGAAAAATTAATTACGCGCTCGCTTGGTTCTAACCCGTTCCTCGACGCTAGAAGTCCAATACAGTATTCTAAAAAATTCGAGAGCGCTTTGATTTGCCGCGAAAGTAACGATGAAAAAATTTGCAGACACTATTTTACCTAAATAAACGAATATATACATGGTTATGTCTGATAAATAGCATTTATTCAGAAAAAAACAACAAATATTCCAGTTAATTTTAAGGGTCGAGAGAGGCAGGGCATAGGCTACGCATATCATTAAATAATTCAACTAAATTTCCAAAGCCATGGAGAAAATATTGCCAATGCATGGCGTTCAATAATTAAAATAAATTTCCGCAGCTATGGAGAAAATATTGCCTATGCATGGTGTTAAATAATTTAACTAGATTTTTGAAGCAATGGAGGAAAAATTGCCTATGCATGGTGGTAAATAATTACACTAAATTTCCGCAGCCATTGAGGAAATATTGCCTATGCATGGCGTTGAATAATTAAACTAAATTTCCGCAGCCATGGAGGAAATATTGCCTATGCATGGCGTTGAATATTCCAACTAAATTTCCGCAGCGATGGAGGAAATATTGCCTATGCAAGGCGTTAAATAATATAACTAAATTTCCGCAGCCATGGGGGAATTATTGCCTATGCATGGCGTTAAATATTTCAACTAAATTTCCGCAGCGATGGAGGAAATATTGCCTATGCAAGGCGTTAAATAATTAAAATAAATTTCCGCAGCCATGGGGGAAATATTGCCTATGCAAGGCGTTAAATAATTCAACTAAATTTCCGCAGCTATGGAGGAAATATTGCCTATGCATGGCGTTAAATAATTCAAATAAATTTCCGCATCCATGAAGGAAATATTGCCTATGTATGGCGTTAAATGGTTCAACTAAATTTCCGCAGCCATGGAGAAAAAATTGCCTATGCATGGCGTTAAATAAATGAAATAAATTCTGAGCAGCCATGGGGAAAATATTGCCTATGCATGGCGTTAAATAATTATAATAAATTTCCGCAGCTATGGAGGAAATATTGCCTAGCACGACGTGGAATAATTCAACTAAATTTCCGAAGTCATGGAGAAAATATTGCTTATGCATGGTGGTAAATAATTCAACTAAACTTCCGCAGCTATGCAGGAAATATTGCCTATGCATGGCGTTAAATAATTCAACTATATTTCCGCAGCCATGAATAGAATATTGCCTATGCATGGCGTTAAATAATTAGAATAAATTTCCGCATCTATGGAAAAAATATTGCCAATGCATGGCGTTAAATAATTTAACTAAATTTCCGCAACCATGGGGAAAATATTGCTTATGCATGGTGGTAAATAATTCAACTAACCTTCCGCAGCTATGCAGGAAATATTGCCTATGCATGGCGTTAAATAATTAAAATAAATTTCCGCATCTATGGAAAAAATATTGCCAATGCATGGCGTTAAATAATTTAACTAAATTTCCGCAACCATGAGGAAAATATGGCCAATGCATGGCGTTAAATAATTAAAATAAATTTCCGCAGCCATTCGGGAAATATTGCGTATGCACGGCGTTAAATAATTCAACTAAATTTTAGCAGACATAGAGAAAATATTGCCTATGCATGGCGATAAATAATTCAACTGAACTTACGAAGCTATGGAGAAAATATTGCCTATGCATGGCGTTCAATAATTAAAATAAATTTCCGCAGCCATTAGGGAAATAATGCCTATGCATGGCGTAAAATAATTAAAATAAATTTCCTCAGCCATAGGGGAAATATTATCTATGCATGGCGTTAAATAATTCAACTAAATTTCCGCAGCGATAAAGGAAATATTGCCTATGCAAGGCGTTAAATAATTCAACTCAATTTTCGCAGCCATGGGGGAAATATTGTTTATGCATGGCGTTAAATAATTAAAATAAATTTCTGCAGCCATGAAGAAAATATTGCCTATGCATGGCGTTAAATAATTCAACTAAATTTCCGCAGCTCTGGAGGAAATATTGCCTATGCATGGCTTTAAATAAATCAACTAAATTTCCGCATTCATAGGGAATATACTGCCTATGCATGGCGTCAAATAATTCAACTAAATTTTCGCAGCTATGAGGAAATATTGACTATGCATGGCGTTAAACAATTCAACTAAATTTCCGCAGCCATGGAAGAAATATTGCCTATGCAAGGCATTAAATAATTCAACTAAATTTACGCAGCCATACAGTAAATATTGTCTATGCAAGGCGTTAAATAATTCAACCCAATTTTAGCAGCCATAGGGAAAATATTGTCTATGCATGGCATTAAATAATTCAACTAAATTTCGGCAGCTATGAAGGAAATATTGCCTATGTATGGCATTAATCAATTTAACTAGATTTCCGCGGCCATGGTGGAAATATTGACTATGCATGGCGTTAAATAATTCAACTAAATTGGCGCAGCCATGGGGGAAATATTGCCTATGTATGGCGTTAAATAATTCAACTAAATTTCCGCAGCCATGAAGGAAATATTGCCTATGCATGGCGTTAAATAATTCAACTAAATTGGCGCAGCCATGGGGGAAATATTGCCTATGTATGGCGTTAAATAATTCAACTAAATTTCCGCAGCCATGGAGGAAATATTGCCAATGTAAGGCATTAAATAATTCAACTAAATTTCCGTAGCCATGGAGGATATAATTCCTATGCATGGCGTTAAATAATTCAACTAAATTTCCGTAGCCATGAGGGAAATATTGCCTATGCATGGCGTTGAATAATTCAACTAAATTTCCGCGGTCATAGAGGAAATATTGCGTATGCACGGTGTTAAATAATTCAACTAAATTTCCGCAGCCATGGAGAAAATATTGCCTATGCATGGCGTTAAATAATTTAACTAAATTTCCGCAGCCATGGAGGAAATATTGCCTATGCATGGCGTTGAATAATTGAACTAAATTTGCGCAGCCATGGAGGAAATATTGCCTATGCAAGGCGATAGATAATTCAACTAAACTTCTGCAGCTATGGGGGAAATATTGCCTATGCATGGCGTTGAATAATTTAACTAAATTCCTGCTGCCATGGAGGAAATATTGCCTATGCAAGGCGTTAAATAATTCAACTAAATTTTTGCAGCTATCGAGGATATACTTCCTATGCATGGCGTTAAATACTCTAAGTAAATTTCCGCAGTCATAGAGGAAATATTGCCTATGCATGGCTTTAAATAATTCAACTAAATTTCCGCAGCCATGGGGGAAATACTGCCTAAGCATGGCCTCAAATAATTAACCTAAATTTCCGTAGCTATGGAGGAAATATTGCCCATGCATGGCGTTGAATAATTTAACTAAATTTCCGCAGCCATGGAGGAAATATTGCCAATGCAAGACATTAAATAATTCAACTAAATTTCCGCAGTCATGGAGGAAATATTGCCTATGCATAGCGTTAAATAATTCAACTAAATTTTTGCAGCCAGGGCGCAATTATTGCATATGCATGGCGTTCAATAATTAAAATAAATTTCCGCAGCCATTAGGGAAATAATGCCTATGAATGGTGTAAAATAATTCAACTAAATTTCCGCAGCCATGGAGGAAATATTGCCTATGCATGGCGTTAAATTATTTAACTAAATTTCCGCAGCCATTGAGGAAATATTGCCTATGCATGGCGTTGAATAATTGAACTAAATTTGCGCAGCCATGGAGGAAATATTGCCTATGCAAGGCGATAGATAATTCAACTAAACTTCTGCAGCTATCGAAGAAATATTGCCTATGCATGGCGTTGAATAATTTAACTAAATTTCTGCTGCCATGGAGGAAATATTGCCTATGCAAGGCGTTAAATAATTCAACTAAATTTTTGCAGCTATCGAGGATATACTTCCTATGCATGGCGTTAAATACTCTAAGTAAATTTCCGCAGTCATAGAGGAAATATTGCCTATGCATGGCTTTAAATAATTCAACTAAATTTCCGCAGCCATGGGGGAAATACTGCCTAAGCATGGCCTCAAATAATTAACCTAAATTTCCGTAGCTATGGAGGAAATATTGCCTATGCATGGCGTTGAATAATTTAACTAAATTTCCGCAGCCATGGAGGAAATATTGCCAATGCAAGACATTAAATAATTCAACTAAATTTCCGCAGTCATGGAGGAAATATTGCCTATGCATAGCGTTAAATAATTCAACTAAATTTTTGCAGCCAGGGCGCAATTATTGCATATGCATGGCGTTCAATAATTAAAATAAATTTCCGCAGCCATTAGGGAAATAATGCCTATGCATGGTGTAAAGTAATTAAAAATATATTTCCGCAGCCATAGGGGAAATATTATCTATGCATGGCGTTAAATAATTCAACTAAATTTACGCAGCCATGGAGGAAATATTGCCTATGCATGGCGTTAAATAAGTCAACTAAATTTCCGCAGCGATGAAGGAAATATTGCCTATGCAAGGCGTTAAATAATTCAACTCAATTTTCGCAGCCATTGGGGAAATATTGCCTATGCATGGCGTTAAATATTTAAAATAAATTTCTGCAGCCATGAAGGAAATATTGCCTATGCATGGCGTTAAATAATTCAACTAAATTTCCGCAGCCCTGGACGAAATATTGCCTATGCATGGCTTTAAATAAATCAACTAAATTTCCGCATTCATGGGGAATATACTGCCTATGCATGGCGTCAAATAATTCAACTAAATTTTCGCAGCTATGAGAAAATATTGACTATGCATGGCGTTAAACAATTCAACTAAATTTCCGCAGCTATGGAAGAAATATTGCCCATGCAAGGCATTAAATAATTCAACTAAATTTACGCAGCCATGGAGGAAATATTGCCTATGCATGGCGTTGAATATTCCAACTAAATTTTCGCAGCGATGGAGGAAATATTGCCTATGCAAGGCGTTAAATAATATAACTAAATTTCCGCAGCTATGGGGGAATTATTGCCTATGCATGGCGTTGAATAATTCAACTAAATTTCCGCAGCCATGGAGGAAATATTGCCTATGCATGGCGTTGAATAATTCAACTAAATTTCCGCAGCGATGGAGGAAATATTGCCTATGCAAGGCGTTAAATAATTAAAATAAATTTCCGCAGCCATGGGGGAAATATTGCCTATGCAAGGCGTTAAATAATTCAACTAAATTTCCGCAGCTATGGAGGAAATATTGCCTATGCATGGCGTTAAATAATTCAAATAAATTTCCGCATCCATGAAGAAAATATTGCCTATGTATGGCGTTAAATGGTTCAACTAAATTTCCGCAGCCATTGAGAAAAAATTGCCTATGCATGGCGTTAAATAAATAAAATAAATTCTGAGCAGCCATGGGGAAAATATTGCCTATGCATGGCGTTGAATCATTATAATAAATTTCCGCAGCTATGGAGGAAATATTGCCTAGCACGACGTGAAATAATTCAACTAAATTTCCGAAGTCATGAAGAAAATATTGCCTATGCATGGCGTTAAATAATTAAAATAAATTTCCGCATCTATGGAAAAAATATTGCCAATGCATGGCGTTAAATAATTTAACTAAATTTCCGCAACCATGGGAAAAATATGGCCAATGCATGGCGTTAAATAATTAAAATAAATTTCCGCAGCCATTCGGGAAATATTGCGTATGCACGGCGTTAAATATTTCAACTAAATTTTCGGAGACATGGAGAAAATATTGCCTATGCATGGCGGTAAATAATTCAACTGAACTTACGAAGCTATGGAGAAAATATTGCCTATGCATGGCGTTCAATAATTAAAATAAATTTCCGCAGCCATGAGGGAAATAATGCCTATGCATGGCGTAAAATAATTAAAATAAATTTCCGCAGCCATAGGGGAAATATTATCTATGCATGGCGTTAAATAATTCAACTAAATTTACGCAGCCATGGAGAAAATATTGCCTATGCATGGCGTTAAATATGTCAACTAAATTTCCACAGCGATGAAGGAAATATTGCCTATGCAAGGCGTTAAATAATTCAACTCAATTTTCGCAGCCATGGGGGAAATATTGCCTATGCATGGCGTTAAATAATTAAAATAAATTTCTGCAGCCATGAAGGAAATATTGCCTATGCATGGCGTTAAATAATTCAACTAAATTTTCGCAGCCCTGGAGGAAATATTGCCTATGCATGGCTTTAAATAAATCAACTAAATTTCCGCATTCATGGGGAATATACTGCATATGCATGGCGTCAAATAATTCAACTAAATTTTCGAAGCTATGAGGAAATATTGACTATGCATGGCGTTAAACAATTCAACTAAATTTCCGCAGCCATGGAAGAAATATTGCCTATGCAAGGCATTAAATAATTCAACTAAATTTCCGCAGCTATGGAGGAAATATTGCCAATGCATGGCGTTAAATAATTCAAATAAATTTCCGCATCCATGAAGAAAATATTGCCTATGTATGGCGTTAAATGGTTCAACTAAATTTCTGCAGCCATGGAGAAAAAATTGCCTATGCATGGCGTTAAATAGATAAAATAAATTCTGAGCAGCCATGGGGAAAATATTGCCTATGCATGGCGTTGAATAATTATAATAAATTTCCGCAGCTATGGAGAAAATATTGCCTAGCACGACGTGAAATAATTCAAATAAATTTCCGAAGTCATAAAGAAAATATTGCTTATGCATGGTGGTAAATAATTCAACTAAACTTCCGCAGCTATGCAGGAAATATTGCCTATGCATGGCGTTAAATAATTCAACTAAATTTCCGCAGCCATGAAGAAAATATTGCCTATGCATGGCGTTAAATAATTAAAATAAATTTCCGCATCTATGGAAAAAATATTGCCAATGCATGGCGTTAAATAATTTAACTAAATTTCCGCAACCATGGGGAAAATATGGCCAATGCATGGCGTTAAATAATTAAAATAAATTTCCGCAGCCATTCGGGAAATATTGCGTATGCACGGTGTTAAATATTTCAACTAAATTTTCGGAGACATTGAGAAAATATTGCCTATGCATGGCGGTAAATAATTCAACTGAACTTACGAAGCTATGGAGAAAATATTGCCTATGCATGGCGTTCAATAATTAAAATAAATTTCCGCAGCCATGAGGGAAATAATGCCTATGCATGGCGTAAAATTATTAAAATAAATTTCCGCAGCCATAGGGAAAATATTATCTATGCATGGCGTTAAATAATTCAACTAAATTTACGCAGCCATGGAGGAAATATTGCCTATGCATGGCGTTAAATATGTCAACTAAATTTCCGCAGCGATGAAGGAAATATTGCCTATGCAAGGCGTTAAATAATTCAACTCAATTTTCGCAGCCATGGGGGAAATATTGCCTATGCATGGCGTTAAATAATTAAAATAAATTTCTGCAGCCATGAAGGAAATATTGCCTATGCATGGCGTTAAATAATTCAACTAAATTTCCGCAGCCAATGGGGAAATAATGCCTATGCATGGAGTAAAATAATTAAAATAAATTTCCGCAGCCATAGGGGAAATATTATCTATGCATGGCGTTAAATAATTCAACTAAATTTACGCAGCCATGGAGGAAAGATTGCCTATGCATGGCGTTAAATATGTCAACTAAATTTCCGCAGCGATGAAGGAAATATTGCCTATGCAAGGCGTTAAAAATTTCAACTCAATTTTCGCAGCCATGGGGGAAATATTGCCTATGCATGGCGTTAAAAAATTAAAATATATTTCTGCAGCCATCAAAGAAATATTGCCTATGCATGGCGTTAAATAATTCAACTAAATTTCCGCAGCCCTGGAGGAAATATTGCCTATGCATGGCTTTAAAGATTCAACTAAATTTCCGCATTCATGGGGAATATACTGCCTATGCATGGCGTCAAATAATTCAACTAAATTTTCGCAGCTATGAGGAAATATTGACTATGCATGGCGTTAAACAATTCAACTAAATTTCCGCAGCCATGGAAGAAATATTGCCTATGCAAGGCATTAAATAATTCAACTAAATTTACGCAGCCATAGAGTAAATATTGTCTATGCAAGGCGTTAAATAATTCAACCCAATTTTCGCAGCCATAGGGAAAATATTGTCTATGCATGGCATTAAATAATTCAACTAAATTTCCGCGGCTATGAAGGAAATATTGCCTATGTATGGCATTAATCAATTTAACTAGATTTCTGCAGCCATGGTGGAAATATTTCCTATGCATGGCGTTAAATAACTAAACTAAGTTTCCGCAGCCATGAAGGAAATATTGCCTATGCATGCCGTTAAATAATTCAACTAAATTGGCGCAGCCATGGGGGAAATATTTCCTATGTATAGCGTTAAATAATTCAACTAAATTTCCGCAGCCATGGAGGAAATATTGCCAATGTAAGGCATTAAATAATTCAACTAAATTTTCGTAGCCATGGAGGATATACTTCCTATGCATGGCGTTAAATAATTCAACTAAATTTCCGCAGCCATGGGGGAAATATTGCCTATGCATGGCGTTGAATAATTCAACTAAATTTCCGCAGTCATAGAGGAAATATTGCGTATGCATGGTGTTAAATAATTTAACTAAATTTCCGCAGCCATGGAGGAAATATTGCCTATGCATGGCGTTAAATAATTTAACTTAATTTCCGCAGCCATGGAGAAAATATTGCCTATGCATGGCGTTGAATAATTGAACTAAATTTGCGCTGCCATGGAGGAAATATTGCCTATGCAAGGCAAAAGATAATTCAACTAAACTTCTGCAGCTATGGGGGAAATATTGCCTATGCATGGCGTTGAATAATTTAACTAAATTCCTGCTGCCATGGAGGAAATATTGCCTATGCAAGGCGTTAAATAATTTAACTAAATTTTTGTAGCTATCGAGGATATACTTCCTATGCATGGCGTTAAATACTCTAACTAAATTTCCGCAGTCATAGAGGAAATATTGCCTATGCATGGCTTTAAATAATTCAACTAAATTTCCGCAGCCATGGGGGATATACTGCCTAAGCATGGCCTCAAATAATTAACCTGAATTTCCGTAGCTATGGAGGAAATATTGCCTATGCATGGCGTTGAATAATTTAACTAAATTTCCGCAGCCATGGAGGAAATATTGCCTATGCAAGACATTAAATAATTCAACTAAATTTTCGCAGTCATAGAGGAAATATTGCTTATGCATAGCGTTAAATAATTCAACTAAATTTTTGCAGCCAGGGCGAAATTATTGCCTATGCAAGGCGTTAAATCGTTAAATAATTGAACTAAATTTCCGCAGCCGTGTAGGAAATATTGCCAATGCAAGGCGTTAAATAATTAAAATAAATTTCCGAAGCTATAGGGGAAATATTGCCTATGCATGGCGTTAAATAATTCAACTAAATTTCCGCACCCATGGGGGAATTATTGCCTATGCATGGCGTTGAATAATTCAACTAAATTTCCGCAGCCATGGAGGAAATATTAACTTGGCATGGCGTTGAATAATTCAACTAAATTTCCACAGCCATGGAGGAAATATTGCCTATGCAAGGCGATAAATAATTTAACTAAACTTCTACAGCCATGGAGGAAATATTGCCTATGCATGGCGTTAAATTATTAAAATAAATTTTCGCAGCCATGGAGGAAATATTGCGTATGCAAGGCGGTAAATATTTCAACTAAATTTCCCCAGCCATGGAGGAAATATTGCATATGCATGGCGTTGAATAATTCAACTGAATTTCCGCAGCTATGGAGTAAATATTGCCTATGCATGGCGTTAAATAATTAAAATAAATTTTCGCAGCCATGGGGGAAATATTGCCTATGCATGGCGTTGAATAATTCAACTAAATTTTCACAGCCATGGTGGAAATATTGCCTATGCATGGCGTTGAATGATTCAACTAAATTTCTGCAGCTATAGAGGAAATATTGCCTATGCATGGCATTAAATAATTGAACTAAATTTCCACAGCCATGGAGGAAATATCGTCTATGCGAGGCGTTAAATCGTTAAATAATTCAACTAAATTTCCGCAGTCATAGAGGAAATATTGCGTATGCATGGCGTTAAATAATTCAACGGAATTTCCGCAGCCGTGGAGGAAATATTGCCTATGCA
Source organism: Ceratothoa steindachneri (assembly GCA_963969495.1). Classification (NCBI taxonomy): domain Eukaryota; kingdom Metazoa; phylum Arthropoda; class Malacostraca; order Isopoda; family Cymothoidae; genus Ceratothoa; species Ceratothoa steindachneri. The sequence goes on along the minus strand of OZ018328.1, from coordinate 39,219,688 downwards.
AGGCGTTAAAAAATTGAAAATAAATTTCAGAAGCTATGGGGGAAATATTGCCAATGCATGGCGTTAAATAATTCAACTAAATTTCCGCACCCATGGGGAAATTATTACTTATGCATGGCGTTAAATAATTTAACTAAATTTCCGCAGCCATGGAGGAAATATTGCCTATGCATGGCATTGAATAATTCAACTAAATTCCGCAGCCATGGAGGAAATATTGCTTATGCAAGGCGATAAATAATTCAACTAAACTTCTGCAGCCATAGAGGAAATATTGCCTATGCATGGCGTTAAATAATTAAAATAAATTTCCGCAGCCATGAAGGAAATATTGCGTATGCAAGGCGGTAAATAATTCAACTAAATTTCCCCAGCCATGGAGGAAATATTGCATATGCATGGCGTTGAATAATTCAACTTAATTTCCGCAGCCATGGAGGAAATATTGCCTTGCATGGCGTTAAATAATTCAACTAAATTTCCGCAGCCATGGGGGATTTATTGCTGATGCATGGCGTTGAATAATTCAACTAAATTTCCGCAGCAATGGAGTAAATATTGCCTATGCATGGTGTTAAATAATTTAACTAGATTTTTGCAGCCATGGATGAAATATTCCTTATGCATGGCGTTGAATAATTCAATTAAATTTCCGCAGCCATGAAGGAAATATTGCCTATGCATGGCGTTAAATAATTAAAATAAATTTCCGCAGCCATGGAGGAAATATTGCCAATGCATGGCGTTAAATAATTAAAATAAATTTCGGCAGCGATGGAGGAAATTTTGCCTATGCATGGCGTTGAATAATTCAACTAAATTTTCGTAGCCATTGAGGAAATATTGCCTAGGCATGGCGTTGAATAATTAAACTAAATTTCCGCAGCCATGAAGGAAATATTGCCTATGTAAGGCGATAAATAATTCATCTAAATTTCCGCAGCCATGAAGGAAATATTGCATATGCATGGCGTTGAATAATTCAACTAAATTTCCGCAGCGATGGAGGAAATATTGCCTATGCAAGGCGTTGGATAATTTAACTAAATTTCCGCAGCCATGGGGGAATTATTGCCTATGCATGGCGTTGAATAATTCAACTAAATTTTTACAGCCATGGAGTAAATATTGCTTATGTATGGCGTTAAATAATTAAAATAATTTTCTGCAGCCATGAGGGAAATATTGCCTATGCATGGCGTTGAATAATTCAACAAAATTTCCGCAGCCATGGAAGAAATATTGCCTATGCATGGCGTTGAATAATTCAACTAAATTTCCGCAGCAATGAAGTAAATATTGCCTATGCATGGCGTTAAATAATTCAACTAGATTTCTGCAGCCATGGAGGAAATATTGCATATGCATGGCGTTGAATAATTCAACTAAATTTCCGCAGCTATGAAGGAAATATTGCCTATGCATGGCGTTAAATAATTGAACTAAATTTCCGCAGCCATGGAGGAAATATTGCCTATACATGGCGTTAAATTATTCAACTAAATTTCCGCAGCCATGGAGGAAATATTGCCTATGTAATGTGATAAATAATTCAACTAAATTTCCGCAGTAATGGAAGAAATATTGCATATGCATGGCGTTGAATAATTCAACTAAATTGCCGTAGCCATGGAGGAAATATTGCCTATGCAAGGCGTTAAATAATATAACTAAATTTCCGCAGCCATGAGGGAATTATTGCCTATGCATGGCGTTGAATAATTCAAATAAATTTTCACAGCCATGGAGTAAATATTGCTTATGTATGGCGTTAAATAATTAAAATAAATTTCCGCAGCCATGGGGGAAATATTGCCTATGCATGGCGTTGAATAATTCAACTAAATTTTCGCAGCCATGGAGGAAATATTGCCTATGCATGGCGTTGAATAATTCAACTAAATTTCCGCAGACATAGGGTAAATATTGCCTATGCATGGCGTTAAATAATTCAACTAGATTTCCGCAGCCATGGAGGAAATATTGCATATGCATGGCGTTGAATAATTCAACTAAATTTCCGCAGCCATGGAGGAAATATTGCCTATGCATGGCGTTGAATAATTCAACTAAATTTCCGCAGCCATAGAGGAAATATTGCCTATGCATGGCGTTAAATAATCTAACTATATTTCCGCAGCCATGGAGGAAATATTGCCTATGTAAGGCGATAAATAATTTAAATAAATTTCCGCAGCCATGGAGGAAATATTGCATATGCATGGCGTTGAATAATTCAACTAACTTTCTGTAGCCATGTAGGAAATTTTGCCTTTGCAAGGCGTTAAATAATTCAACTAAATTTCCGCAGCCATGGGGGAATTATTGCCTATGCATGGCGTTGAATAATTTAACTAAATTTCGGCAGCGATGGAGTTAATATTGCCTATGTATGGCGTTAAATAATTCAACTGAATTTCCGCAGCCATGGAGGAAATATTGCCTATGCATGGCGTTGAATAATTCAACTAAATTTCTGCAGCCATGAAGGAAATATTGCCTATGAATGGCGTCGAATAATTCAACTAAATTTTCGCAGCCATGGGGGAAATATTGCCTATGCATGGCGTTAAATAATTCAACTAAATTTTCGCAGCTATGGAGGAAATTTGGCCTATGCATGGCCTTGACTAATTCAACTAATTTTCTGCAGGCATGGAGGAAATATTGCCTATGCAAGGCGTTAAATAATTCAACTAAGTTTCCGCAGCCATGGGGGATATTCTGCCTCTGCATGGCCTCAAATAATTCAACTAAACTTCTGCAGCCATGGAGGAAATATTGCCTATGCATGGCGTCAAATAATTCAACTAAATTTTTGCAGCTATTGAGGAAATATTTAGCCTATGCATGGCGTTGAATAATTTAACTAAATTTCTGCAGCCATGGGGGAAATATTTCCTATGCATGGCGTCGAATAATTCAACTAAATTTCCGCAGCCATGGGGGAAATATTGCCTATGCATGGCGTTAAATAATTCAACTAAATTTTCGCAGCTATGGAGGAAATTTGGCCTATGCATGGCCTTGACTAATTCAACTAAATTTCTGCAGGCATGGAGGAAATATTGCCTATGCAAGGCGTTAAATAATTCAACTAAGTTTCCGCAGCCATGGGGGATATTCTGCCTCTGCATGGCCTCAAATAATTCAACTAAACTTCTGCAGCCATGGAGGAAATATTGCCTATGCATGGCTTCAAATAATTCAACTAAATTTTTGCAGCTATTGAGGAAATATTGCCTATGCATGGCGTTGAATAATTCAACTAAATTTCTGCAGCCATGGGGGAAATATTTCCTATGCATGGCGTCGAATAATTCAACTAAATTTCCGCAGCCATGGGGGAAATATTGCCTATGCATGGCGTTAAATAATTCAACTAAATTTTCGCAGCTATGGAGGAAATTTGGCCTATGCATGGCCTTGACTAATTCAACTAAATTTCTGCAGGCATGGAGGAAATATTGCCTATGCAAGGCGTTAAATAATTCAACTAAGTTTCCGCAGCCATGGGGGATATTCTGCCTCTGCATGGCCTCAAATAATTCAACTAAACTTCTGCAGCCATGGAGGAAATATTGCCTATGCATGGCGTCAAATAATTCAACTAAATTTCTGCAGCTATTGAGGAAATATTGCGTTTGCATTGCGTCAAATAATTCAACTAAATTTTCGCAGCCATGGAGGAAATGTAGCCTATGCCAGGCGTTAAATAACTCAACTAAATTTACACTCGCAATTTATTTTTTGTTCGCCTATTCTCTCTTTACTTCTATTTTTAAAATTACCTTCTTTCATGTTTCCTTTTCACAATTCACTTAAAGCTCCTTTTTTTCGAAAAATCTTAGCTGAACCAAACTTGCCGGATACGATTATTGCGGACGTTTTTCTGTAATGTTCGATAATGTAATGAATCTCCCATTTTGGGTTAATTGATTCCTGTCTTAAATGGTAATTAAATTTCTGAAATAGAGATTTGAAACAAAAGCATAGCATAAGTATTAACTAGAATAATAAGCCATATTATAATTACCATAGCAACAGTAAGAGGAGCAAGGAACAAAAGATAATGAAACTAAAACAAAGAATAAAGACAATTCTACGATCCGAAATCGAGATATCGTAATTTTCATTATATAAATCACTAGTACGGCCACGTCCCGGATACTATGCACATGTATGGTAGATCCTCCATTGAAAAAGAGGTGCAGAAACCGGAAAAAGTGTAAGCCATTTCAACTTAATTTATACTATCAGGCAACGAACTAAGAAACTACGATGATTAACCAGAATTTGTTTTCCTGGAGACAAGAAGACGTACCATCGTTTAGATAATTTTGAACGGCATCGACAATCTGGATTACGAAACTACGCTGCTTGAGTGCACAAATTTCTCGCTCTAGGCAACAAAGTTTACTACTTGACTTTGTTCCGCACTGAAAGAAAGCGACCAAAAGTAACTTTTGTATTACAAAATTTCGTCATAGGATATTTTGAACTTTGCCCATAGGGGGAAAAGGTAGGGTCAGCAAAGTATGCGGTTCAAGTTTGGTTCCTCCAGCATTCCAAAAACGTTGAACGGCATTTCCTGCCGTTCAAGTTAGGTTCATGAAACTGATCCAGTCGATTAGACATTAAAACTATCAGACGCGAGTGCAAGAGCTCGGTCCCTTCCCGCTAGAGACTAGGAGACACGCGGTCATTTGAATGGAATCCATTATTCGTTTCCTTATTGCTAATATCTAAGAATATGCTGATCAGCCGGTCTGATATTTGAAGCAAAAAAAAGATCCTGAAATATGTTAGAATCGCCTCTATGTTGCTATCCAAATGGGCACGATATACATGCAAGTCATTTCTTGGTCTGCTGTTATCCAAATCAGAAAACGGAATAGCTCACGACGTTTGTGTATTGGATCTTGGATAGAAACGTGGAGATAGCTTATTTGGCTTCAATAAGTTAACCTTATTTGATTGGAGTTACAATTCAAATTCTTTGAACTTCGTGAATATATCTAACAAATTAGCAATGCCATAAGTGATTATTCAACGAATACTACAAAAGTCGAAAGATATCCTGCAGTCCACCCTTTTATCTGGAACAATGAACGTTCATAATCTTTATCATACTCAGTAAAGATCTATGAAACCATCTTTGAGGAAATAAACCTTCGTTTCCTGGTAACGTAGATACATCCGATTGTAATCCAAATAACTGTATGTTCATTAGGTTTCATAACGTTTGTTAAATATCTTCAGCTACTTCATCAATTCTTCTTTGAGCACATGCTTCTAACACGACAACTGAGGAAGCTCGCAAGATACCCCACATACATAAACATACACACAATATAAAATGCTGCGATGCCGCTGAAATACCCTGCAGCCATAGACCACCCCCAATCATCGCCAATCTACACATAATATATCAGTAAAATGAATGGCGCGTCTCCGTAAATGCACACCTCTCTTTTCATCACACCCCTTTCCCCGCTCCAAGTTACTCCCAATACCTCTACTTGCATCGCAACAATACCACGCATCGGTGTATAGCCACCGACCTGTCAACTCATCCCATCCCCTTTTACGTTTTTTCCGAATTATTTCTTCGACAATTCCATGATCTTTCCTGGCCTTCTACAACGATCCCTCTCTGTTCTTTCAATACACATATTCGATTCGATTCGATAGACATCTCAAACTTGACGTGGCGATAGTTACAGCTACCCCATTGTACCCGATCGTTTGGTTGTATGTTACTCCGAAGAGTGCAATGACTGAACTACAGAGGGTTCAAAACCAAGGTACCCGATGGATTACAGGTAATGAGGTCAGATATGAGGAGGCAGGAAGAATTAGATAGCGAAGTTAAAATGAAACATAGTGGTACATGAGAGGGCAAAGAAGGTCTGGAAGAGGAACGAGGAGTAACTGATAAATAGTTGGGACATTTCAATTTCCTAGGATTAGGAGAAGGATATAAATTAGCTCCACAAATTTGTTTAAACCTACAACTAGTAACTGAAATGCTGCAGACGTAGTAAAGTGAAAACAATGAAAGGAAAAAATAGGATTAACATCCAGTAAATAGATAGAGAATGAAAAATCCTTGTATAAGTGAAGTAAGATCAGTAAAGATTAATTGAGTGAAAGGGCGATCCACTCACCTGAAAATTCTACCACATCTATTTTTCCATCTTCACCTATTCCAATTTCAACGCTTTCCTATAACTTTCAATACTAATTTCTACCTTCATAATCCTTAAGAACCTTAAGGACATCTCCTTGACTCGGCCTTAAGACCTTTGTGGTCTCCTTACGTGTACTTCTTGTACTTATAACTAGAGAAAAATTGGATCTTATCACAATTAACCAGAGCAAAATAGCACTTTTAATGCTAGCAGCGGACAAGTTAAAAATTACCCCAATTTAACCCTTTTCTTTACACCCCCCTCCAAGAATAACAACTTTTCTCCCCAAATTTTAAAATTTTCTTTGTTTTTTTTTACTCTTACGAAACGGTGCAAGACCTAATTCACTCTTGAATCCTCGTAAAAATGACGCACTGATAACGGGTGAGCTTCCATCTATTAATTGAAACATATTGGCTGTCAATAGAGACAGACAGGTATTCACAAATGGATAGTTTAATTGGATTATTTATCCTAAAATTGCTTTATCCGGTCGTGTAACGAAGAGAATGGAATGAAAGGGGAATGCTAATAACTTTTACATCTATGTCGGGTCCCCCGTACATCTGGCTTTTAAACGAGACCCGAATTTGATTATATTTGTCAATGTATACAGAAACCTGTCGATTCGTGGGGTCATTGATTGTTTCTGGATGAACCCTTCACTGCCTAATTTCGGGTCTCGGCGAAATGAAGCGAAAAACGTTAGGGAATATTACCTTACATATGAATGCTGTTACATACATTTGGGGCATGTACATACGAAGTGGCAAGGAGTGTTCACTCACATGCGACAAGAGTAAACTCTTAAGGTGTATAAAAACGCCCCAAATGTTAAAAACACTACCCTAAATTCAGGCAGACAAATAAACAAGTGAAAAACAAAACAGTCGAAAGGATGAGGAAAAATGAGGTCAGGTAAAAGAAGAAGCAAATATGAAGAAAGGGAGAAATGGGTTTGTGTATCCACTATTTCTCGTCGTCACACAATGATGTAATATCATCTTTCTCACCAATCGTTCCTCTATTTAACGCCCACCTTCACCTACCGTCGGCATCTTTCCCCATCTCCAGGATGACGCTATAAATAACACCCCAGTTCGAATTCCATCCCACACCTCAGCCATCTCCCTCCAAATATAATTCTCGTCTCATTTTCTTTCATTTGAGCCAAATTAATAAATAAATGTTAGCTCTTTGTTTTCCTTTGATCTGGAAATGGCAACCTAGTTTCCTTTCCTCCAAGATAAGACACGTTTCGGTTCCATTATAAAATGAGTTCAACTCAGCAGCGAAAATAATAGATGGAATTTCTTGCCTTTCTGACTATTACATTACCATAAGGGACGAATTTGCATTTCCTTCGCTTTGTCTAAATACAATTTTCTTGATTCAGTTCGCTTTTTATCTCGTTGGAGGGGCGGAGGGAGGACAGATGTCCCCATTTCATACTTAGCTCAATTCCCCCCCCATCAGTCTCGTTTGCACCTTTTCCAAAGGATAAGGAATAAACATAGTTGTGAATGAGTATCATAGAAAAATAATCGAAGATAAAGCGAGAAAATATGTAGGTATACGAGAGAACCCGAAGACGGCACCGAATGGAACAAAGCACAAAACCATAACGACGACATAAAAAAAAAATCACAATGAAAAATTTAAAAGGGACCAGAAACATTAAATGTAACAACGGGAAAGAACCCTGAATAAAAAAGACAATCAAGAAGCAAATCAGAGAGAAACAAACAGCAAAGAAACTACACTAAAATGAGAAAACATCAAAACTGAAAAATAAGACACACCTTCGTTTATATTTACTGATAATTTAAATATACATTATAAGGTGTACATAATCTAATATATTTATCAAAATGCCTCCAAATTCCAAAGATATCAATCATCTAATGATAAATTGATAATATTTATTAAATAACCAAAAATACCAACCTCTCCAACGTCGAAATCAAGCTACATTAGTTATGAATATGCTTATTAGGACTTTGAACACCACATGGTTTGGAAACTGTAGACTCCGAATATAAATTGGTAACAAAAAACATACAAAAACAATTCATGTCTTACATACCCAGAACCATTCAACATTTTGCAATGCATTCGGTTGCATATTCGGTATTATTTTATCTGAGAAACTTCCTTTATCTAAGATAACACTGTTCTTAATCTTCCTAAGATGAACGTGCGATTTTGTTTATCTCCGGGCAAAACAACCTGAAGGGGATTAATTACAAGATGCACCACTCCCCCCTCCCTCCCCCCCATCGATTCTTCTTTCCATTCGACCCAGCTAAATATGAAAAGGTCCATTGAAATAATGACAAATAAGTCTGAAATCAAAACAAAGAGCAAAAATAGGTCGGTAGACGATAGCATCGTCACTGATATAGAATCCGTGAACAAAACAATATGTTGGCAGACGATAGCATCTTCTATGAGATAGGATCCATGAACTAGCAACAATAATCGGAAGAGGATAGCATCCTCAATGAGGTGAGATCCGTGAAATGGGAACAATAAGTCGGCAGAAGATAACATCTCCATCACGGATAGGATCCGTGAAATGGCCACAATAATCGGGAGATGATAGCATCCTCAATGAAGTAGGATCCGTCAAAGCGCCACAATATCTCGGCAGATGATAATATTTTCAATGAGGTAGAATCCGTGGAATGCCAACATATATAGATAAATATGTTCTATAGCCTCAACTTTAGCAAAGGACAATAAACCTTAGATTTTTTTAACTTAAATTAGACATTAACTTTAGGCAAATCTTTCCTTTATGGACGAAGTCAATTCGACTTTCATCCCAATTTCTGCACTTCGGGTGATCAGGTCCCAAAGCAAAAGGAAAAAAGCCTCATGAATAAACGGAAAATTGTACATTAAATTCTAACTCCAGTTGTGCGAAAGTTCACCATACATGGCACTCTCTCGTGGGGAAGTTGTGAAATTATTACTATTATTATTTCGCTTTTGGGACTGAAAGAATATATTTGTCATTTACCAGCGCCTGTCACAAAAGGCGACTCGCGACTATGCCTCTGGCCGGGTAAGCCGCGCATAAGAACATTTTGTTCCTAATGCGCTCAGCCCCACCATATGAGAACGAGGTTGATGGTGATGATGTTTATTATTATTACAATATGTATAGTAGTTTAACCTTATTAGACTTAGAAGGAGATAGAGCTAGTGTTAGAGATAATGGTCTCCTAAGGCCATGGGGCTGTAAGCTGACAGTCCTCTTGTGGATGAAGTGACTATTTCGAAATCAAAGAGCTTCATAAAGAGCAAACAGGAGAATGTTTTCCACATGGCCCTTGTTTTAGTGTTATGTAAAAAAGTGGAACCCATATATTGCTATAGTGACTGATTGCATTTAATCTTTTAATTAAAATGTGATTATCTACTTTAGATAAATGATGAAAAATAGGGAGAAACAGATAACACCCAAGAGGTTCTTTGCTAATACCAGCATAAATATAGCAGAATTTAAATTTCTCCTCTATCTCTACGACCACTGCACCTTCAATTCGTAATAACCCTCTACTCACTAAAAGCTAAGTTGTTAAATTAATTTTCTTTTATTATGAAATAATGTACTATTGTTTAGAACCTTTTGTTAGAGTAACATTTTGAGCTCAGTTACGTTTTTTTATAATTACATGCGTTTCAATGTTAAATATGCTTTGTTTTAGCCAATTTATAGTTTCTGTCTACTCTCAAGAACAAATTAATAACGAAAACAAAAGTTTTTATATAATCAAAGAAAAATAGAACAAAACTCTTACGATATTTGATCATTATTCAAAGCAAATTTCTTTTCCAAAGTTTGTGGCAAAATAAAAAAAATGCGAAAAACGATGTCATTTTAGAAATATTAAAACTCAATTTAATCAATGTGGTATTTGCTTAGCTTAAAAAGCCAATAAATTTTTTCATGGTGTAATAGTCTAAAATTACAAGAAATAACTCTCCCATTAATCATTACCGTCTCATTACAGTGAACCATTCCTCTCTCTTTAGTTATCTATAATATTTATACTTCCTTTTCATTTGCATTCCACCAAATAACCGATATCACACAGCGATCCGCAAACGTAATTCATCCACAAACCTTAAATTTATTCACCTGCACGTGATTATAGCCTTTCTTCCCTTAGTCAATAGAGCTTAATATGCGATACCCCTATGAATTTTGAGTAATTTTGAAAAGGCGAAAGAAATTCTACTCTAAATTCTAATTTGAGGGGCTCTTTGATTCTTATATCGTGTCCACAAAAGGTGTATGTATAATAGGAATTAATGGTGTATACGAATCAAACTTTTAATACACTAAGCCGACCAAGCGGGACTTTAATTTCGAAGATTCGAATGTGATTAGAGGTTTTAGCAAGGGAAAAATAGTTTTTGAATGCAACCATACATAGATTTTCCATTTTGGCCGGAATAGAGATGGTAGGTTTTAATAAGCACTTTTCTTATTAAAGGAACTTGAGGTTGATTCAATTACGGTCTCTCATCTTGAAATAAGATCGTTTTTGATCAATTTGGTGTGATGACGTTTGTGATCCAAAACCTCGCCAAAATTTGTTTTCTTTCGTTTTTTCCCTTACCCAGTCCTTAGCGTTGCAAGCGGACTCCACGTTTTTTGCCTCGTGGTCTTTACTTCCTACGTTATTTAATTTCCACTAACTTTACCATTCTATTTTTGAAATGTTTCTACCGCAGACGCTATTTACGTTCACACTTTTCCATTATTCCTTCTCCATATTCTTTTAACCCTCGGAGTCATGTCAAAGTGAAAATTCATAAATACTTGCACAAATCTTTGTTGTTCTTTATTTCCATTATTTATACCTCAGAGTCTCTCCTAAATACCTATTTTTATATTTTACTACACATTCACTACCCCCTCTTCCCCCTAGTTGACCACCGTTAGTTTCCTACTTAATAATTCACATCCAAATTGGCCCGTTATTCCCCCTCGTTTGCTGGCGTCGTATTTTCTTCCATTGCCTTTTTTATCCATTTGGATTTCTTAACCTCGGTTCTTTATAACGGGGCTCCATCACTCTCGTGGGATTTGATCCATTCTTTCCTCAATATTGCAGTGTTAATTGATCGTTCAATAAACAAAAGAATCTTTGGACATCAATGGATAAGAAGAGTTCTTTTGTAATGCTTTAATCATCATCTTTTTCTCTCTACGAGTTGGAGGAGAGGAATATAGAGAGAGATTATGTTTGGCCTCTCAAACACAGGTCCATATATCGATTCCTAACAAGGCGGATTTTCGGCACTTGCTAATGAATTATGAGATCAATCTATTTTTATTTCACCAAAAGCATCACTCTCCTATTCCACCTGCACAAACAATCAAATTATGTAATTATCTATTTGATAAAGTATTTCTGTTGATATTTTTAAGTCTTTTTTATATTACCATATCATATTTAACTAGAGTCTTAAAAATAGATAATTATCCTCGCTCTAGCATACTTTCTAGCAACGATGAATTTAAGCGTCCACTGAGGAAAATGATGAAACATTCTCCCCGGCGCGAGCCTAGATCCTGCGCCTTGAAATTGGGTGGATAAATTTATGTAACTCTAATTTATTTATTGTAATAATATTTGAACAAATCCATATCAAATAATTAATTAACTATAATGAGTTAACTTATGCAAAATTGACTGGGATTTTTTTTTCGCTTTTGCAGAATCGAATTTGTTTTTATTCACTTTTCCAAAGTTGACTTTGTTATTTTGTTATTTTTTTCAAAATCCATTTTGTTTGTTTTTTTCACTTTTGAAAAAAAATAAATTTATTTACTTTTGCAAAATCGACTTTGTTTGGGATTTTTTTTCAAAATTGACTTCTAGGCCAATTTCATTTTAAATTATACGAAGTCCAATAATCCATTTAATCTCTACTTTCTAATAAAAAAAGAAGATCGAAGACGAAGAATAAAAATGAAATCAAACAAAAGAATTATTATTCAGTCCAAATCAGGAATGAATCTCGTAAGAAAGTTTTGGAAAAAAGCTCGTAAAAAAAAGTGTTCATGGTAAAATGGAGTGAAATGTGTGGGAATTACCGAGCCGCGAGAATTCAAAAAAGGAGACTACTTACGCTAAGAAAGGAAAACGTGAAACTCTTACGAACCTTCAACCTTTTAGGATGCAGGGCCCACGGTTGGGGCCATTACGAGAAAAATCAGATATTCGAAGTTCTTGCGTCTCGAACCTTTCTCTTCCGCAGGTTGACTTCATGATGGTCCACGATAGCAGGACCATCATATCTTACATGCCCCGAATTCCGCAGACTCTGCTTACAGATTCAATTCCTCTCTTCATGGGATTATTAATTAACAGGCCCTCAATACTGATTCTAGGACAAATCCCCCCCCCCCCCCAGGGAAAAATATTCCGATGACAGAATCACCCGAAGAGAAGAACTTCCAAGACAAATTCCCCTAAATAAGTCACCAAAATCTTTTATTTGCACTAGGGGGATTATTTGCTATGGATATTTTGTCCCAGGGGACTATGTCCTAGGAGGATTTTTTTTAGGCGTATTATGTCCTAGGGATATTTTTCCCTAGGAGGATGTTGTTCTAGGGTGAATAGGGAGATATTTTCCTATGGGTATTATTTCATAGAGAGATTATGTGCTAGGATTTTTTGACCTGGGGGATTATGTCATAGGAGGATTTTTCCCTATGGTTATTATGTCCTAGTGGGATTGTGCCCTAGGAAGATGTTGTTCTCTAGGGTGAATGAATCATATTGGTATTATGTTCTAGGGAGATATTTTCTTGGGGGTATTATGTACTAGAGTGATTATGTCCTAGAGGAACTATGTCCTAGGACCTGGGGGATTATGTCCTCTTGGGATTAAGACTTATGGGTAGGAGAAAGAGGTTGGCGCGAAGTAGTAAGGAGACGTACCATATGGCGAGGCTCAGGAAGTGAGGGAGAGGGAATACCAAATAGAATATTAAGAACTTTGTCTGAGAAAAACACACAAATTGTGTGGGAGGGAGTGATGGTGGGAAGTGAAAATAGCCAGGGTTGTTGCAGAGGAAGAGAGAGACCTCCAAGAAGTTTAAATGATATGTGCATTGTGTTTGTTATGAGTGCGGCTTCGGCGGCTGTGAGCTTCACGGCCATGTACTCGAGTGGGACTGAATTTAATTTTAATGAGTAAAGTTCTGTAATTTAATTTATTCCTACTTTTTTGTAGAATCAAATGAATAATATTAATTTAAATATTGACGTGATTAATTACGCCATGGGGACACTACTTAAATAATATTACACCAATTAAAACCTCTTAAAATATCTCATATCAACCGAGTGTTTAAACAGTGTCCTCAAATGTTGCGGAGTGTATGTACGTGTGTGCATCTCAGCTAATGTGAACATTTATATTATCTCTCGGATACTCAAAAGCATTTCCAAAATGATTGTGATGGAATGCAACCCAATACGTATCACCTCACCCCCTCTCCCTTAATCTCCAGAACCCCATGACCAAAACACTGCGCCCTTAATTAAAAATTGGCGCATCGTAAAATTATTCACTTCATTTAATCGAGTGTTTACCGATTCCTTAAATGAAGAATAAAGGTTGCGGCCGACCATTGGCGAAGGGTCATTAAAAAACTGCCTTTTATTGCGATGTGTCGTGGCACACAAACACACAATCTCGCTCTCACACACACAATTTTCCTCTCTTTCACACACATACACACGATCTCGCTATCTCGCAGACACACAATCTCTCTCTCTCACACACACAATCTCGCTATCTCGCAGACACACAATCTCTCTCACACACACACAATTTTCCTCTCTTTCACACACACACACAATCTCAATCTCTCTCTCCTCTCCCTCTTATCTCACTCACAATATCACTCAATCTCTCTCACACATACACACACAATATCTCTCACACGCAATCTCGCTCTCACACACACAATCTTTCTCTCTTTCACATACACACACACAATCTCAATCTCCCTTTATTTCTCTCTCTCTCTTTTACATTCATTATCACTCGATCTCTCGGTCACACACACAATCTCTCTCACACATACACAATCTCGTGTTCACACACACATACACACACAATCTCGTTCTCACAGACATAATCTCTCTCTCACAAAAACAATCTCTTCCTTTCACATACACACAATCTCTCTTTCTTTCTTTCTCTCTCTCTCTCTTTCCTCTCTCACACACATACACACAATATATCTTTCTTTCTTCTTTTTTTCATTATACTCTGAAAAACAGAATTGTTTGGGACCCCTCCCCCCCTAAAAAAGAAAAGTTTCATTAAGTCTCCGGTTTTTGCTTTCCGTAAAAAACAAACATTCACGGGATCGTTTTATCTTCGGTTGTATGTTTAGTTACCTATGTGTTTACCACCTCTTAGAAATACACCTTGAATTAATTAATTAATAAAAGGAATCAACTTAAATATATACAGTATCCAATAACCGACACGATGCATAGGTATCCAAAATAAGTTAACATGTATGTATACATTGCAAATATAGGCTTAAATATTAGTCTAATTATACCGCCATAATATATATACGAGATATATATATATATATATATATATATATATATATATATATATATATATATATATATATATATATATATATATAGAGAGAGAGAGAGAGAGAGAGAGAGAGAGAAAGAGAGCGAGAGAGAATTTATCATAAATATGTATGATATTAATGTGTCATTAGCTAATAGGTTTGACTTAGTATTTTTACTAAATGGTGTACAATTAATAAAATGGTGTTTACTAAAATCGAAATTTAACCATATTTCCTGTTTCAGTTCAAAGCTATAAGTAACTATTGTTCTTTCAATATTGTTCTAAATTAGTAATATGAATAAAACATAAGAACTTACCGAAGTTCATAGAACACAAATCTAACTTAGCCATAGCCAGGGTTTATCACAAGTAGAACTTGCTGAAAAAAATAGCATGTTCAGGATATGTTGTCCAAACCACCATAAGGAGACATGAAGAGACAAAGAGCTTTGTATCTAGAAAGGGAAGTGGAAAAAAACGTCTTCCAAACACCTAGATAAGACCTCTATCATTCAGGCTTCACTGCAGAAAAAACATCTACATCCTTTGAACTTACTGAGGAGTTCAATAAAGTTTCAAGTCCAAAGATATCACCCAGAACAGTTAGAGGGGGACTTAAAGATCAAGGCCTAAAAGGATGAAGGTGAGAAAGAAGCCATGGGCATCTGAGGTCAACATAAAAAAAAACCCATCTTCAGTGGTTCAAAGATCACAAAAGTTTGACAAATGAACAATGGTTTAAAGTTATTTGTTCTGATGAATATAATTATTAGGTATTTAAGAGAGACTGTTGGATTGTTGTTTTAATGTAATTTATCTAATTAAATTTTAATATATCTCCGAAGAAATTAATTAAGGCATTTATCTTTTTGTAAGAATTTTTCAGATTTTCAGCACTTTTGGGATTGCCTTTATGAGAAGCTTTTACCCTGCTTGTGGTGTACCACTCTGAAGCATAGAGGTGATTATATCATGTTATTGGTCTGTATGCATTTATTACAAGTTTTAAAACGATCAATACAAAAATTGCATCACACAACAGCAAGAAATGAAATTATATTTCATCAGGACAATGCACCATGCCATACATCCAACCATAACCGAAATTGGTTTCGAGAAGTTAAGGATCTCCTCTATGGAAAGTCCACCACAGAGCCCAGACTTAAATCAAAGAGAACAGTTGCGGGGTGTGCTTGGAAAAGCAAAGAGGAGTACCACAAGTACAAACAAAAGAGAATTGTGTGAAATTATATAAGCTGAGTGGAAAAGATACAGTCAGAAATTTGTGAAAATTGAGTGAAATCCAGACCACAAAAATTAGGGCTGTAAGTAAAGCAAAAAGGGAGGGGGAGACAATAAGTATTAAAATAATCTATATAATAAAAATTAAGTATGTTTGTCTGTGTGTGTGTCTGTTTGACCATTTATAGGAAAGAAGGTTAGAGAATCTACATAAAAACTAATTCCAACGAAGACAATGGAAGTGGTCCCAAGTCTCTAAGTTTCCCCCATAACCCTTCTCCAAACTTGCTCCGTCAGTAGTGTTTTAAGTTGGTGAAATAGACCGTCACAACTCGGAAACGGATGGGCCAATTGAGGCGAAATTTTCAGGACAGGAACAATTCACAAAAAGAAAATATTTTTGCTCTTAAAAGACTTTCGCCTCCAGAAAGCTTAAAAAAGTAAGTTTTAGATTTCAAATGGCTATAACTCGGAAACTAAACAAATTTGTGAAAAAATAATAAGTAGCAAAAATACTCGTAGATCTCAGTGACCCTCAAATACAATGCTGAAAACCAGAGGCTGCTATCTCAGATTGTTCTCGAGTTATGTGTCCTAGAAGGTTGATACCTTATATAAAAAATTAGTTACAAGTTGGACATTTAAAATATCCCATTTTGGCATATTTACCAATAATTATTTTTCATCTCATTTGTCTATTTCTCAAGATTTAAAAGATTGGTTTACTATTACAATATCAACATTCTTATTTGTATGTAATTATATCACCCAGGATGTGTCATACCGGGTATGGTACAATAATTTGGGGGTATTTTTGTTTTTTTATAATTCTTAATACCCACGAGCGCATGATACTCTTTCTACCTTTAAAAGCATTTTCTTCCTTTACTACCTTTTAAACATGAATTCGATAGTTGATGTTGTCAGCAGAAATTGTTAACGTTTTCTATGAGCCTATTTCTGTAGTCCTAAAAAAAATATTTAAAGGGTAACTTTAAAATTTATAACCAAACAAAAAATGCCTATATTGTGCCCATTTAAATGGGCAAAATGCGCTCGTGGGTTAAGTTCAATAAATTATAGTAATATACATATTTTTATAGTTTTCCAAGAAATTTTATTTAGTTATCTTCTGGATATAAGCCAAAGTCCGAACGAAGTTTGCTTAATTTCTAGACAGAAATACTAGAGATCATAGATCAGATGTTTGTATGCACCTATGATGATATTAGTAAGAAGGAAATATCTCTCTTGTTTACACGAAATTTGACAGTCATTTCTTATATGTTAGCCAGAAGGATGCAACTCTATCATCTATACGAAAATTAACAGTTATTTCTTATACGTAGGAGGGAAGGAAACAGTTCTATCATCTATATAAAAGTTAACATCGATTTCTTATATATGTTCAATACAATCTAAGTTGATAACTATCATTAATTTAAGGTATAAATTGAAATACACAAATTTCTAATTACATTATATGAATTATTTATAAATTATTTATAAATAAAACAATTATATTGAGAATAGAATTGCAGAATCTATCCTTATTAACAAAGTCGATAATTTCAATTCAACCAAAGGGCAATACAAATTCAACAAATATATCTCGAATAAGGTCGCCAATGATATTTATAAACCTCCGGAAGCAATTGTTCTCGGAGATTAGTAACTTCCCCCTGAATCCACTCAAATATTTATGTTTTTCCAGGTTGTTTCCTCTGTTTTCATTTTGGTTAGTATTTTGTCCGCCTTTATTTATGGATGCTGCTTGCTTTGCTTTTTCATTACTCAGTTAAAAATGGCATCAATTATAATTTGCCAAAACTACTTCTGTTGTTATAAATAAATTTGATTCAAATATTGTTGTTTACTATTATTTTCTCTCTCTCTCACACACACACACACACATATATATATATATATATATATATATATATATATATATATATATATATATATATATATATATATATATATATATATAATTTAACGGTGAAGGTAAGGACACATAGGAGGCTGAGGTACATGTGATTTATTTATGGAACAACGTTTCGGGCATATCACCCATCTTCAGGTTCTAAAATCATAAATTAATCTAATACAGTTAAAGAATATTAAAAATATTAAAAATAATTAGGTTAAGACTATGTAGGTAAATCAAAAATTAAAAAATAACTCAGGGATTTAAAAGGCAAGAGAATCAAATTATCAATCTAATGTAATCACTATTGACACAAAAAAAAAGAAGCAAAAACACAAAAATAAAAAAATACAGTATAATATTGCTTACCGATGAAGTTCAGGAGAAATCACAAAGTGAAGAAATTATAAAGGATGTGGCTTAAAAAAGGATATGAATTTAATTGGTTAGTTGTTAAATAAGAGAAGGTTGGTTGGTTGTTGAATGAGGTAATTAAAATTAAGAAATAAGAAGGGGAACAGCGGTATTATCTATGTTGAGTGTAGGAGATTTTGTACGTATTAGTAGAGATTCCAAAATTCTTAGACTATATTCATTGTTATTGTGACCAATTATTTTGAAGTTATCTATGGAACATTCTGTCTTGCATTGTATACTATGATTTCTTATTACAGAAGCTTCCTTCTTAGACAATATTTTTCCAGTGCGATGGATTATTCCCATGTGAGAACAAAACCTCTCTTTCAATGAGCGAACCGTTCTACCAATATAGGTTCCTTGCAAACAACAATGACAAGTAAAAGCATAAACAACACGGCTGCTCATTTCTAGAGGAAGTTTGTCTTTTGACGAGAAGAAACTTCCTATGGAGAGTGGGTTAACAAAAGTGATTTTGAAGTTGGTATAAAAGAAATATTTTTTGAGTAATTTGTTGCATTTTCTAGTGAATAATTTATTGTAAGGTCCCATTTCTGGTACTACGAAAAAAATTTCATTTTGGGGAACATTATATGAGAGAAAGGATGGAGAGTAAATTTTGGTTAGAAAATTATTGATTAGCTTGTCAACCAAAGATGGGGGGTAAAAATTATTTTTAAAATAAGACTTTAGAGTCTGGAATTCATTGTGTATTAGGAAATAATTGAAGGAGAGATGGTAAACTCTATATATTAGGGATTTAATTGCACTGAGTTTATATGACAAGTCACAATGGCTGTTAAAATTGATTCCTAGGCCACTAAAGGTAGGCTTTCTGTATATTGAGTTAGTTAGTTTGTAGGTTTTTTTTATAATGACCTTCTAGAAAAGGAAGTTGATGGTTACTCTATAATTCAATGGTATATTTAATGTTGGGATGAGAAGAGTTTATAAAATTCAAAAAATGGTGGGCATGTTCTATATTATTGAAAATAGCAAAGGAGTCGTCCACATACCTACGATAAAATATGGGTTTGAAATCTAAAGGGCAATGTTTGTATAAAGTTGTTTTCAAGATGAATCATGAAAATATTAGCTGCTATTGGAGCTATTGGTGAACCAATTCCTACTCCATCTATCTGTTGGTAAACCTTCTTATTAAATAAAAATAATTCTCATTAAAAATCATTCCTAAAATAAATTATGACTTCAGTAGATTCAAATCTGACTTCTCAGAAGTGGCACACGAATTTAATCACAAACTGAAGAAATTGAAAAGATTTTTTTCTTATGTTCAGAAACAGTGATATTAAAACGCTAAGTTCCCTATTTAATAATCCAGATATTGTCATTACCAAACCTGATAAAGGCAATAGAGTTGTTCTATTAAATCGAACTGACTATGTACACAAAATGGAATCCATACTTGCAGACACTACAAAATTTAAACTGCTCTCAGAAACACCTACAAAAATATATCTAAAACTAGAAGATAAAGTTAACAGAGTTCTGTTAAATCTAAAACCCACTAAAGTTATAGGCCAGCAAACTTATGATGCTCTACATTCTAGTGGTTCTGAGCTAGGCTTATTATACGGCCTCCCCAATCTACACAAAGTTGATGTTCCTCTCCAACCGATTTTAGCTTCCTATTCTCTTGCAACTTTTAACCTTTCTAAATATGTTGCTAAATTGCTCTCTGAGTTAGCCATAGGTCAATACACCATAAAAAACAGCTATTCTTTTGTTAAGGAGTTATTGTCACACAATTTTGCACCCTCAATAGTCCTAGTCAGTTACGATGTATCCTCACTATTTACGAATGTTCCTGTTAGAAAAGCAATATTATACTGTAATTATTTACTTTTGTGTCTTGTTTTGTTTATTTCGTGTCAATAGTGGTTACATTAGATTGATAATTTGATTCTCTTGCCTTTTAAATTCCTGAGTTATTTTTTTATTTTTGATTTACCTACATAGTCTTAACCTGATTATTTTTAATATTCTTTAACTGTATTAGATTAATTTATGATTTTAGAACCTGAAGATGGGTGATACGCCCGAAACGTTGTTCCATAAATAAATCACATGTACCTCAGCCTCCTATGTGTCCTTACATTCATCGTGAAATTGAAGATTAATCTGATCAGCAGCAACTCATATGACTATATATATATATATATATATATATATATATATATATATATATATATATATATATATATATATATATATATATATATATATATAGTCATGACCAAAAGTTTTGAGACTACTATATATTTTCATATAAAAAGTTAATAGAACTAATCGATCGTTATATTTTGTGTTAGTTTGTTTGCTTCATAATTTGAAGGTGAAATATACAAAACAATAGAGTTCAAACCCATTCCATTAATAAATACAATCAATTGATATGCATAGTAAATATTTACAATGATGTCCCCTGTTCTTCAAGACTGCTTCTATTCGTTTTGGTATGCTAGAGACCAAATTTGTAATGGTATCTTGACTGATTTTGCTCCTTTTTTGTTACATAACAAAGCCCCAGGGACGGAAACTCCCTCCTATAGGAACAGGAGCAGAGCGCGATTTTTGGATTCAGCGAAGGAATGCTATTTTTCTCTTATTATGTTTGAAATTCTGACTTTTTAATAAACTTGCAATAATTTGAAAATTAGAATAATTATTGCTATCACTTACATTTTAAAAACTAAGATCAAGGAGAGCTAAGGACAGCACATAGAAGTCGGCCTCCAGTTTCTTGTCTCATCTGCTTATTCATGTAAAAAAATTGTATTCTCCTACTAGGACATGTAGTGTGCAATTCGTGGGTTTTGCATTTTTCTTCGTTTTCTAAAGGTTTTCAAAAGGCAGAAATTAAATATCTTTAAAGCCCTCTGTTGGTTGTTACCACCCGCAGACCTTGTAGTGTTACCACCCGCAGACCTTGTAGTGTTACCACCCGCAGACCTTGTAGTGTTACCACCCACATCCTACCTTGTAGTGTTACCATCCGCAGACCTTGTAGTGTTACCACCCACATACCTTGTAGTTTTACCACCTGCAGACCTTGTAGTGTTACCACCCGCAGACCTTGTAGCGGCACTTTCATTATATCTATTTAGTAGCAGCCATAATCATTCTGACACTTAGATTTTCATTCCGAAACTTACAGTAGCTACAAACCAAATAATGCAAGTAATGAATGATAAATTACATATATAAGAAAAGCATGGGTATATATTTTCCATGTGTATTGCATATGTTATGGTAGATAAAATTGCAAGTTACGTGCAAAAGACGATCTTTATTCCCAAAATATGGTGGTCAAAATGATCCGGACAGATAAGACAACGGACGTAGATGAGAGTACAATGATATAATTTATTTAACAAATAATTTGGTTGTTACAATATATCAGTACTCAGTATGTAGAACTTTACTACCAATTAGGTACTGACATCTTCTGCTACAGGAGTACACAAACCGAAAGCATTGTTCTGGTGTTATTTTTCTCCTTTTCTCTTGTAATATTTCCCAAAGTTCTTTGACGGTTCTTGGATTTCTCCTTTACTTCTCTTTCCGAACGTCTTCCACAAATTACTAATCTGATGAGGTCCGGGCTCTGAGGAGGCCAGTCCAGGACACTTACTTCTTCCTGATCCAGGAAATTCTTCACCAACTTTGCTGTGTGGCAAGGTGCATTATCCTGCATAAAAATTGCAGGATGGGCAGAGGTGGCTCTCATGTAGGGCACAGCATATGCTTACAGTTCCTTATACACATGAGCGGACAAGTGTGTCAGTACCTTCCGTCGAAATTATGCCCGACACTATAACGCTTCCTGCACCAAACTTGATGATACTCTTCACGCAGCTTACAGATACTTTTTCACCAGGTTCTCCACGGACGAACCGCCCTCCATCTGAACCAAACAAATTTTACTTCGATTCATCGCTGAAGTGTATTTTGGACCATTCGTCTTCTGTCCATAGAAAGTTCTTAGTGGAGAAATAGAATCTAGCTTTCTTGTTCTCAAGGCTGATAATTGGGTGATACTTGTCTTCCTGGAGACATTAATGCGCAACGTTTCATTTACTTCTGGGAAAATCCTGAATGCTGTCTTGTATCAGTCCTTTTCTGAGATGCGGACGATGGCTTGCTCATCTCTCTTTGAGGTTTATCCTTCGACTAACAGCAGAAATTCCATTGCTACATGAGCCTGTGACATCGTCACGTAATATAATATTATCTACGACACTTTTGGGCCGTTTAACCCTTTCAGTTTTAGCTCTGACCCTCAAAGATATCCGGCGTTGTTCCCGCAGAAAAAAGCTATCTTGAACAAATTAAAATTCTCCGCTTAAGTTAAATTACGCAATTAAAAGGTAGTAGGTATAAATATAAGGTTTATTTTAAATTTGTGTAATGGAGTAATGTATCATGAAAGACTAAGAGAGAACGATTTTCACATTACAGTATGAGGGCGAGCAAGCTGGTGGGCGAGCAGACGGGTGGGAGGGCAGGCAAACGTGAATATGTGGGTGGCAGCCACAGACTTTAAAGCGTGCTTCAAGCAGATAGGGACGAGTTTTAACTAAATATCTAAATTATTCGAGTCTCGAGCATGCTGATGATAAGAATTATCGCGTTTTTTAAACATTGTAGTCGCATAATTGGTTTGGCAAAAGTTAATTTTTCCACGGGCAATGTTGATGTTTGAATTGCAACTCATAGCCGCGATTACTTGTCTAAAAACACCTGGAAAGGGTAAAAATTTGAACCTAAACTTACCTAACCTAACAAGCAGGTGGCACCACTTTTGCCAAATTTGAGTAACCTATGTTACTCCATGGGTCAAATTAACCCCAATGGTGACCTTTGATGGGCTTCAAGGTCGCTCTCTAAGGGGCCTTGTATAGCGGTCATATATATATATATATATATATATATATATATATATATATATATATATATATATATATATATATATATATATATATACATATACTTTCGGAAATATACAGGATCATTCAAAAGTCCTGCTACATTTTTTTTTCAGGATTTTCAACTGAGGACTTCAATTTCGTAGTATAAAATAGTTCACTAAATTATAATTTGTTGGTATATAAGTTAAACCCTACATCTGGTAAAAATTGGTGATCATTTGACTTTGGAAATGAAGTGTAAAATCGCTGCCTGGCAGGAATTTTACCAATCTCCAGCCGAAACTCAAAGAAGATTCCGTGCTTTATATGAGACGCCTACTTACCCAGCACACTCTACAATTTATTCCATTCATAGAAGATTTATGGATACAGGTTCTGTGGCTGAGAGACCACGCACAGGAAGACCTAGAAATAGCCGTTCTGGGAAAAACAATGCTAACGTTGAAGAAGCTTTCAACAAAAGCCAAGGGAAGTCCATAAACAGAGCCTCGCGGGAATTAGCTATTCATGCTTCAACCATCCAACGGATACTACGCAAAGACTTGAAAATGTTTCCTTTTAAGATACAAATTGACCCTTCTCTCTTGGATAACATGTTCTTCAGTAATGAAGTAATTTTTCACTTATCTGGTCGCGTGAATCGACATAACACTCGATTTGGGGATAAAAGCACCCCAGTTGTTGTTGAAGAGTACGAACGCGACTCTCCAAAGCTCGTTGTATGGTGCGCGATCTCTTCTAAAAAGATCATTTGACCATTTTTCTTCAAAGATGATCAACAGCGGACTGTTAATGTGACAGGTGTCAATTATCCAGCGATGCCTGGAAATTTTTTTTCTCCCTGAATTTGAACGTGTAGCGAATGTTGATGATTGTTTTTTTCCAACAAAATGGTGCTTCTTTACATTATACTAAAGCAGTTCGCGATTTCTTGAGTCACAAGTTCCCTGATAGATGAGTAGGTCGTCGAAGATCTCTGGAGTGGGCGCCACGTTCTCTAGATTTGACTCCCTGTGACTTATTTCTGTGGGGTTTCATGAAAACCAAATCTATGCATCAAATCCTAGGGGTGTTGAAGAGTTAGAGGAACGTATAAAGAATACCTGCAATCTTGTTACCAGGGAGGTGCTCACCGGAGTCGGAGAGGAATGCATAAAGAGGTAGGCAATGTGTCTCGAAAAATAAAGCGCTCACGTTGAAGTCTACAGAGCCTAAGAAAAGAGAAAAAGATTTTTTTTTCGTTATAGGCCTAATTCTAGCAGTCTATAGCAAGTTCACGATTAATTTTATTCCAATCCATAAAGCTGTTTTCATTTAATTAAAATTTAAAAGTATAGCGGACTTTTGAATGACCCGGTATATAAGATGGAGATATGATCCTCTTAACGTACCTTAACATTAGCTTCTGGATATAAGCAGGTGTAGTAGGTCCCTAGGCATGTTTGCTGCTCCGTACTTAACAATGTAATCAGTGAAAGTGCTTAGTATTCATGGGGGTTACTATCCTAAGTTAGTTGGTTTACTCAAAGATAGAAATTATAGAATCACGCTATCCGGATCATTTTCACCACCATATTTTGGGAATAAAAATGCTCTTTTGAACGTAAATTGCAGTTTCATCTATCCTAACATGTACAATGTACATCTTATAGCCATGCTTAGTTTCTATCTGTAATATATCATTCATTACTTACCATATTTGGTTTTGGTTTTGTGATGGAAACCTAAGTGCCCGAATCAATATGGTCACTACTGCATATATATATTGTCGTGGTACAACCACTCTATACCATACACTACTCCTATATTATGTGAAGGGGGGACTTAATCACCTACTGCAACGCGAACCGTTGAAGGACTGTTTGCAGGGATTAACGACCGACTAAGAGGTCACACTTGAGGCGTTGGTTTCAAATCCTTAATAATCGAGTGCATAAATGGTTGGCGAGGTTTACTTGAATAGGCCGAGAGTATCGTTTAAGGTTAGTGAAAGATGAAATAACAAAAATATAATTTTATTTACAAAGATCAAAATAAGAATAAAAATAGGCAAAAGGAAATTATTTAAATTGAAAGAGTCTCTTGGTAATTATTATGAGGAGGGATTCTCAAATGGAATTAATTGATTAATGTAACTACGCTCAGATCAAAAGGGAGAACTTGACAATACTAATAATGGAGGGGTTTCAGTCTTACGGGTCGATGACTTCGAGGAAGGTCCTTCTTGCGATGAGGCGAGTGGGGAACGATCCGATGAGGCAAGTGGGGGCACGATCCTAATCAGGCAGGTGGGGCACGATCCTAACCAACCTTCCGATGAGGATAACCAAACTTCAAAGATGACGTTCGACGGGGAATGTGGTAATTCTCGTAATTCCAACTGAAAGAGGAATCTTCTTTCCGTCAAAGTTAATCGTTGGAGATTTTCTTCAGGTCGATTAAATGAATGGAGACTATTGCTCAAATTCAAAGGCTTGCCGTTTACAGAAGCTACCAATTGACTTGGGTAGAATCACGGCTGAAGAAGGCTGCTGTCTGACGAACGCTCATGGGACGAGACGATAAGGAGGGCCTTGAGGTGCGGGCTGGACTCTTCGAACTACAGAATAGCCCGAGTATTTGTATGCCTGATTCTGAAGGGAAAGGAGTCACAAGCTCCAGACATCTTAATCTGGAGGCGGAGTCGATTCATCATTTATCAGCAAGGGCGAAACAAAGCGGCTCTTTCACACATCGTTACCAGGGAGGGGGGGGGGCTTGGGACGAGTTCGCAGGATTGGAAAATATTAAATTGGGGAGGGGGAGAGGGTCAGAAGTTGTTCTTTTATATATATATATATATATATATATATATATATATATATATGTGTGTGTGTGTGTGTGTGTGTGTGAGTGTGTGTATGAATTTGGGCAGTGTATGTTCTTCATGGGAGGTTTTATTGAAAGCAACGGCTAATTTTGCATTAATATTATTCGTTTCAATCTTCTCGATTTGTCGTATATTCGCCTTCTCACCCATCTAAACAACAAAGCTCCGAAAACACACGAGAAAAACACGAAGTTTACCTTAACAGAAAATTGATGAAAGAAATTACATAAATTTTAGACTACACCCAAAATCAACTCCAATTAATCTTCCTTGAAACTATATATATATATATATATATATATATATATATATATATATATATATATATATATATATATATATATATATATATATATATATATATATATATATATTCAAGAAAAGCAACCATGGTTAAACATACAATTCAATTCCCTCAAGATACTTCCAGGTGCAAGAGGGCGGAGTCGAGCAACAATGCGCTCTTAATCGGCCCAAGTTGTTAATCACCATGGGAAAGGAGCTTAACAACTTCTCTTCTCACTACCCGTCGGCTGGAAGTTCCCCACCTTTGACATGCCCCCTTCCCCTCCTCCTCTGCCCTAATGAGATTTAGTTTGCCTATACACTTCCATTTTTTGTTCTTTAGTAAGTCTGCAACCATATATTATAATATATAAACACATTTCTTGTAACATTTCTGCACTTTGTCTCTGAAGATGATACATGCTGTATCGAAATGCGTCACAATAATAAAATATTGGAAAAAAGTACCTAAATTTACAAGGGCTTTCCTTAAGATCGAAACCTTGAGTTCTCAATGAACTCTGAACAGCTTAAAAAAGTTTGTTAAAAAGAGAAGGCTAATATACAACAAATCGAAAGGATTGAAACGAAAATAATTATTACAAAATTAGTCATTGCTACTTTCAATAAAACCTGCTATGATATATATATATATATATATATATATATATATATATATATATATATATATATATATATATATATAATAAATATATATATATATATATATATATATAAAGGGTCTTTCAACAAGGACGCTCGAGCTTTGTCAGGCGATAGTGGCCATGTTGTTAAAGCGACATCTGGCAACCTCAATGTAAACTGTTCAGTAGTACTTAGCAAGTCACGAGGGAAGGCTATAGCGTTGAACAGCGTGTGCAACCATCAAATGTTATTATCAGTTCGACAAACGTTCCGCGCATTACGTGATTTCTATCATCTTCAGCGACGAGGCCCATTTTGGGATAAATGGATTTGTGAACAACCAAAATTGTCGGATTTCGGACGAAATCAATCCACACGAGATAGACCAGCACCAATTGCATCCCAACCAAGTTACTGTTTGGTGCGGATTTTCGTCTAACGGAATCATCGGTCCGTATTTTTTGGAGAACGAAGATGGGATTGCCATAACCGTCAACGGCGAGACCAACAGATCGATGATAAGCAACTTCTTGCGGCCTCAACTGGATTATATGGATACTGACGACATGTGGTTCCAACAGGGAGGCGCTACGTGCCACACTGCGCACGCCAAGATAGACATTTTGCACCAGTGATTTCAGGGCAGGGTCATCTCGCGCGGCAGCGACGTCAACTGGCGACCGAGATCATGCGATTTAACGCCATTAGACTCCATTCTCTGGGGCTACCTTAAATGGCAGGTATATGTGAATAATCCGCAAACAGTTGATTTCCTCAAAGTCAACATAACGAACACCATCCAGCAAATTCAGCCAGATTTATGCTACAAAGTCATCGAAAATTGGTCATCCTGAATACGTTCCACCAAACGAAGCCGCGGCGGACATTTGAACGACGTCATATTCCACACTTAATGCCATAAAATGTACTTTCAAATTTAAAATAAATTAAGTGCAAATATCACACACAACTTGTTTATTTACTTTTAAAAATCGACCGACCTTATTAAAAGACCCAATATATATATATATATATATATATATATATATATATATATATATATATATATATATATATATATATATATATAAAATCCTTCCACGGTGTTGACTACTTATCTACCTATGTATCAAGAAGGAGGGGTGAGGGTCGACATGAAGCTAACTGCCTTTTGAGCGACTCCCGAAACAGCCCCAGCCTCTAAAAAGAAACGGACGATCGTAAATACGTTATTCAATAAAAAAAGTTTGATAACCTAAATTGAATGGCGGGATTTACGATTTCCTCTGAAAATTTGTTCTCTCAATTCCGCTGATAGATTACTGAGCGAAGGCGAAACGCTACTTTTAATGCCGTTGCTTTTAATTCAGCGCAAATCACTGAAGTCAGCACTTAAGTTGAGGTTCGGCTCCCCTTCCCCCCTCTCTTAACCACGGTTACGGGTGGACGTGCAAACGCACCCCATCTAAATTACCTTCCATAGCCGAGCTTTTAAGAGAAGTTACAAAGAATGACTTTGATTTTAAGCCTAGATTTAATATATATATATATATATATATATATATATATATATATATATATATATATATATATATATATATATATATATATATATATATATATATGAAAGAACTCAATAGCGAGTTCTGTTATATGATAGTAAAACGACTGCATAGGAGCATAGAATTTATTTACGAGACTAGTTTCGTTATTAAGTTTACCATATACGACTGAAGATGGTATGGTAAACTTAATAACGAAACTAGTCTCGTAGATAAATTTTTTGCTCTATACAGTGGTGTTATATATATATATATATATATATATATATATATATATATATATATATATATATATATATATATATATGGCTGTGTGTGTATGAATTTGATTTAAATTTAGTTACGAATTCGCGCACATGCTGTCATAGCTACATTTTATTTTGTGTTGCCGGTAAAATTTGGAGCGATATTCATTGGCGTATCATTATGGCAAGTCTTCGTCTCTCGCTTAGCGATTAAGCGTATTCTTATATGGCGCGGACGGCATTCCCGCTTTATGGTTCCCCGCCCAATGGCAGCCGTCCGCTACCTACAACTACATGATTAGAAATTTACTTTGCTCATTAAATCTTCGTAAGACTTCGCACTTTTATGTCTCCGGCTACAAAATCCTTTTCTCAATTTAGTCTTCTTTTTTTTAGAATATATATGTAGAAGGTTTGTATAAAACGTGTACAAACGAACGAACGGCCCCGCCGACACGAAAATTGCAGGGGTTGATAAAAGTCGCCATTAGAGGGCGCAAGGAAGAGAGTGGATTCAAATATGCCCGCAAAGGGGGTGGGGGGGGGGGACACACATGCTGCAGGTGACATCCGGAGAATGACGTGCCCTCCATTCCTCATATTCTAACGCCGTTCCTCCCTCCTTATTTACAGCTGGGAGAGATGCCCTCATTTGTTTTCGCTTTACTCTCCCCTTAGACAAAGGGGAGTAATAATTGATATGAGTCAACACCTTGGCGGAAATGGACAGCTGCCTCAGACCCCCCCCCCCCCCCTCATCCTCTGCACTCCATCCTGACGATGAGAAAAGCCACCGGCATAAACTCCCCCTCCCCCCAAAAAAACGTGAAGAGGAGGTTAGGGGAGGGGGATATGGGAGGGGAGACGGAAGGGTGCCTTGACACCGCCAGATGTTCGCACCAATAAGTATCGCGATTCGCAAGTAAGAACTTCAGCGAGAGAAGGAGAGTCTTCGGGATCTCTGGCCCTGGCAATCATTTGCCTATCTTAATTTTTTAGTAGAATGAAAAGGGAGAAAGGCCCGACGCTGGGGCAGGAGGGGCGGGGTTTTATGGTCCGAGAGGATGTTACATTCTGAGAAGATCTTCTTTTAATGTTTCTTTTTGTTGTTGTTGTTCTTGTTCTTTTTTTTCTTTTTTTCTTCTTCTTCGTCTTCTTTGTCTTCCTCGTCTTCTTCTTCATCATCTCCATCTACTTCTTTTTCTTATTCTTTGACTTCTTCTTTTTCTTCATCTTCTTCTTCGTCTTCTTCATTTTCTTCCTCTTCGTCGTCTTCCTCGTCTTCTTCTTCATCATCTTCATCTTATTTTTTTCGTATTCTTAGTCTTCCTCGTCTTCTTTTTCTTCTTCATCTTCTTCTTTTTTTCTGATTCTTCGTCTTTCTCGTATTATTCTTTTTCTTCTCTTTCATCCTCTTCTTCTTTTTCTTTGTCTTCTTCTTCTACTTCTTTTTGCCTCCCCTTCTTCTTTTTTTATTATTATCTTCTTTATTATTGTCGTAGTATCAGTACAGTCGGTAGTGAATAGTATTAGCAGTAAGCGTAGCGACAATATTACAGACAGACTTCATAAAGACCTACTCTGTATGAATGAAGAAAAGCGCCGAGACGCAGCGAAATGGCAAGAATGCAATAAAATGGCATATAAAGCATTCTAATAGGTCTCTGCTTATGAAGAAAGTCGGCATTTTATGCGATTTCTCCTTTCGACGACCTCTGCAGAATTCCAGCAATGATCAGAAGCACAGACGTCCTTCCACCACCATTTATTCTCTCATTTTATGTCTCCAAAAGCCGTGTACACATAAAAGCACGTACACGAATACAATTACAGACGCTTATTGACTGAGTACCGCATATAAACAAGCCCGTTCAGGTGTGCACTTGAAGAGTCCGAAAGAGAAAGGTACAATCAACCGCATAGAAGCACCTCATTCATCGACATCCGCACATACATATACAGATCTCACCCAGCTTCTCTTTGGCTCGTCCACACTTGTCAAAGAGGAGTAGTGTAAAAATTCTCGTTATCACTTCAGTATCTCCATTCCGCTGAGTTATAACGAGTCCTGGCATCCTCTATTGGACTGCAGGCGGCGGTTCTAGAACAGAACTGAGCCGCTCTACGTGGCATTATTAGATAATTGGCGCGCGCCGCTTTGAGAGGTTCTGAATGTGATTGCTTCGGAATTAATGCCCTTGTATAATTCTGCCTCCGCCTTTCCCCTATTTTTTGTTGTTGTTTTTTAAACTTAGTCACGTAATGAATTGGTATTACTGGTCCTGTTTAGGATAAGGGGAACTTTGATTGTAGGGACTTCGTGACTAATAACGAGATTTGGGGTTCGTAGCTTTTGAAATTTTATATGGACTTAGATGTCATTTTCTTCTTTTCTTTTTTTTTGCGGATTTTGTAAAGATGAGGGATCCCAAAGTTTTTCCGAACCCTAATATAACCTAACATAGCTAAACCTAACATAACTTATCCTTACTTAACCAAAACTAACATATCCTTAACATAGCCTAACCTAACCTAACCCCCTAACTTAACCTGATCTAGAATAAGCTAAGTTAGGTAAGGTTAGGTTAGGGTATGTTAGGTTAAGTTAGGTTAGGCTATGTTTAGGTTAGGTTAGGTTAGGTTTTTTTAGTTAGATTAGGTTGAATTAGGTTAGGTTAAGGTCAAAAAACTTTGGGATCTCTCATCTTTACAAATTCCTTTTTACCTTTTAGTTCTCTTCGTTAATTTCAATCACTTGGCAGGTAGAGACACCCTGTATGAATGTCATTTGATTGAGCTGCTGAAAATGGGATTCATTTCTCCTACATTTGAGTTCGTGAGTTCGTTTGCCAGTACTTGTACATGATGGTTAATAGTGCCAACCTCTCAATATAAGAGTTGGTATTTATATAGGTTTGTTTCATAGCTAATAGTGTTTCAATCCAGCTTCGAACCTATCTCGTACCCACGGTAGCTATCACTAGGTTTGTTTCATAGCTAATAGTGTTTCAATTTAGCTTCGAACCTGTCTTGTACCCACGGTAGCTATCACTAGGTTTGTTTCATAGCTAATAGTGTTTCAATCCAGCTTCGAACCTGTCTTGTACCCATGGTAGCTATCACTAGGTTTGTTTCATAGCTAATAATGTTTCAATCCAGCTTCGAACCTGTCTCGTACCCACGGTAGCTATCGCTAGGTTTGTTTCATAGCTAATAGTGTTTCAATCCAGCTTCGAACCTGTCTCGTACCCACGGTAGCTATCACTAGGTTTGTTTCATAGCTAATAGTGTTTCAATCCAGCTTCGAACCTATCTCGTACCCACGGTAGCTATCACTAGGTTTTTTCCATAGCTAATAGTGTTTCCATCCAGCTTCGAACCTGTCTTGTACCCACGGTAGCTATCACTAGGTTTGTTTCATAGCTAATAGTGTTTCAATCCAGCTTTGAACCTGTCTCGTACCCACGGTAGCTATCACTAGGTTTGTTTCATAGCTAATAGTGTTTCAATCCAGCTTCGAACCTGTCTCGTACCCACGTTAGCTATCGCCAGGTTTGGTTCCTTTCCACTTCACCAAATGTAGACATCACGAGAGGAGAACTGGTTGCTTCCTTTCTACCATGCCTCGTCATGGGAAGAAACCATACAAAAACAGAGGAACAACGACTAACCAGATAAAGTGACGTCATTAGGTAATGTACAATGACAATTAGTCTAGTACCAGCTACAGGGTCCGGCCAACAAAGCTCATATTAAACAAGGCTATTCATTTATCTGGAGATATCGAAGTTAGGGAAGAGGTGACAAAGTCTTTGGGGAGGTAATGTCTTGCCACTTTTTATTTAATGTTTTTAATGTCTTTTTTTCTTTTAGATACCCATCCTGATTTCACCTGTGCACACCGTGAATTTGCTGTTGAAATGTTTATCAAGAATAGTGAATCTGTGATTGCGACGCAGGGAGGTTTTCATATTCACAACAACCTGATTTCATGATGGAGTTCCAGACTGAAAATTCATATTGCTATGGACTGAAAATTTCAGGACTACAGGTTCAGGGCTAGAAAGAAATCCATCTGGAAGACCTCGGAGCGTTCGAACGCCAGAAAATGTCCTGTACGACAGTTTATTTTGCTTTCTCTTAGACGTTCAAAAAGTAAACATAATTCTGTTTTGAGATTGTCTGATCGAACTGACAGGAGAATATTACACACCGATCTCAAGTACCATCCATACAAATTAATGATTGTTCGGGAACTTCAGGAACGTGACTGGGAAAACTGGATGGCATGCAGAGAATACCTTCTCAAGATGTTTCAAGAAATGAGGTTCTCCTCATAAGAGACGAAGACCACTTTCATAAGGGCTGCGTCAATAAGCAGGACTTTTTGCTATTGGGTGGAATCCAATTCTAAGCAGCTTCATGAAAGACCTACACAGTAAGAGAGTTACTGTGTGGTACGTATTTCCAAATGTAGGGTTTTGGGGTCCTTAGCTTTTAGAGGGAGGGAGACCAAGCAGTTAGAGTAACATCCGATTCGTATATGGAAATGTTACACAACTTTCTAAAGCCAAATCTCAAGACCTTAGAAATTCGAGTGTTTGGGTTGAGCCACCGTTCACACAGTAATAAAAACAGTAAGTTTGAAAGAAAATTTTCCTGAACATTTAATCTCTTTACTTGGTGACGACATTGTATGGCCTGCACGATCCCTCCTTCTCACCCTCCATGATTAATTTGCCTGGGGTTACCTAGAATCTAAGGTATCTAAAGATCGACCAGGAACGATAGATGAATTGAAGCTGGCTATACACTAAACAATTGCAAGAATACCACCGGAAATGACTCGTCGGGTGAGGGACAAGGTCAACATATCTAAGTCGCGTGCTCTCAATAATTAAAAAAAATACTTTAACGTAGTATCAATTAACAAACAGATCATCTGACCTAACGACCTTCAAAACTTTTAAAATCTCATTCAAAAGTGAAATGTTACCATCCAACCGACGTACCTACACAGTAACATATAGAGACGTGTGCACGCGACTAAAAGCTCTAGGAATCAACAAATGTATCGCGAATGGAAGTCACTGTTTAGGGATGTCACTTTCAAACCAAAATACACACCGATCATTACTATTTTGGGGGGGGAATAACATTTACCTTGGCTTTTATGTAACATGTAGAGGCCTTCTTCTGCCGGCCCCTGTACATGAAACCAGAAAAACTTGGGCAACTTTTTACCAACAATGGTTTTTGTTTTCTTTGTTTGAAAGAAAACCATCTCGACTCGTCAGGCAAGTTTACTCGCCTTTGTGGTGGTAAACAATTGGCAACAGCCCTTTTACCAAATTAATCTCATCGAGATGGAAATTTCGGCCATTTAAAATTCTCATTCCGTGTCTTGCGTTCGGCTTCTCTGATTTCATTCGCGGTTTACTGGAAGAATAGTTTCTAGCACCAGGCTCTGACATCATTCATGTCTTCCTAGATGAATAGTTTCTGGCCCTAGTCTCTGATTTCAATCGTAGCTACGGGGAAGAATATTTTCGGCTCCATTCCCTGTCTCTCATTACTTTCGTGGATCCGTGAAGAAAATAGCTTTGACCCAAGTTTCAGATTTCGTTCTTTGCTTCCTAAAGCAAAGGAGCTTCTGGCGCAGTCTTTGAAATTGTTCCTGGATTCGTGGAGAAGTAGTTTCGGCTCCACTCTCTGATTTCATTCGTGCCTTAGTGAAGGAATAGTTTCGGCTTCGGTCTCTTTTATGCTTTGATTGCCTCTCAAAACGGTAGTTTCGGGTTCAGTCTCTGATTTTATTTGTGGCTTCCTCTAAGAATACTTTCTGCTCCAGTCCTTGATTCCTGGTTCTAGTTTCTGATTTCTTTCGTACCGTCATGTAGGAATAGTTCCTACTCCAGTCTCTGCTTTACATCGTGTCTATCTAGAGAAACAGTTTCGGCTCTGATCTCTTCGCTTATTTCCCATATCCTCTCCTCCTCGTCCTCCTCCTCATATTCTCATCCTCCTCCTCCTCCCCTGACCTCTCCTCCTCTTCCTTCTTTTCTTAATCATCCTCCTCTTCCTCCTTTTCTTAATCATCCTCCTCTTCCTCCTCCTCTGACTCCTTCCCTTCTCCCTCCTCCTCCTCCTCCTCCTCCTTCTCTTAATCATCCTCCTCTTCCTCCTCCTCTGACTACTCCCCTTCTCCCTCCTCCTCCTCCTCCTCCTCCTCATCGTTCTCTTCCTCTTCCTCCTGCTTCTCCTCCACAACGTCTTCCTCCTTCACCTCCTCCACTTCCCCCTCCTACTCCTCCTCTTCCTCCTTCCCCCCTCCCGCTTCCTCTTCTCCCTCCTACTCCTCCTCTTTTTCCTTTCGCCTCCCCCTCCTCTTCCCCCCTCCTCTTCCCACTCCTACTCCCTCCTTTTCCTCCTCCCTCTCTTCCTCCTCTTCCTCCTCCGTCTCTTCTTCCTCCTCTTCCTCCTTCTCCTCCGTCTCTTCTTCCTCCTCTTCCTCCTTCTCTTCCTCCTTTTCCTCGTCCTCTTCCTCCTCCTCCTCTTCTTCATCCCCCTCCTCCCTCCTCTTCCTTCCCCTCCTTCTCCTCCTCCTCTTCCTTCCCCTCCTTCTCCTCCTCCTCCTCCTACTACTACTAATCCTCCTGCTCCTGACAACGACTACTCCTTCTGACCTCACAACCAAACAATGGTCTCTACCTTCGCTTGACTGGTGCATGAGGTTCCCACCAAAGGGCGGTGCGTCGTGTTTGACGATTGGATGAGGACAACAGCAGTCTTTCTTTGCACACATAACACATCACTCTTGCTCTAAAGGAACCCCCTGAGGAGTTTTTATATCCAACATCCACTGACGCAGAACGATTGGCTATCCATCGGGCCACGAGTATCTTTAAACCCTCGCTGGTGGGTGCCAAAGCACAGGACTACACCCCCTCCACCCCCCACCACCAAAGCACCAGCTTTTGGTTTGCTCTGGTTTGCCAGCGAGAATCAGTGTGACTTTCATTATCTCGTCGATGGATCTTGTCCGCAATGAGAGGGGTGACAAGGGGGGGGGGGAGAGGGGGGGGCGAAGAAGGGGGCGAAAAGGAGGATAAGAGGTGGACGAAGTTGGGGCGAAGAGGGTGAAGAAGAGGGAGAAGAAGTGGGTAAGATGATGGAGAAGGACAAAGAGGGAAGAAGAGAAGTGAAGAGCGGGAGAGGAGAGGTGAAGAGGGGGAAAAGAGGGGCGAAGAGGTGGGCGAAGAGAGGCTAAGAATGGGGGAATAGGAAAAAAGTGGGGGTAGAAGAGAGGAGAAGAGGGGGCGAAGATGGAGGCGAAGAGAAGGGGAAGAGGAGCGAAGATGGGGGAAGAGGGGGTGAAGAGGAAGTGAAGAGGGGAAGAGAGGGAGATAAGAGGAGGCAAAGAGGGGTGAAGGGGGTGAAGAGGGGGCGTAAAGGGGGCGAAGGGAGGAGAAGAGGGGACGTAGAGGGGGCGTAGAGGAGGGCGAAGAGGGGGTCGGCAATAAACTAATGTCAATCGTCACAACTCTTCCCAGGACAATTGATCAATTTATATAAAAAAAATGAGCACACACAAACAAGGGCATCTGTACCAGGAAATCTTCGAAAAGTATTCGCGAGAGAAATTGGTGAAGTTAGACGACGGGCTAAAGTAAGAATGGTTCTCAGCCCAAGTACCAAAAAGAGGAGATAAGAGTGTCTCTTGCAGGGCAGGATGAGACATGACCTACACAATTAATACACACACGTACCCACATGTATGTACAAACTAAGAATATAATAACGCCGATAGTATAAGAATAACGCGATAACTAAAAACACGATTCCTAGAATAACGCGATACATAAAACACGGTTTATAGAATAACGCAAAACATAAAACACGATTCAGAGAATAAAGCGATACATAAAACACGATTCATAACATAACGCGATATATAAAACACGATTCAGAGAATAACGCAATACATAAAACACGATTCATAGAATAACGCGATACATAAAACGCGATTCAGAGAATAACACAATACATAAAACACGATTCATAGAATAGCGATACATAAAGCACGATTCAGAGAATAAGGAGTTACATAAAACAAGATTCATAGAATAACGCAGAACATAAAACACGATTCAGAGAATAAGGCAATAAATAAAATACGATTCAGAGAATAACGCGATACATAGAACACGATTCATAGAATAACGCGATACATAAAACCAGATTAATAGTATAACGCAATACATAAAACACGATTCAGAGAATAACGCGATACATAAAACACGATTCATAGAATAACGCGATATATAAAACACGATTCAGAGAATAACACGATAAATAAAACACGATTCATAGAATAACGCGATACATAAAACACGATTCATAGAATAACGAGATACATAAAACACGATTCATGGAATAAGGCGATACATAGACCGGATTTATGGAATAACACGATACATAAAAGACGATTCATAGAATAACGCGATACATAAAACACGATTCAGAGAATAAGCCGATAAATAAAACACGATTCATAGAATAACGCGATACATAAAACACGATTCAGAAAATAACGCGATATATAAAACACGATTCAGAGAATAACACGATAAATACAATACAATTTATAGAATAACGCGATACATAGAACACGATTCATAGAATAACGCGATACATAAAACACCATTCATAGAATAACGCGATACATAAAACACGATACATAAAACACGATTCAAAGAATAAAACTTTACATAAAACACGATTCATAGAATAACGCGATACATAGAACACGATTCATAGAATAACGCGATACATAAAACACGATTCATAGAATAATGCGATACATAGAACACGATTGATAGAATAACGCGATACATACAATACGATTCATAAAATAACGCGATACATAAAACACGATTCAGAGAATAACACGATAAATAAAACACGATACATAAACACGATTCATAGAATAACGCGATGCATAAAATACGATTCATAGAATAACACGATTCATAGAATAACGCGATACATAAAACCTGATTCATAGAATAACGCAATGCATAGAACACGATTCATAGATTAACGCGATACATAAAATACGATTCATAGAATAACGCGATACATAGAACACGATTCATAGAATAACGCGATACATAAAACACGATTCATAGAATAACGCGATACATAGAACACGATTCATAGAATAACGCGATGTATAAAATACGATTCATAGAATAACACGATTCATAGAATAACGCGATACATAAAACCTGATTCATAGAATAACGCAATACATAGAACACGATTCATAGATTAACGCGATACATAAAATACGATTCATAGAATAACGCAATACATAGAACACGATTCATAGAATAACGCGATACATAGAACACGATTCATAGAATAACGCGATGCATAAAATACGATTCATAGAATAACACGATTCATAGAATAACGCGATACATAAAACCTGATTCATAGAATAACGCAATACATAGAACACGATTCATAGAATAAAGCGATACATAAAATACGATTCATAGAATAACGCGATATATAAAACACGATTCATAGAATAACGCGATACATAGAACACGAGTCATAGAATAACGCGATACATAGAACACGATCCATAGAATAACGCGATACATAAAACACGATTGATAGAATAACGCGATACATAAAACACGATTCATAGAATAACGCGATACATAAAACACGATTGATAGAATAACGCGATACATAAAACACGATTCATAGAAAAACGCAATACATAAAACACGATTCATAGAATAACGCGATACATAAAACACGATTCATAGAATAACGCGATACATAGAACACGATTCATAGAATAACGCGATACATAAAACACGATTCATAGAATAACACGAAACATAAAACACGATTCATAGAATAACGCGATAAATAGAACACGATTCATAGAATAATGCGATGCATAGAACACGATTCATAGAATAACGCGATACATAAAACACGATTCATAGAATAACACGATACATAAAACACGATTCATAGAATAGGACGATACATAAAGCACGATCCATAAAAGAATAAGTCGATACATAAATCCGCGTCTTTATATTCTTTACAAGGCATAGAAATGAACTGATGAACCTAAATAACGCCTAAAAGTGCCAAAGGAAAGAAGTCAAATACCGGAACGTAGCGGACCAAGATCCGAGCCATGTGCAACAACACCCACCCCTCCACCTTCAACGGGATAGATATACCACTAAAGATATGAGTACTACTAATATCTTGTACTCATTGGGCCTGAATGCTTTTATAGTGGTCAAGCCGTTGCACTGGGACAGACCCACTCTCTCGACCCCAGGAGTCGGAGTCTAGTGTACGCGGGACCGTCACGACTGTCGACTTCATTGGATGTCCGTGACGTCTCAGGTGCCTGGTCACGCCGTCGGCTTTCCGCAAAGCCCTGCAACACCGCCTTCATGACCGTTGGATCTCCCAGATGATCTCGTTCGCCCAATCTGCCAGACTCATCTTTGCATGCTAGGGTTGACACGTCCCAACACACCAAGGGTTTGAGACCCGTCGGCTACCCTCAACCTGTAACAAGTACTTTATAATCGACCAATCTAATTCCAAAAGTGGAAATGGTTGTAAAATTGTGACTAAACTGTTTAACTCACACGAGTTTAAAAACTTTCTTCAGCCGAATAGTCAATTTATGGAATGGTTTTCCCTGTAACCTCATTGACTGCACTACAATTAATTCGCTTAAACACAAACTAGACATCACACTTCACCTCAAACTTAAGACTGACTACGTTTATAAGGAAGTACTATTTTCTTTTTCCACCCTCAATGAGATAAGCAAACATCAATGATAAAGGCGGCAAAGTTAAGCATACTTAAGCTACGTGTCTGCACGCAACTTCGTAAGTATCGAATGGTCTGTTGTTGTATTCCTTTGTATTCCCTTTAGTCTCTGCTGAATGGTTGATCGTGTATTTTCGATATTGACTCTGGGAAGCTGAAATAATCGGACTGTAGCTATGTATACTTTCAACCCTACCCTTTGGTGCCTTTAAGTGTGAAAATATACAGTTTCTCCAATTAGTGATGTCACACTTCACGCTGAATTTCGGAATTTCTTTCAGAGAGACAATTTTATATATCATGTGATGAGAGATGGAGTGTCGGTATATTTAGTTATAAATAAACTAGATACGGCATTTATCAATAAAATAAAATACATTTAGTGGAATTTTTACGTTATTACGGTATTTTAAGCATTAGGCCGAAACATTTTGAAAGGGATTTTTCTAAAATAGGGTTAACAAATTTCTCCCATTTTTTCCTATTTTCCAGCTTAATTGACTAAATATATTTATTTAATTTTTACTCATCGATATTACAAAAATATTTGGATTAACATTTGGCTATTTTTTATTTTAATCTCTATGATTAATTTTTCAATTTACGTATTATGAAAAGTTTTACTATTTGGTAACACACCGCAACAAAGCCCTGCGTCAGTCATCCAAAACTATTCATAGATTTATAACATATCTAAATAATTATGTCATAATTAACTTACCTTTGTCCGAAACATTTTGAAAATTATGACATGACTAATTTGTAAACATATACCCCTCCTATCAACCTTTTTCATATTTGTTAAACTAGCACTCTATGAAAGCCAGTGCCAATATAAGCACCTATGCATTGTTAGATTGATCTCTCTGAACGTTTCGGTTCCCCCAAACAGTTAACATATTCCTTCCTATTTTTTTTACATCTAACAGTGAACAATTCTACTTTGTTTCTTTATCTTTTAAAAATCGACTTCTATGTTGAAACAAACTTCATTTTAGGGAGGGACATTCTAAAATTTAATAAATCCATATACTATATTATTACCAAGTTAATAATAATAGCAATACTTATATAATGCCGTCATTTTGACGGCACGGATACACTAAGTTTGTGATATTGCTTCCTTTCGCAAACCACTTTAATATATTGCTTCTCCCTGAACATGGAAGCAATGAGTTTAACTGTTTGGAAGATTCGTCAAACAGTATATATAATATATTTATTTTTAATAAGGGGGTGGAGCAGAGAGAGGCCAGCACAAAGTGTTTGAAAAAGAAATTCGGAAAAAAATGACGTTAAAATTCTAAGTACTCGTAAATACAAATATGTGAAAGCTACATATCTTGCAGTGCCACAACATGAAACTACATGGATCGTTAAAGACCAGAATAACTTGCGAATCTCCTGAACCAAATATTGGCTATATACAGGGTGTTCGGGCTAAACTTGAAGGTTTGTATAAGAGAAGGAAACCCCGCAATATCTCAGCCAAAAATAAATGCATTTTAAAAATTAAAAAGATTTACACTAGATCAAGTTTTCTTAAAGTAATGCCTCAATACCCCTAGAGGGTATCGAAAACGATTCTTGGTGGGTATCCAAAAAGGCATCTTGAGCAGGGTGCTCCCTAGAATTGAGGCTTTGGTTGTATCGAAAAAAGAATATTTTGGCCTATGCAGCTCACAGTCGAAGATAACATCATTCTGAATGAGCACAAATAGTGTTGAATAACAATAATGTAATGTGGAAAAATGTAAAATAATGTAAAGAGAACAATAATGTAATATTTAGTTTTATTTACTTACTGAAAAAAAAGGACTCCATAGAATTAAGAGTTGAGAGTAGAAGGCCTAATATTGGAGAAGGGGTATCCGCTTGACTTGAAGTTGAGCTTTGGGGAATCAGGTTGACTTGAAGTTGAGCTTTGGGGGATCAGGTTGACTTGAAGTTCAACTTTGCGGTATCTGGGCAAAAAACTTTAAGAAGCACTGCTGACTAGATTAGGAATGGCAGGTAATATTTTACTTAAAGTGGCCGCCCTTGGCCTCCACCATGGCCTCAAGACGGGTCCCGAACCTGTCGCATGCGTTCTTCTGAAGATCTTCGAATGCTTCCTTGATCTTGGCCACCAGTTCGGCATTGATCTTGGCCACCAGCTCGGCTTTGATCTAGGTCACCAGCTCGGCCTTGATCTTGGCCACCAGTTCAGCCTTGTTTTGGGATACCAGTTCCGCCTTGATCTTGACCACCAGCTCAGCCTTGATCTTGGCCACCAGCTCCGCCTTGATCTTGCCCACCAGCTCCGCCTTGATCTTGGCCACCAGCTCGACTTTGTTCTTGGATACCAGCTCCGCCTTGATCTTGCCCACCAGCTCGGCCTTGATCTTTCCCACCAACTCGGCCTTGATCTTGGCCACCAGCTCCGCCTTGATCTTGCAGGCACAGCGGTTGGTCTCTCTCTGAAACGCTCCTCACAATTAAAAATCCATAAGATTAAAATCAGAAATGACAAAAATAACCTAAGTTAATTTTACATGTTATAAGCTGCATGTTAAATTGATGTAAAATGCGGAGCAATATGTGAAAATGTTAAAACAAGGTTAACATACCTAAGTCGCGTGTTCTCAATTATTCTGACTTATGACCTTACGATGTTCAAAACATTCAACAAGTGCGGCAATCCGACCGATAGTTAGTCTTCTTTTAATAATTCTAGGGATAACCTTGGGAGTACCTTGACAATTATATCTTTCGAAGGAAAATGTAAAACAACATAAGGGTTTTAAATTTCGTTAGAATCGGACGAATAGTTACGATGTTATTGCCAAAAAACTCATTCAGAGAAGTAAAATGGTTACCATCCGACCAACTGCCTACGGACTGACATGGTAACTTATAGAGTCGCCCGCCACCAAAGGTTTGGAATTAATTATGTTATTTGGGAAGTCAATTGTTAAAGTGATCATATAGGCCTTTATAGAGACGTACAGCTAACACAAATATAGAAAATCAATATACATAAATTACATAAAAAAACATGTTTTAATTGGCTCTAAATACTTTAAGTTACCTAGAAAAAGCATGGTTTGTTTCTTTGGTCTACCGAGAATGTTGTACTCCTGCGGCGTCTTTCTAGCTCGTCTGGTAGACAGAAAAGCAACCATCACCCAGTTTTAAATCGCCAGAAACACACTTTGCGTATCCACATCCCAATAAGGTGCTATTCGCTGACGTCCCAACGGACCAATTATTACGAGCGTCATTTTTTTTCCCTCTCCCAATTTGTTCGTTTAAGGAGGCAAAAATGGAGCCTATTCTTCCCATTTATTTATCCTTATTTTTTTTTTCTTGCCAAATTCCAAAATGTTCCTGGCAGATATTACGAATTAATATAAGAGGGTGACAAAGCTGTGAATGGGTTGAAAGACACGTATAAAACGAGTATAAGCCAGATGTAAAAGCCAGCGAGAAAGGGATGAGCATAGAATTCGCGGGAAAAGACGGACGAGTGCGCGGGAGAAATGGACGAATGCGCGGGAAAGTGGACTGATATCCCGACGGAGAGAAAGAAAAGGCGGTGGGTTTGCCGGTTGTTAGGCGAACAGCCGCCGCGTATTTAAGCGCGCGAAAGGAAGTAAACAAAAGCGAGGGAGGAAGCAAACCCGAATTAGCTCCGATCATTCCGTCAGCGGAGAAAAGAAGAGAGAACAGAATGACTTCAGTGAATCCACACCCCCGTCTTTTGTTTATTTTCTAAAATCAGACACGCGCCTAAATGAGAGAAAGGAATGGGGGGGATTGTTTTGTTTTATGAGTCATCTTTTGACTCGCTCTTTTAATCTGTTCATTCTTCTCTCTCATTTTCAATATAATCATTCATTTCTTTGGCGTTAAAGTTCCTTTAATATACATTCACCATTGTCTTCCCCGCACACATCCCGATATTATAAATAGGCTGAGATCTATTCTATTCATTAATGCATAACGCAAAACAGGTGCAAGATGGACGATTTCTGGCCGCGAGCCAAGCATCGCTGAGGGAGAAGTTTTTAATTATTTATATATTAATGACAATACGCTCGATAAGAACAATAAAAATCAAGATAATAATAAACGTATCGAAAAATCTATTTGGGGTTATTCGAGCTGTATATTTACCGCTAATTTCTACCTCCCCGAAATTTACCTCTCTACATGCAGAGCGAGGAGTGCCACTCTTGGATGGTCTTCTTATTATAAGTGAATAGTATACGGCTCTGTATGAAGTGAAGTGGTTCATCAAGGACCGAACACTCATATCTGATGAGCTTTCGGTGGTCATCTATGCATCTCTGTAACGGTCCTTTCATCTTCTCGCCTTCGACTTTCTACTCCATTAGGTGGAAGACTCATTTGATTAAAATCAATTTCCTTGAGTATTCAATTATGAAGCAAAACTACAAGACACAAACCTGTAAGACTCATTTGATTTAAATGAATTAATGAGTATTCAATTATCAAGCAAAGCTACAAG
Source organism: Ceratothoa steindachneri (assembly GCA_963969495.1). NCBI lineage: Eukaryota > Metazoa > Arthropoda > Malacostraca > Isopoda > Cymothoidae > Ceratothoa > Ceratothoa steindachneri. Next base: position 39,175,304 of record OZ018328.1, on the reverse strand, counting down.
ACACAAACCTGGAAGATTCATTTGCTTAAAATCAATTCCTCTGAGTATTTTATTATGAAGCAAAGATACACGCACAAACCTCGAAGACTCATTTGCTTAAAATCGATTTCTTTGAGTATTCTATTATGAAGTAAAGCTACAAGACAAACCTAAAAAAATCATTTGCTTAATATGAATTTCTCTGAGTATGATATTATGAAGCAAAGCTACCAGACACAAACCTGGAAGATTCCTTTGCTTGAAATGAATTTTCTTGAGTATTCAATTACTAAGCAAAGCTACAAGGCACAAACCGGGAAGATTCATTTGTTTAAAACTCATTTGAAAGGAATGAATTTCCTTGGGTATTCAATTATGAAGCAAAGCTGCAAAGCACAGAACTGGAAGATCCATTTGCTTAAAATAAATTTCTCTGAGTATTCTTTTATGAAGCAAAGCTACACGACGCCCACCCCGGAAGACTCATTTGGTTGAAAGCAATTTCACTGAATATTCTATTATGAAGCAAAGCTACAAGACACAAACCTGGGCGACTCACCTTCTTGAAGTGAATTTCCTTGAGTATTCAATTATGAATCAAAACTACAAGATACACACATGGAAGACTCATTTGCTTAAATCAATTTCTCTGAGTATTCTATTATGAAGCAAAGCTACCAGACACCCACCCTAGATGACTCATTTGCTTTAAATCAATTTCTCTGAGTATTTTGTTATGAAACAAAGCTAAAAGGCACAAGCTTGGAAGATTCATTTGGTTGAAATCTATTTCAAGCAAATCTACACGGCAAAAACCTGGAAGAATCATTTGCTTGAAATGAAGTTACTTGAATATTCTATTATGAAACAAAGCTACAAGACACAAACCTGGAAGACTCATTTGCTCGAAATCAATTTCTCTGAGTATTTTATTATGAAACAAAGCTAAAAGGCACAAACTTGGAAGACTCATTTGCTTGAAATCTATTTCTCTGTGTATTGTATTATGAAGCAAATCTACACGACAAAATCCTGGAAGAATCATTTGCTTGAAATGAAGTTACTTGAGTATTCTATTATGGAGCAAAGCCACGAGACTTAAACCTGCCCTTATAAACAACAATAAACTAAGTTGCGATATGTTTTAAGGGTGATCAGACAACTTATAAAAGGACAACTCCAACCTTGGCAATCTCATACCCTAAGAAAATTTTAAAAAGTAAATAAAGAATACATTTAAAAAGGTTCCAGTTTGTTTTTCAGAAAGTGACTTTTTTCTACCTGGTTATTTTAGGTTAGGTTAGATTAGTTATCTTTACATGGCAGGAAATATCCTAGGTTTCAGACGTCCCTGATATCTATTATACGTATATTGTTTTGGTAAGACGTTTCCTAGATTTGTTTTTCTAGGATTAGTCAAATAATACAGACACTCTTTTAATTGTAGTCAAAATGATCTCAAGTTCAGCATCACTGTTTGGCCTCACGACGGAATTAGTCGCATTCCAATTCCATTAATTCAAGTCAGCCTGTAATATATAGGTAAACTGTATCGTACGTGTGATGGTATACAGTTACTGTAGCAATGGGTACCCACCATCACAGTGCATTGTGTACACCTGGACCCCTTCCCATATAATCCACGCTAAGAAAATAACTGTATCCATTAGTCCCATCTAACACCCGCATAAAACTGTATTAATTGGTTATTTTAACTCAATGTGGGGATCACAAAAGACCCATTTGATATGGTTTACAGTTTGTGGGGGCTGTAGATAGATCCATTTGCTACAGTCAATTGCATAGCGTATGAGAGGGGAGGGGGGGGGGGGCTTTCATGTTTTTACTAGTTTTATTCTTTCTCCCCCGAAAGGAAATGCTCCCATTTTGTTTCTTTTGAAAAAAAAATCGAAAATCTTCTTTCTCGATTGGCGACTCACCCGAGGGTGATCGGTCGGTCTTCTGTATCATCCGACAGCTGGGTGAGAAAGAAGGGGGAGGGGGAGGGATAATTGTTAGCCATTACGTGATCATATATTGATTTATTGCAAAGATATAAATGTATGCAATTTAGCAAAAGTATTGTTTTGGGTTTTGTAGTGATATCGAATAAAACAACTATATAATTTAAGAAGAAAAATAGTGTCTAGGAATGAATAAAGAGCCCATACGGTATAAAAAAAAACCGATAAAATTCTCTACAACAACAAAAGAATGTTGAATGATCTGTCATGACCCTAAAAAAATCGCTTACCTTCTTTCCTTAATCAGGAAGTCAACTCTAATCGTCTAGACTTCTAGAATCACCAAATCAATTTTATTTGTCTAGACTTCTAAAATCAGGAAGTCAATTCTAAGCGTCTAGACTTATAGAATCAGGAAGTCTATTGAAATCGGCTAGATTTCTAAAATCAGGCAGCCTGTAATTGTCTAGACATCTAGAATCAAGAAGTAAATTCTACTCGTCTAGACTTCTAGAATCAGAAGTCAATTCTAATCGTCTAGAATTCTAGAATTATAAATTCAATTCAAATGGTCTGGACTTCTATAATCAGGAAGCCAATTCAAATCGATTAGACTTCTATAATCAGAAAGTTAATTTCAATCGACTAAAATTCTAAAATCAGGAAGTCAATTATAATCGTCTAGACTTCTAGAATCAAAAGGTCAATTCTAATCATCTAGACTTCTAAAATCAAGAAGTCAATTCTAATTTTCTAGACTTATAGAATCAAGAAATCAATTCTAATCGTCTAGATTTCTAAAATAGAGAAGTCATTTCTAATTGTCTAGACGTATAGAATAAAGAAGTCAATTCTAATCGTCTAGACTTGCAAAATCAGGAAGTCACTTCTAATCGTTTTGACTTTTAAAATAAGGAAGTCGCTTCTAATCTTCTAGACTTCTAAAATAAGGAAGTCAATTCTAATTGTCTCGACTTCGATCCCAGCTATTCTGTCTACGATGTCCAGTTCTCGTTGGCATGTGCTGCTTGCACATGGAAACTAATCATCCAGATTGTTCATCAAATCATGCACCAACTTTACGCTTTGCGGTTCCGGCTTCTACATTTTACTAATGGAGCTTACCTGCATGGATGTAGATTCAGAAATGCTGTTTGCTCCCACACTTCCTCCTGTCAGATATTTTCGACTCTAAAATTCCCTGTAGATTTTCCTTAGCCTTTAATTTGAAGAAGACTTTTAAGATTTCCGGCCACTTCCCACTTGAACGAAGTCCAGCCACTTCACACTTGAATGAAGCCCAGCCACTTCTCACTTGAACGAAGTCCAGCCACTACCCACTTGAACGAAGTCCAACTAATTCCCACTTGAACGAAGTCCAGCCACTTCCCACTTGAACGAAGTCCAGCCACTAGCCACTAGAACGAAGTCCAACTACTTCCCATTTGAAGGAAGTCCAGCCACTTCCCATTTGAACGAAGTCTAGCTAATACCTACTTGAGCCAATTCCAGCCACTTCATACTTGAACGAAGTCCAGCCACTTCACACTTGAACAAAGCCCAGCCACTTCCCACTTGAACGAATTCCGGCCACTTCCCACTTCAACGAAATCCAGCCACTTCCCACTTCAACGAAGTCCGGCCACTTCCCACTTGAACTAAGACCGACCCCTTCTCACTTGAACGAAGTCCGTCCACTTCTCACTTGAACGAAGTCCGGCCCTTCCCACTTGAACGAAGGCCAGCTACTTCCAACTTGAACGAAGTCCGGCCACTTCCCACTTCAACGAAATCCAGCCACTTCCCACTTGAACGAAGTCCGGCCACTTCCCACTTCAACGAAATCCAGCCACTTCCCACTTGAACGAAGTCCGGCCACTTCCCACTTCAACTAAGTCCAGCCACTTGACCGAAGTCCAGCTACTTCCTATATTAACGAAGTCCAGCCACTTCCCATTTGAACGAAGTCTAGCTAATTCCTACTTGAGCGAATTCCAGCCACTTTCCACTTGAACGAAGTCTAGCCACTACCTAGTTTAATAAAGTCCATCTACTCCCCACTTGGCCCAGGTCCAGCCACTTCTTACTTGAATGAAGTCCAACCATTACCTAGTTGAACGAAGTCCATCCATTTCACACTTAAACGAAGTCCCTTTACTTCACATTTGAAATAAGCCCATCTACTTTCCATCTAAAGGAAGTCCGGTCACATCCCACTTGAACGAAGCCCATCTCTTCCAACTTGAACGAAGTCCAGCCACTTCCCACTTGAACAAGGTCCCGCTACTTCCCACTTGAACGAAGTCCGGCCACTTCCCACTTCAACGAAATCCAGCCAATTCTCACTTCAACGAAGTCCGGCCATTTCTCACTTGAACGAAGTCCGACTACTTCCCACCTGAACGAAGTCCAGCCACTTTCCACCTGAACGAAGTTCAGCCACTTCCCACTTGAACGAAGTCCAGCCACTACCCACTTGAACACAGTCCAGCTACTTCCCATTTGAACGAAGTCCAGCCACTTCCTATTTGAACGAAGTCTAGCTAATTCCTACTTGAGCCAATTCCAGCCCCTTCCAACTTGAACGAAGTCTAGCTACTACCTAGTTGAACGAAGTCCATCCACTTTCCAATTGCCCAAAGTCCAGTCACTTCCCAATTAAACGAATTCCAGCCACTACCTACTTGAACGAAGTCCAGCTACTTCGCACTTGAACGAAGCCCAGCCACTTCACACTTGTACGAAGCCCAGCCACTTCCCACTTGAACGAAGTACGGCCACTTCCCACTTGAAAGAAGTCCAGCCACTTCCCACTTGAACGAAGTCTGTCCACTTCTCACTTGAACGAAGTCCTACCACTTCCCACTTGAACGAAGTCCAGCCAATTCCTCCTTGAACGAAGTCCGGCCCTTCCCACTTTAACGAAGTCCAGACACTACCCACCTGAACGAAGTTCGGCCACTTTCCACTTGAACGAAGTCCAGCCACTACCCACTTGAACACAGTCCAGCTACTTTCCATTTGAACGAAGTCCAGCCACTTCCCATTTGAACGAAGTCTAGCCACTACCGTGTTTAACGAAGTCTATCCACTTCACACTTGGCCCAAGTCCAGCCACTACCCACTTGAACGAAGTCCAGCCACTTCTCACTTGAACGAAGCTCGGCCATGTCACCCTTGAACGAAGCCAAGCCACTTGCCACTTGAACAAAGTCCGGCCACTTCCCACTTGAATGAAGTCCAGCCATTTCCCACTTGAACGAAGCCTGGCCACTTTCTACTTAAACGGAGTCCAGCCACTACCCACTTGAACGAATTCCAGCTACTTTCCATTTGAACGAAGTCCAGCCACTTCCCATTTGAACGAAGTCTAGCTAATTCCTACTTGAGCCAATTCCAGCCCCTTCCAACTTGAACGAAGTCTAGCCACTACCTAGTTGAACGAAATCCATCCACTTTCCAATTGCTCAAAGTCCAGCCACTACCCACTTGAACGAATTCCAGCCACTACCTACTTGAACGAAGTCCAGCCACTTCGCACTTGAACGAAGTCCGGCCACTTTACACTTGTACGAAGCCCAGCCACTTCCCACTTGAACGAAGTACGGCCACTTCCCACTTGAAAGAAGTCCAGCCACTTCCCGCTTGAACGAAGTCTGTCCACTTCTTACTTGAACGAAGTCCTACCACTTCCCACTTGAACGAAGTCCAGCCAATTCCCCCTTGAACGAAGTCCGGCCCTTCCTACTTGAACGAAGTCCAGACACTACCCACTTGAACGAAATCCAGCCACTTCCCATTTGAACGAAGTCTAACTAATTCCTACTTGAGTAAATTCCAGCCACTACCTAGTTGAACGAAATCCATCTACTTCCCACTTGGCCCAAGTCCAGCCACTACCCACTTGAAAGAAGTCCAGCCACTAACTACTTGAACGAAGTCCAGCCACTTCCCACTTGAAATAAGTCCAGCCACTTTCCACTTGAACGAAGTCCAGCCCCTTCTCACTTGAGCGAAGTCCATCCAATTCCTACTTGAATGAAGTCCAGCCAATTCTCACTTGAACGATGTCTAACCATGTCTGATGAGTGTAGCCATGGGATAAGGTTCCGACTCTGGTCGACTTTACGGCGGTCACCATATGCTGCAACGGCCATTGGTTTAGGTCCAAGTTGCACTGTAAATGATGAAGAGTTTCTTGGTTGATCAACATTGAAGCGAACTCGTGAATTAGATTCGACCCGAGTCATCAGTCGGGCCGATCTGATTGCACCAAGTCAGTTGAGTTTTTGTATGTTTGAAAGTTTAAAATCATTTCCATATGACCAAATTAAATTGTAATTAGCTAATCGATCGAGCTGGTTATTATTTTAGTTACGAACTTGTTCTTGATCAGTTATAACTGTTCCTTTCGTAAGTACTAATTATTTTATGTTCAGCAAAAACAATTAAATTTGGTCAGTTCATTCCTTTGTAATATAATTTGTAGTCATCACGTGTTTAAAAGTGTAACTTATTGTAAGATTTTTACGTCACTTTTGTGTTTAGTTCACCCGATGAATTAAGATGATAACATTCAATCTTTTTTTATAGTCCTTGGTTTCCTCTTCGACTATTCGGGATCCTCATTTGTCCTGTTTGCTTAGCATTGTTCCAGCGATGTTCCTTTATCGGAGACAGAATGGCCGCTTTGGCAAGGAATATCCTTTAGTATGTTCTCATTTCATTACGTTCACTACATTCCACTTCTTTTAACTTCACGGCCTTCTCCACGAACAACGAAACTTCCAGGTGGAGATGCCAATTAGTTCACGCAATTTTTTTTAAATCAATAATAAAAAAGGTGGAAGGCAGTCGACTGGTGAATTACCCATGTCTTTTGTTAGCCTACTCACCCAATAGCCTCTTTGTACCCAAAATTGTAAGTTTTCGTTCCATGGCAAATATTTTCTTCAAAAGTTTGGATTAGCCATAGGTAATTGCCTTTCACCTGTTCTCTCTAACCTATATATGGAGTTCTTTGAAACAAGACTCCTCCCTACTATCCTTGACTTCCCTATTGTTTGGTACAGGTATATTGATGATGTCATTTGCCTGTGGCCTAATTCTAAATATGTTAATAGCTTTCTTACCAAACTTAATTCACTCCTCCCTTCCATTAAATTTACCCATGAGGTTGAAAATAATAGAACCCTTCTCTTTCTCGATCTTCTTATTCATAGAACACCAACTGGTTTTAAATACTCCATCTATCGCAAACCTACTAATTAAAACTCTTATATTCATTTTTACTCTTCGCATTGTCCCAAAGTAAAACGTTCCGTTTTTTCCTATATGTTTTTACGGACTTTACGAGTTGTTAGTCCTGAATATATGGATTCTGAAATCTCCAATATCTTTGAAATTGGCCATAAACTATGTTACCCTTATCCTTTTCTTCGAACTGTCTTTCCTCTTCAAAAAAAGACGTTCTATAATACAGCTCCTGTTATCCCTTTTAATGTTGCAAACATTTTGGTTTTACCCTTCTCTGTTTGTTTCATTGACCCTCTCCGTCTTTTAACAATTTTAACATTTTAGTTGCTTTCAAATACGAGTGAATTATAAGAAACATTCTAGTTCACAATAATTGTAATAATATTGGGGGAGTCTATCCGGTCGAATGTTCTATTTGTCCAAGTAAATATTTTGGACAGACAGAAAAGCAATTATCTGTCCGTATTAATCAGCATAAATACAATATTAGGGGAGGTGTAAATAATAGTGCGTTTTTTGAGTGCATATGTCCGAAAATAATCACTTAATTAATTGGAATTCAGCAAAATTTATTTTTCACTCAAATGACGCAATTAAATGAAACCTTGTTGAATGTTCATGTATAAGCCATTTTAATAACTTTAACATTTCCTCTAGCCTTTTTAAAATTGATGTTGTTATGAAAAAACTAATTCTTAAAGAAATTAGCTTTGAATTATATTCCTAATTTTTGGGGGGGCAATTTTCATTTTTATGGGATCCCGATTTGTCAATTTAATTATTGCATTGATTTTGTATTTACATTATTTTTTTCTCTTCCTCTCTCCTTCTCCCTCTCCCATTCGTATCAATTTACTTCTCGTGTCTCTTCTAATCTCCCTCTTTAGACTATCGCTTTACCGTTAATCGTTTTAACCCTTTTGGCTCTGTTCTTGACTCTTTCTGCCTCTCGGTTTGACCTTGCTACCTGTTATAACTAAATCTTAAGGTGAATTTACCCATCCCTCTCCTACTTCCTCATTGGTGGTTTCTTGACTTAGAGGCGGTCCTTTATCTTTTACTAGCTTATATATACCCTTATTGTATTATTTTCTTTTGTAGTTATCCTTGAGAATGAACTGAATAAAGTTCGAAAGTACTTGGAGATCACCTTTTCATTTTTTCCTGCGGGATATTGCATTAATTGCGAACCTCACGTGCTACTTTTTGAGGTATTCATTTCATATATATATGTATATATATATATATATATATATATATATATATATATATATATATATATATATATATATATATATATATATATATATATACAAAGAAAGCAACTACAGGATTGGCGGGTGATAATACAACCACCACAGGGCTATGCCATTTTTATTTTCTGTCTTTCAAATAAAATTTGAAGACAGAAAGAAAGATGCAGAAACCTTTTATAGCTGACTAAAATTCATATACTCGTAGTACAAGAGAAAGAAGAATTGGAGGCGAAGGAGCAAATGAGACAAGAAACAGGAGTTTTTTAAAGGCAAGAGAGAGGGACATTAGAAGAAACCATAATCAAAGGGAGCAGAGGGCGGCACAGTGAAGGTGATCCTTTACCGAGAAGACAGAAATAACACCAGAGGAAAAAAGTTGTGAATTCCTGGCGTTATTTCTGTCTTCTCGGTAAAGGATCGCCTTCACTGTGCCACCCTCTGCTCCCTTTGATTATGGTTTCTTCTAATGTCCCTCTCTCTTGATAATAAAAAACTCCAGTTTCTTGTCTCATTTGCTCATTCACGTCCAATTCTTATTTTCTCTTGTATTATATATATATATATATATATATATATATATATATATATATATATATATATAAATATAGAAAGGGGAGTGGGGGTAACAAATGAAGTTTCCTTTTGATACGAGCCTCCTGTTATTTAATGATAAGAGACGTCAATAGACGAATAGACAGACACATATGTCTATTCCAGGCCCGTTTTTTTCCTCACTCGCGTAAACGCTCATATCCAAAGCTGGGGACAGCTATTCCGGAACTCGTAAAACGGTGGTCAAATGATGCTCAGCAGCCGCGGAACCCTTCCAAACCTTCTGAAACTCTCCTGAATCAATTAAGGCAAAGGTTTACAGGTGAGACAGGCCACATCTTGGGATTTGCTGGATCAGGTAATAGACCCAGTTATGACTTGCCAGCCCTATTTACTCCCAATTAGTTGTCAATTTCGTATCAATTCCTTATTTAATTAGGCCCATTCGTGTAGATGCTCCATGTCGTAAAAGAGATCTTATTTGCGACTCGAGCTTTTCAGGCTGGAGGTCGCAGAGTGACAATTTGGGCTTTTAGTGCCTTGGGGGAGAGTCCACTTACCCCTTCTCGAGGAACTCCCTTGAAGTAATGTACGGTATCACAAGCGACGAATATTGATATTACTTATTCAATGGAAGGAAGGGTCATCTACGTTCCTTTGGTGTCTTTCTATTGAATTGATATTGCCACAGTGGGAGATCGAACGCCTTCCTCCTCAGTGAAATAAGGAAAATTCTCTCACGTCAATGGAGTTCCGTCCTTAACTTTATTATAAAAGATTTTAACCCCATATTGGTTGTTTTCACAGGATTATACATAGTTTTGGACGGATGAATGGAGGCAGATATTCTTGTAATTTCGAGGTCTCTATGGCGACGGAAATTAGGGAATTCGGTTGATTTATTTAAAGCTAAGCGTAGGCTATGAGGTCTCTATGGCAACGGGAATTCGGTTGATTTATTTAAAGCTAAGCGTAGGCTATGAGGTCTCTATGGCAACGGGAATTCGGTTGATTTGTATAAGCTATGCGTAGGCTAAGTAAGCACTGCCCATACGGATTTTGTCCACGTAAAGATTACGTTTGATTTTCTTAAATAAATGGTATTTATCGGGCAAAATTGTATACACCCCTACATAATTATTATGTCTAGAGTCAAAATGTTTCGGACAAAATTAAGTTAACTCTGATATAATAATTTATATGTTCTATAAATCCTCGAATACTATCGGATGGCTGCCGCGAGGCTTTGCTCTGCGGTCTGTAAAGTAATATCTTTCATAAAACGTTAGGTTGAAAAGTTATAGGGATAAAAATTAGCCAAATGTTAATGCTAATATTTTTGTGATGTTAAGGATTAAAAAAATAGATAAATATATGTAGTTAATTAAGTTAGAAAATAGGATAAATTGGAAGAAATATGGCATCCTGCTTTGAAACAAAACTTTCAAAATGTGTCGACCAAATGCTTGAAATACAATATTAACATGAAAAAATCACTTAATTTGATTTATTTTATTGGTAAATCAAGTTTATTTATAACTAAATCTACCCCATTCACTCCATCTCTCATCAAATAATAATTATATATTATCGCTCTATGAACGAAATTCAAACTAAAGTGTGACATGAATAATTTTGGCTACAGTACACAAGTAGAAGAACAAGAGTAATAAAACGAGGCTTAGATAAAAATGTCACACCCTGAGTCAATGACTCGAATCTTGACTCCGGGTCAAACTCTGATCTGATCCTTAGTCAGTGACTCAAACAGTCACTGACTCATGATTGACTCAACAAGTACTGGCGCTGGAGGGCCAAAATATTAACACCCGCAGGCAAAGTTCGGACAAAGAGCAGCAGCCGCCATAAGTACGAACACAACTTCCTTTGCTGGGTCATTGTTCCCGAATCCCCAAATGACCGAGGTGTTATTTGGGGGTCTTTAATTTCAAGGTCGTACTTGAGCAAGGAGGGGACCTTCGTCTTTCCATTGTAGAATGACCACCGACAAAACCTCGCGGCACCACTACTACACATCGATTTGCTTCAAATCAGCGCTTGTCTACCTCAACGGTGGGCATGTAAGTAGTTAGTTTTGGGTCCTTGTAAAAATTTGCTCGGTGTTAATAATATCCTTGTCGAACCCTGTATTTAGAGGTGTGGCAATTATCTCTCTTTGTCATCCCTACACTTCACTATTACTATTAATTATATTTATCCTCCTTTCTCCTTCATCTCTTTATATCTTTTTTCATTCTTTCGTCTTTCGTTTCCAGCCCTTTCATAATTATAAAACAATTCCCTCGTTTTTCAGTCTTTTTCTTCTTCTGTCTCACCTCGTCTCACTCTTTCCTACCTCCAGAGTCAAATTTATTTTCATTCTTTATTTGGCCATACAAAATTATCTTTATAAATAATGAAGATGCTGGTGGTGTTCAATAAAAGGAATATGACGAAATCCAGCGAAAGCATCTTCTCTCAAAGAGTAAAGGAGAGAGAGGGCAGCCAGATAAAGAAAATGAATACAATGGAGCAGAGCTGTTATAAAGGTAAATAATAAAATGATAAAAAACTCCTTAGGCCTAAAGGGAGAATTCAATATATCTGGTAATCTATTTATACAAAGATTTAAGCACACAGAGTCCCGTCCCTTGAAAGAAATAGACAAGACGCAATCAAGCCGCCGAGTGCGGCTTGAAATCAAATTTGAAACGAGCGCCATTGGGTTCATGATGCAGATTTTCGCCGTTAGACATGAATGGCGCTCTCGTCACCCCGGGATGTTTCTGTATGCTAATCAAACGCGAGGCAACTTGCGTTGCGCTGAGCTTTGAACAGACAATTCCCATTTCGCTAATCCTGTTTGGCAATTCCAAATCCACGTTTTGTTTTCATTGCATCTTACACAAATTTGGAATAAAATTGATATATCTCTAAAAATAACAAATCGCAATATATATATATATATATATATATATATATATATATATATATATATATATATATATATATATAATGTACCGTCGCTATGTGGATGACAAATACCTAATTTTTATGTGATAGATTCTTTAAATAGGCCAGGCATATACTCGTGCAGCCCAATTTTAATTTACCTGCGAAAAGGAGTTCACAGGTTCCATCCCATGTTTGGATATTCATATCTCTCCTTAATTAACAAGATTTGAAACCAAAGTTTTTCGCAAGCTAACATTTATTAGTCAAAGCCTCATCAACTTCTTCAGCTTTTGTGGGTTTTCGTATGAAATCAATGTCTGAAAACACTAATTTTCCGTGCATACAATTTTTGTTCGTCCCACATTACGCCCTACATTCGTATCTTCCATAAAGAAATTGAATCTGTGTGTGGATAATTTTTAAAGGAAATGGTGTTCATGTGTCTTTGGGGGAGAAAACCACAGCCAAATTTTGAAATAATATTTACCACCTGAAATTGAAGTTTCTACTTGTCTTTAAAGATCTGCGTTACGTAGTTTTTCGGAATAGGGTTTTTGTTTAACCAAAAATTTTAAAAAGAAATTACAAATTTACTGAAGTTCTCTTTGCATAACAATTTTAGGATTGTTTTTAGAAATAAACTCCATATAGGACAATATTTCAATTTTAAGGAGAGAATCGCGCAAGATGCGAAGTGCTCGATCATATTTATACAGGGTAGAGCAAAAATCCTATCACACTCGCGACGACGCTCTCAACAAAAAGCTCAATGATAGTTTTGTTGCAGTTAGACATTTTTTTATTGTTTTATCATATAAATATATTTAAATTGTAATATTAATCAACGTGACCGACTTCGGCGTCGAGCACGCCCTCCAGGCTAGACCTAAAGGCCGCGCCCACGTTGCTGACGAAGTACTTCCTCACGGTGGCCCACACGCGGTTGACGGAGGAATTCAGCTCGTTGACGTTGCTGTGGCGGACCTTGGAGGCTTTGCCCTTGACATGCGTATTTTGAAGGACTGTGGTCGGGCGACTGCGGCGGCCAAAAGTCCTTCGACCGGCAAATCACATGTGTTGCAAGACCGACAAATCACATTGTCCCGGAGATCCGGACAGAAGCAGCAATACTGTTTCAGTACCGCGATGGTAACTCTTCAGTATAATAACTTGTTGAACCACTCACGTTTCTTGGTGAGAAACCAGTGACCCTCTACTTTTGTATTAAAACACCTTTCTGGTCCAATTCCTTCAGCGGGACTGCTTTGGTGGAACCGTCTGGAGAACTCAGGGCTTTTTTGTCTGTTCAACAATTAATATCTTTCTCGTCCACTCTGGGTTAGTAGACACACTATTAGCGGTGGAAGTACACTCACTCCCCCGGGGTCCTGTTCGGTTATGAAGAGCCTTGGAATAAGGAATGCCCAATCCCGACACTTCCTATAGCGGATATAAGCCAAGGTAAGAAGAGCCAATGCTCGATAAAGCGGCCTTTGTAGAGGGTAGAGAGACCCAGGCAGGAAATAGTTCAGAGGAATCATTTCTTCCAGAGTAGATTCACCACCGGTAGAATCCTAATCGAGCCAATTTATCAAAAATTGGTTAATTACCCATTTAATCGCTAGTGCTCTTTTACCGAGCGCACGAGTGTGTACCGCAGGCAACATTATGACATTAGAGTACCCTAGCATTGGTACCCGGCGTTGCCCGAGATAAAAAGTCCTGTCGCAAATAAATCCAGATGCAGATTGTTCAAAATTCTTATATTGTGGCATAAAAATATCTTTGTGGGGTGAAGGCAGATTCGGGAGAGTTGCGCACTCTCCATATCATATATTATCATAATATTTATAATATCATATAATACCATATAATATAATTTAATATCATATAATATACCTACAATGAGTAAACGTTTCACATCGTACGCCCGGCAGTTTACGCGCACGCTTGAATGACCGTTTGTTATGAGCGAACAAAGTTGTGACCGCAGGGACAGATCGAGCGCCTTATAGATGCGGATAAAGTACTCAGTGACAGTTTATTTTTATTCTTTTTTACAGTAGCATAAACTGTTCGATTCAATTAGTGTAAGTGGTTATGTGTAAGGGAGAAAAAATGTGTGGATAACGAGAGATAAAGTGGTGGAATGAGAATAATGTGGAAGATTTGCAGAGATGCAGGGCGCCTGGAGGTCCGGCTAATCTCTTTCTATGTCTGTTCGTGCGTGTGTTTGCTATATTTGCGTTATGATTTCCTCGAGGCGTTCAAACCTTTGACCTGGTTGTCTGTTATTTCGTTCGGTTACTTTTCTAATTATTTTGTTTTTGCTTTGATTTTTTTTTTATATATATGTTTGTGTTGTTTTATTTGCGAGTTGTTGTAAACGTGTTCGTTTGTATATTTAGTGTTTATATATTTTGTATATTTGTTTTTTATGCTTGTATGTTGGTTGTTTATTTGTTATGTATATTTTACATTTGTTTTTCTTCTTTTTTATCTTCTCATCTGTTGTTTCCATTAATTTTCGTGGAATTGTCGTTTTCGTTTTACTTTTTAATTTGGATATTTGTCGTGTTCGGAATTTTCATCTTGATCTTACGTATATCTCGATTTTCTTCTGTTCTTTCTAATTTGGCCTTTACTAAGGCCATATATATATATATATATATATATATATATATATATATATATATATATATATATATATATATATATATATATATATATATATATATATATATGTATATATATATATATATATATATATATATATATATATATATATATATATATATATATATATATATATATATTTCAGTTGCTTTCTCAGAGATTGCTAAATCGATATTAGAGTTCTGATTGTCGTGTTCGCCTTCTGGATCCGATTTGTGACATGCTTCCTGTACTCGGTATTAGTGATCCTCATCCCGAGTACATTGCACTCTGTGGTGTAAATATATCTTCTTTCATCCACCACAACATGAAAAGTTACACTGGTAAGCATAAAGTGATTCATAAGTACACGCAATGGTGTATTCGGCAATGTGTGACACCTTTTACAATAATTAAGAACAAAACGAACATAACAACCAACCAACCAACGACCCTGCGATTGCGACCACAAAAGGTGGCAAGGGACCGATTTTAGGAACAATCCCCCCCCCCTCCCCGAAACAAGAACCTGAACTGGAAAGGTGAAGAAAAACAAAAAGGTGGAGGTCACGAAAAGAAAGAAGCTTCAGAGAGGTGGCGAGTTAAGAACCGCCTCCACGTCACGGAGGTCAGAGGTCAAGAGGTTCAATCTCCTCTTTTATCCCCCAGCCCATAAAGACTCAGTTCACGTAGAACTTATAACGCGATTGGTACCCACTCACCACGTCATAAGCGATTTGGTTTCTGGGCCATATTCAGTCTCAAATGGTACCAGGAAGTAGGATGATGGTTACTAGTACTTCACCAAATAGGTCGGCCGTCCTTTGTTTCGCCGGTAATCTCCCACACACATACGGTTTATGCCACCCTTTTTCTACTTTCAGGTATCATTGCACAGGGGAGCAATCATGTTATTACACTTTAGAAAATTTGCCAAAATTTTAAAAGTACCCATGGAAGATGTGCGTCTATTATTTACGCACACGCAGTCTGTCATAAAAATAAACGAAATAGTTTTTTAGACGCGTGCACACGATTTTATAAGTTACTATGTCGGTTCGTAGGTCGGTCGGTAGGATGGTAACTTTTTACCTTTCAATAATATTTTGGCAATAACATCGTAACTATTCGGTCGATTTTAACGAAATTTAAAACCCTTGTGTTGTTTTACATTCTCATTTGAATGATATAATTACTTAGATCCTCCCAAGGTTAGTCCAGGAATTATTGAAAGTTTTGAAGGTCGTAAGGTCATAAAGCAGAATAATTAAGACCTTTTTTAATACAAAATTAAATCAAATTTACTAAATATTAAATAATGAATTTTAAATCAGTGTATGATATAAAATTAAAACCATATTTAAATAGTGATGTAAAAATGCTTGAATAAATAACCATATTATTCAAAGGGCCATTCTGTATGGAGTGGTAAACTGCGGAAAAGAAGGACCAATGGATGTCTTCCTTCGGCCTTCAAAAAATAAAGTTCGTTTCCAAAATGGAAACGAATGGAATTTCGCTTTTCATCTATTCTTTCACTCGTTTCTACTCACTACTTCTCCCATACCGTTGAAATTGTTCTGAATTGTTAAGTGTAATGGGTGTAAGTTAATGTAGATTGTATAAAGCGTATTTAAATATATAGAGTTGCCGAACCTGAAATGATATATGCCAATGACTGAATACAATTTGATACGTATATTGTAATGAGTGGCTTACAAGAGGACTATGTCCTCTTCAGCCGTACCTGTAAGGTACTGTAAGGTAAGGTAAGGTACTGTAAGGTAAGGTAAGGTACTATAAAGCGAAAAATAGAAACAAGAAATCTATGGTGGATCTTCTGAGATACATAGAGCATTGCAACTCTTCCTGTATTTTTTTTTTATTTCTCAAGGATGGGATACCAAATGGATCTTAATCAATTCTTTTTTTTATGTATTTGTTTGTTTTTTCATTGATTTTTAATTTTAGAGGAAATGTTCCGAAATGTCAAAAATCAACGGTTACGCGTTTATTTTATTTCACCAGACATTGCTACTTGTTTTTTACATTTGGTTATTTAATCTTTGAGATAATTATATACATTTATAAGGTCATCCTATAAGTCAGGCGGCATTTTTTTCATGTTTATCATTATTTTATGAATAGAAATCAAACAATTCTTGAAAATTATTGATTTTTAAATTAGTATTTACTTAGTGGATTAGATTAATGAGTACGTTGATACTTAATGAGAAAAAAAAGCTTTGAAAGAGAACAACTTTATTAGATCACAAATACACGTGGTTAGTTTCGGAGCGTCACGCTCCCTTCTTCAACTGTACAAAGACTCACAAAATATTACCTCAACACATTCCTTTTATCCAAAACGAGAGAGAGAGAGAGAGAGAGAGAGAGAGAAGGGCAAATACCTTCAAACAAGAGAGACAGTGACACGCACCTAAACACATGGAGGAAGTATTTATAATGAATGGCTGACTCCTCTTAGGTTTCAGATATTACCTTTTGGGGATACGATGAGCTACTTAACTACAGTAGGGGCGAAATGATGCACCTAAACTTTCTAATTACTGCATTGAAGGTGCGATAAAGGCGAAAAGAATCTCTACTCTAATCTTCCTACCTTTCTTTATAAATGCAAATGAGTCGTTCTTCCACTCTGTGAATCCCTAATGAGGCTACGACATCGACGAGTGAAAACGGAACACCTCAAACTGAGTGGAGTTAAGCCAGACACGAGTCGCGAAGCCCTTCCATATTGGGATGACTGACGAATGGCGTAGCAACTAATGTATTGGAGGCCCCTTTAACCTTAAGATCCAGATATAAATATGCATTAGACGCAGGTGAATCAGTGGTTAATACCTTACCACGACAGCAACATTAATCAGCATTTGACTACCATTTGGAGTAAGCAGAGGAACTTTTGTCAATTTTCCCTCTGAAAGATATAATAAATTTTCCCCCATAAATGCTCAACATCTTATAAATAGGACATATAAACAATTTTGTATAACTGAACACCCATCTTCACACTATCCTATTTATATGAGACTTGAATTTTTTATGATATTCCTATGTTACTTAAAAATTCTTACTTAATTTTAATGTTTCGATAACTTTAAAATGTTACAATTAATTAAAAATCAATACAAAATTGAGGCATTAATGGATTAAAACTAGCGACGTGCAATGTTTTTTTAATTAAACTCAAAGTAAAAACCAACAAAGGCTTCCCCCGAAGATTGTTTGTAAGGAAAGAGCTGTAAAGTGAAGAAGATACAAAACCGCCAAATCCTGTACATGCATTGTACCCTGGAGGTCGCGCAATCCTCCAAATTTCAGCTGCAGTATGCTGGCTCATACTTCATCTAAAACAACCTTGAAGGTTACACACTGAGGCAGGTAAGGCATGACCTTAAATTGAGGACACTACCGTTATAAAATCTGAAACATGTGAAAATCTTCCGTGGTTTTACTAAACTAAATCCCTCGTTGCCTCTCAAAGGTCTGGCGGAGAGAGAAACCCGATAAAATCGATTCAAACTATCAAAGGCGTTTGAAATCAAATATTGAGGCCAATTTCTTCAAAAGAAAATGCATTTTTCACATTCATTTAACTTCGTGAGTGAGAAGTGGTTGAGGAGAAAGCTCAGGTTGGATTGAGTCTTTGAGACTCAATGAGAGCCGAATGGACAAAGTCACCCGTCCATTGACTTCAGCGGAATCAGTGGTTTGAAACTCGCCACCGCTACTTTATCTCAGAATACCTGTTCAGAGGACGGAACTGCTATTAAGTGGATCTACTAGTTAGTGGTAGTTCTAAGTAGAATAGTGGTATATAGCACAAATCATTTGTAAATTGACTATGATTTAAGCCTGTGTAAAGACCGCCTGGTATTTGTAATTTCGCGATCTCTCTAAATTATAATCTCGATTATCTGGGAACCTAAGAACTGATAAAACCTTTGAGAGGAAAGAAAACGACCAACAGCCACAGGGTAACTTCTCCCAGTCCTTTTCTATCCTTAACCATTATAAAGTAATTTGACTTTCAGGTTTTGTTGACACCAGGTTTATGCAAAAGAACGATACTTCCTCCCCTATCCTTCCACTCGGCTCGTCTTTACCTCAGTCGCTCAAAGAACGCTCAAAAATACCATTAGCCGCTACCTGCCAAATGAGAATAGAAAAAAAAGGATCTAATAACCCTCTGATCATGAGACAGGTTTCTATCTGAAATAGCATCAACATTATCTCCTTTTTTTTACCTGATTTAAGAGGTAACGCGTTTGACAGCCTTGACTTTATCATGATTTTCGATCTATCTTCTCCCAATACGAGCCCTCTCCCCCCCTTCTGCCTCCTTTCCCGCCGCTCCCCATCGAAAAATATTTGTCTTGGATTCCGATGTGGAATAATTAAAAACTGCACTCTCATCGCCGCTAAATTACCGGGCAATAGCTAAACGAGATTAATTATTGAGGGATGATACGACGAAGAGGTTTTTTTTTAATGTATGGAAACTGGAAGTGGTTTTGGTTCTTTAGAAAATAAAAAGGAATTCGATTATTAATGTTATAGCTGTTATTATTACTATTATCATTATTATAGGGATAAGGATATGTGATGGAAGAATCTATTCTTTACGAATGATGTCCGGGTATGTACACTCTTGGATATTTGGTTAATGTACTATGTGATGGATTCGGAAGTGTAATTAATCAACGTAGAGAAACTTGACCAAATTCTCTTCTTTAGTCCACAAAACATCCTAAAAATACTTTTGTCACCATTAAATATCTTAAATTTTATAATAATATTCAAGCTAAATAGTGTCATTTAAGTACATTTTTAGTGCCGTGCACGCGACTCTATAAGTTACAATGGTGATCCGTAGGTAGGTCGGTCGGATGGAAACCGTTTTACTTTTTATTTTAGTTTTTTTGGCAATAACATCGTAAAAATTCTTCTGATTCTAACGAAATTTGAAACCCTTTTGTTGTTTTACATTCCCTTTCGAATGATATAATTATCAAGGTCCTCCTAAGGTTAGTCCGGGAATTATCGAAAGTTTTGAAGGTCATAAGGTTATATGGTCATAATTCAGAATAATTGAGAGCACGCGACCTAGGTCTGTTGACTTTGTTAGACATCAGCAATAACCGACATCTCGTAGATTACTGAAGCGCGAAAGAATTTTGACTCGTATTCACCATAACAACCACACTTCAATGGTTTCCAGGCAAAACTCAGGACCCCGTCGACAACGGCCAGGTTCTAAGGTAAATGTCAGCCCGTTTTGAGTTCAAGAAGTTGTCCACGAACATTTTTACCTGTTCTTCTTTAGGTCTATTTTTACTATTCAGAGCATTTTGTAGTGAACAAAAGAAAACATTGAAATCACTTGGTGCAAAGTTTAGTGCATATGATGGATGGGGTAGAACAGACCAGCCTAAGTTTAATGATTTTCTGTGTGATTCTCGCTGTATGTGGTCTTTCGCTATCATAAAGAAATGCAACGCGTCCCCTGTTGACGAGTACAGGACGTTTTCTTAAAAAAATTTAATGCATGCGTTGCAGCTGCTGGCATTATAAGTGTGCATTCCACCATTTCTCTTAAAACATCTTCATCGAAGTCTGGTGATCGTCCTCGTTTTGGTTCATCTGTCAATGATTGATCTCTAGAACGAAACTTTGAAAACCAATTTTGGACTTGGCGATTAGTAATATCACCTTGGCTATAAACACTACAAAATTTTCTTTGCCGTTTCTGAAGCGTTTTTGTTATTTTTAAACTCTCATAAAATCACATGTCTAATATGCACTTTTAGTCCCTCCATTTTAAGGCAGGATATTTTAGTTTAAATTATGATGTCCATTAATTTACTGCTGATGTAAGAATGAGCGGTGAACGCTCTTTCTAAATAGGGAATTTAAGGTTAAAACACTGGATGTTCGAAATGCGCCGGTTTTTTTAACTGGTATGTATGTGAGAGTATGCAGGTGAGGGGATAGAAAGGGTGTGTGGATAGACAGCGGAAAGTAGACCAGTGGTGAAAAGAGAAAGAAGTGTGGTAGGGTGCAAAGTGATGCTAGAGCCTGGTGATCACGCCTATCGCTTTCAAATTTTTATGTTTTGTAGTTCCGTTGTTGTTTATCATTTTGCTTATATATATATATATATATATATATATATATATATATATATATATATATATATATATATATATATATATGTATATATAATATATATAATTTGGCGTTCAAGCCATTTTTCTTCATATTTTCTAATGTATTTGGTTATGCTGTGCGCGTTTGCTGTTGTTTTGGTAAGTCGTTAATTATAACTTACTATGTTTGTTTTAGTGTCTTTGTTTTTTCATGAATTTGTAGTGTGTGTAGTTTGTGTATTTTTTTTTTGTAGTCTTGTTTTATGAGTTTCATCTTCTTGTGTAGGTTTCCTTCTTCGGTAGTTTTTGTCTTAGTTGATGGGTTTTGTCGATATCAGGGAATTTTTGTCAAAATCTGTTGGTTTCTTGGTTTGTATTTTAGTCTTGATTTGGGGCAAAATCAACTCATCTTGCGTAGAACGGAACTTCTGCTCCGCCAGCTAAAATCCCATCGGAGCTTGGAAATCTGGCGTGACATACTGCTCTTCTATTCTCCTCAATCATTTGTACGATTTCCTCGTCCAACTCTCGATTGACCTTTTCTAGCATATTCCTTGTCCGTTATTCGATGACAACGTTAATGGGGGTTAACCCTGCCTCCCGGTGCAGTTCTTCCTGTGTTCTTCTTTCCATTCTGCGTATACCTGTAATTAGGTACGCGCATTTGTTCTGCATCACTTTTAGTCTCCTTTTCTGTGTCTTTGAGACACAAGAGAGGGCGGAGGCGAGGTATAGCAACGTCGATCTTACTAGTGCAGTATAGATCTTCTTTTTGCTGCTTTGACAAATATTTCTGAACCTATACAGAGTCAACTGCAGCAGTGGACTTGGTGATACGTTCTTGGACGTGCTTTGTGTACCCGATTGAGGTGATCTTCATGCCGAGTACATTGCCTTCATTGGTGTAGGGATATCGTCTATCCACCACCCTTACGTCATCAAGTAGTCTCCTGCCTATGGGGACTACTTTGAACTTATCCTGGTTGGTTCGGATTTTCTACCGGGCCTCGTAGGTGTTAAGGTTTTAAATTTCTGCTGCTGTCATTCGAGCTTGCAAAGGCGCATTCCTCCATGGACAAGTGATTATCTGGGTGAAATCATTGGCGAATTGTAAGTTGAGGCAAGTGGGGCTTACAGGGACTGGGACATCTGCGGTGTAAATCAAGTAGAGAGTGGGAGACAGGCCCCCCCCCTCCTGTGGGAGGCCCGCATTGAGCGGAAAGTATTCCGTATTGAGACAGGCGTTAAATATTCTTCTCATTCCTTCGATGACACAGGCTGGTGCTTTTTCAAAGTTAATCTTTGTAAGCCCCGATTGTCCTGGGGCTTTTTGTTGGAATGAGCGAAGCGCGCCGAGTAGTTCTTCTTCTATAATCTCGGCGTCTCCGTCGCGCTGTCTATCCACCTGGTGATGAGGGTGCGTCTTGTCTATTTCTTCGTTTAGCTCGTCGATGATGTTACTTTCGAACTCTAGGTCATAGTATTCGTTTTCTTCTTCAGTTATACTGAATATCTTTTCCCAATAACTTCGGAATATCTCTTCAACTTTTTCATCCTCTTCTTCGATGTCTCCGTTTTCTTTCCGTAGCTCGATCTTATGCTTCTTTCCAGTTGACCCTTTAAGAATTCGGATCTTCTTCCAAAATTCTTTGGGAGTTGCTTCGTGATCGAGGCTCTGGATCGCGTTCTCCCATCTTTTGTTCTGTTGTTCGAGGATCAACTGGTTCAATTCTTCTTTGATTTCTTTATTTCTTTGCATTGAGTGAACCGATGCCTTCACGATGTTGTATTCATACATTATCTTCAGCTCACGGTATAGTTCCTTCATATATTCGGTCCACTCGTAGGTCGAGATGGTCCTATATGTGGAACGAGGGATACAAGCCCTATCTGCGTCGATGATTTGGTTATGGAGGTCATCGAGTGCCTCGTCAATCTCCTCGAGAATTGCCTCGTCCAGGTTGGGTGGATCGTAGGCCTCAAGAAGGTGTGCGTACCGTGCCCAGTCTGCTCGCCTGTAGTTCTTCCTGACTACTGCTGGGACTTGTATAGGGTTCCTATTGATAATGAGTAGGATCCCCTCATGGTCACTACATGGCACCTGGACTGGTTCCATGTAGTAATTGAACGGTAGCTGACGATTCACCAGACAGATGTCTGGCTTTGTGGCACATCGTTCTCTGACATAGGTGGGAAAGTCGAGGCAATATTTCTGTCCAGCAACAGGTCCAGGCTTCTCCCTATACCGTTGAAGGTCCTGTAACCGGATTCTCGGCATCTGGCGTTTAGATCCCCGATTAGTATGGTGGTAACTCTTCTGCCAAATAGGACAGTGAGAGTGTGAATAGGCAACACATCTCTCCTTGGCGGTTGATATCCGGTTGCAATGACCAACTTTCCTAAGTCGAGTTCGACCTCAATCGCGAGGTAGGATTCTTCTAAGTTCCTAATCTGCTTGTATTTGATCCCTTTCTTTATTGCAATAGCGGCGCCATCGTACCGCTCTTGTGAAAAGTTGGTGATCAACACATCGTAGTTCCAGATTTTCATTTTTGTATTACGCGTGTCGATCCCGTGTTCTGAAATCAGTATGATGTCTGCATCAATTTCTCTGAATACATTTCCGTAAAGAATTCCTTTCGGCGTCCAGCCGTTGGTGTTGATTTCCATTATTTTCAGTGCGTTACGTAACATGGTGAGTTGCTTTACCTATGTTTTTTCTTCCCCTTTTTTAGCTTGGAGGCTGATTGGGCGATTTTACTCGGCCCGGGGTTTTCCTTTTTCAAAGGGGGGCTCGGGTTCTTTGACCTGCTCTTGGTGGCTTGTGTGCGAGTGCAGGGGCCCTCTTCGCTGTCATCAGATGAGGAGGATCCATCCTCACTTCCAGCCTTTTCCTCTTCTTCTTCTTCTTCTGTTTCTTCCGATGATGGGGCTTCAATCAGCTCCTTCAAACCGGATTTGATGTTGTTATTTTTAATGACAGAATCTTTGAAAGCCTTTGAGCACTCGGGGTCTTCAGGCATGACTACTGTCGGGAGGTTGTTCGCCTTCAGGAGCGCGTTGAGCACTTGGTTATAACAACCAGGCTTCACTGCATTCGCCACATTTGCATGGGTTATGCAGATCAGAATTTTTGCACTCAGATCTCCGGTGAAGTTAAGTTGTGCAGGTGCCGATGCAGTCTTCACCTCCGCACTCTTCTTAGCGTCGCTCGCAGAAGTTGTCTCCTTTGCCTTTCTTTCCTCTTCCTCCTTCCTTCTAATTATTTCGCGGCGCTTGGGGCAGTTAAGGGCCATCGTCCGATGCTCCCCTTTGCAATTCAGGCATTTCTTTGAGGAGCTTTCGCACTTGTCGAATCTGTGCCCTTCTGTGGCGCACTCACTGCACCACAGCTTGTTTTTTTTCGGGCAGGTCGTAGAGGTGTGTTCTTCAAGTTTGTAGCATACAAAGCACATTTGTATGCTACTGAATTTTTCTTGTTGGATATTTTTCCCTGGGATTCTCATATTGAAGACGAGAATACCATTTTGAGGGGCCTTCCTTGCCATGTCCGTGGTCGAGAATGTTATCAAAATGCGCCGTTACATTTTGCTTTCGATAAACGAAAATTACTTATGACTCAACCTGATATTTTGAATATATTCATTACAGCTTAGAAAGAACAGGAGTGTACTAGCCTGTAATATTTTTTTACCACATGATAAAAGTAGTTAAATTATTAATTACTCGAAAGGAGATAACTCTGGATAACTAGTTACAGAACATTATTTGAACATCACGAGGTAAAAGACAAGATTTGATGAGTACTAGTGGTTCAGCATTTGAGCAATTATCTTGATAGTAATGGTAAATTGGTTGGATGTTAAACAGTGGTAATGCTGTGGAATCCTTATATAATTTTTTTAACCTTGTATATTGACTCTAGAACTTTAACATTATAGTTGCAAGCTACTCTTATGAGGAATTGTTTTGATTGGTTTAAAGAGACCTAAATTCGGGTATTTATTTCGCTATGACCTCGTTCGACCTGCTGAAGATCGGACGGAAAAAGTGTATTTATTAAAATTAAATCTAATACATTTATAATAAAAAAAATTATAGTAACGTAGGGTGTACGGCATGAAATCTTTACTGAGAAAAAGTGTTTATGTCGAAGTGATTTTTTTAATATGCAAGGTATAATAATGCAAGGTATTTCGGGCAAAACTTGACGATTTTAAAGTCTCCGTTTTTCAGGAAAATGTCGATGTATCGGTGAAATATCAACGGTGAGGGATAACATAGACACTTTTAGTTGAGAAAAAGTTACCTGACATGGAGGATTTGGGAAATGTTACCTGCATCATGATGATTTGCGCCGGGTATCAAAATGCCGACGTGATGACTGGTGCTCAATGCTCTGTTAACTATGTAAAGGCTGTAGGACGTGACATGGACAACTGCAAAGGAGACTACGAGGATGTGACTAGCAGAAAGGAAGACCACAGTCGTTCTGACTGCGTCCGAATGCCGGAATTCATCCAACAACTGCAAGACAAGATGGCAGAAGACTCGAGCAAGGGAATCTAAGATTTGGCGAGAGAGATGGGTGCTGCAGTGACCACCATGAAGCTCGCACTAAATGAGAACCTTTGCTACCACTCGTACAAGAGATGCAAGAGAAAAATTCTGATAGGCAATGCCAAGGAAACCCGCTTGACGAAGACAAAAATGCTCCTAAACAAGCTGAAGGATCCTATTGAGTCGAGGACGATCTGGTTCTTCTCAGGTGAAAAGTACTTCTCTCAGGACCAGTTTCACAACACCCAAAACAACAGATGGCTTTCCTATAATCTATGTGACGTTCCAAGTATCAAAAAGACCAAGTTCTCTCAAACTTTGAATGTCTGTTGGTGTATCTCCAGTGAGAGTGACGCTATGTCGCTTCGTGTGTTTGAGCAGGGTCTTAGGTTCAATTCAGACGGCTATGTGGAGCTGCTTGAGAGGGCTTATGCTGAAAGGCCATACCTTCTAGATGCCCCGATTGTAATCTCACAGATTACTGTGTTGGGTGAGGTTTAGAACGACACCAACCGCTCTGCCTGCAACCCCAAAGACGAACTGGTGGCCAGGATCAAGGAGGTGTTCGAAGATCTTCCCAAAGAGAAAGTGGGGAACGCATGCGCCAGGTTCCGGAGCCTTCTTGAGGTTGTGGTGAAAGCTGAAGGCGGCTACTTTGAGTAATCAACCAGTCATAGGCTAGTTGATTTTTTTTATTAATTATTAAAATACATTTATTTGGGATTGAGATATTGAAGGGGGTTTATGCAAACCGTCAAATTTAGCCCTAACATCCTGTATAGTTAAGTTCTAGTTTTCTTTTCAATTTCTAGAATAAATGACCAAGTTATTAATATAACGTTGTACGAGTATGATGGAATGATGATGGCCTTTATTTTAAAGGAATCGTTCAAGTATTACAGAACCAGAAAAGTGTATGTATGTTGATGTAGTGTTATAAGCTCGTTGTAGTAGCGTTTTAAGGAAATTTCATGTAACCTTTTGACTCAGAGACTTGGTAAGTAGCGTTTTATCCAGCAAATGCGAGTTTTTGAAACACGTTAATGAGGAATTTTACCGACCAACGCGAGACACGCAAGTTCACAAGATTTATTGGTGTTTTTTTTATTGTTATTTACTGTAACCTCGATTGAATAGTAGAATGTACCTAATAAACAACCCAAATTTGTGAAAAAGTTGAACACGAAGTTATGGATTTTCTCTTTTCTTTAAAATGGGTAAATATATCGAATGTTCCAGAGGCGCTGCCTTTTTTCACGAGAGGCAAAAATGCTGGCCATGACAGAAGAAAGAGAAACCCTTTTAGGCAGACATATTTATACCCGGGTGTTGCCAAAGGAGAAACCTGAAGATTATAAGTTATAATCTTCAGGTTTCTCCTTTATAACTTACAGAATTTGTTGGCAACTCTTCTCCTCGAACTGATTTATGAGAACCATGGACAGAAGTGTTATTCAGTGGATAAAGTTTGTGGGATGGGCATACAAATATTGGGGTAGAGAGTATAGAATGGCAGTGACATCGGTAAAGCGAGTTCAAGTTCGTTTGACACAACGGCTAAAAGTCTTTGGATAAAACACTCCAAGATAAACTAACTGAACTGTTGTACCCTACACCCAGAACAATAAAATAATATAAAAATGGAGGGAATAAAGAAAAATGCGAACCCATGTATGTTAGAAGTTCCTGAGTACGTGCAGTAGCGACGTTACTTCATCAGAATCACTCTTGTTTGAGTTGTCCATTAGCTATTTACTGGTACCAGTCTAATTCAATCCACCCATGAGCTATCATAAAAGGAAATATTCCACTGTTGACTTAGGAATCCCAATATCTGTCTAAAGGTAGAGGAACAAAAATATTGAATTAGAATTACTATATATTGCAAAGGTTATAATAAGTAACAGCTAGGAATAATTTATGAGAGACGAATCAAACATGAACCAAAGGTTATGAAAGTCCCTCGAAAATATACTATGTTTAGATACGCCTGACGTTTAGAAGTCTAGGCAGGCAGTGAACATTCTAAGGTGATTTGCTGTTAAGTTGATAGTGTGTTACCGAAGGTATAAAGAAGAAACGGGAGTGTTCCTTCATTGATTTTGCCAAGGGTATTAACTAAAGAAATTTCACTAGGTCCTACAAGAGAAGTAATGACTTAGTGTATTTAGATTTTGACTGGAATTGCTTGAAACAAATGGGCTATAGATTTAGACAGCAATATTTGTTATTTTCACAAAAGCTTTGTTCACACTAAACCCAACTTAATCGAGTGACTAAGTCGCCACTGATTACGTGCTAAATTGGGGAAAAGATAGTCATATATATAGCTAAAATATGACTAATGGGGAATTCTGGCATTCATTTTTTAGTGAAAACTTTGGTTAGTATTTTTGGCCCTCGATTTTGAAGGAGGAAAAGACCGGGGAAATTCCTTCGCCCAATTCAAGGTTCCTGGAGGCATTTACAAGATTACTATACCTGGTCTTAATAAAAAATCTCCACCTATTTGATCCAAGGGGGAGTGTAGAATCTTGGTTTAAGTGCAGCTGATATTACGTTTTCTCCACTCTCCAACATCTTCCACAAGATATCAGCCTTTCCCTAACCCAATTTCTCACCAGAGGTTCTGAATTGAGACCATTTGGTCATAAAGGTTACCTGTTGCAGTCACCTGCTGTGACTGGTTAGTTTTACCCCCATTCTAGCCCCTTGAGTACAGTTAGAGAATTTTCTTTAGATTGTTCGCGTTGTATACATCCCACACTCTCTCACTTCGTGTAATTTCTCATCTGCCATTGCATTTAACCGAGGGAAATGTCCTTTTTTAAGGAAACGAGAAATGACAGTGACTATTTGATTCATGGCAGCAGAGTCACCGCAAAAGCGATATCATCGTTTTCTCTTCCTTCCTTTATCGGTGCGTTTAAATATTATTTATCAGATAAAACGTACACAATCTTCATAATTTTATTCAACATTTGATATATATCCTTAAAGGAACAGAAGAAGCGAAGAATGGCGCTCTCCTACTCCTTTGTGATTGTTTTTCCAGATATTTTAGGCTATATTATTTTTACTAAGACTTTAAAGAGTTAACCCTTAAAGCGACAAACGAATTTGCTTGAAATCGCCGTGAATGAATTTAGCCTTGCTACATCGTTAGGGAAAATAATAAAATAAATATTTAAGTCCTTTTTTTATAAATTAAATAATATATTATTTTAATTGAAAAGAATTCTTCTATTGATCTAACTTAAAAAATATTAAAACGAGATAGATCAAGGGAAAGTAAGCAAACGAATTAGTCGAATGGAATAAAATAAAAATATCAGAGAATAACAAGGAGATCGTATTTAACGTATCCAGATGTATTTAACGATTAAAGGAATAAAGAAGCAAAATTACATATGGAACACTAATTTAGTAATTATAAAAAAATGGCTAGGAATTTCAACATCGATCTTCATCGTTTTGAGGCATTTTATATTCATTGGGCATCGACATTTTAACGTGGGATCGAACCATGAATATCTAGGGCTTATGACAGTAGCCCTCGTGAAGTAGGATCGAATAGAGTATCCATCTAGCGACTAACCACACCCAATGTAGCTTAACTTGGCTGTCATCAGAGACGATCAAGCGCTCTCACTATCCAGGTGGACTTCTGACGTCTAGGTGTCGGGTTTGAGGCCAATCGAGAGCGGACGCAAACCCCGCGCGCGTAGAGGTATGGCCACTGATTGGGGGGGTCGCGTTATACACTCCCCCACCCCCGTGCTGATGTGTAGATCTTACACGCGCCATTACATTCATACCAATCACAACAGCACTATCTTTCCTCTCCCGTCTTCATATCACAACACATATTCTCCCCTTTGTTCCAAGGAATCCTGCTAATTAGTAATTGTATCCGCTTATCACGTGGTAGGGGTCCTTTTGCCCTGGGTTGACCAAAATTACTACTTGATCGCTGGATGGTATCCATTGAGACCACATGGTACATAGCCTACGCATGGCGTTAAATGAATCAACCGAATTTCCGTAACCATAGAACTACATAACTTTCATTTAGCTTTAAATGATTCAACTAAATTTCCATGGCCATTAGAGACTACATAGTTTACGCATAGCGTTAAGCAAATTTTCATTGCCATAGAAACCGCATAATTATACCAATGTCTACGTTTATTCACCCAACAAAACTTTATATACAATACTGAACTCTCCTGCAGATTTTAATTTCCCCTATTTTGTTTCCTGCTTTTAATTGTAAAAGTTCGACAAGTTCAGTAGAATAGGGCGTCTTTCTAGTTTCTAGCGCTTCAGTTCATCGTCCTTTCCCATAACTTGTCTAATTTCTCTACGATGTGCTGCAGTTTCATAATACCGCCCTTACAATTTAAACTGTTTTTTTTATGTACTCCATAAAATGTTAATTGGTAACCAATTCCCAAGAGTAAGATTTTCTAAACAATTAAAATACCAATGCTGAATTATTTTCATTATTTAATAAAAAAAAACCCTTTAAAATCTCTCAAATATTTTGCCCATTTCTAAGTCCATCTTGATTCGTAAATTTTCCAGCAGCAACAATTTACCTAAATGATTTAATAAACTTACCGTATCACCAATTCATAATCGAAATTGTTTTCCTCTCCATTTGTAGAGTTAAGGCGAATTTTTTGAGAAGATTCATTTAAAAGGCAAATTGTTTATTTTCAAGAATAAAAATGCAAGGACATTTGATTGGTTGATTTAGCTTGGGTGTTTCAATTGGGGATCTATCGTTTCCTAAACGCTGCCAAGGGCCGATCCCAAACCCGGCTGAGAAAGGAAGAAAGTTAGCCGAAGGGAGCAGATACTACAACCATGTAACCAAACATGGGTTGATATAATCATTAGTGGTTGTACCCAACCAAAAACAAATAATGATAATAATTGTAATAATAATAATAAATCCTTTCCTCAGGAAGGAAATGATGTACCCAAATTGGATGTGAGATTACGCATTCAAACCAGAGAAACTTTGCCTCCGTATATTCCTCGTCCTATTTTTTTTATTATAAGTCCTTTATAAGTGAACGAATTTACTCTAAATAGGATATAATAATAATAATTTTATTATTACGTTCCTATTGGTCGTTTGTACAAAGGGGGAATAATTAATCAACAAAGTTGATCCCTGATTCATGTAATAGAAAATATGCTGTTTAGCTTTCTTTAGACGCATACTAAACGCATAGAGCTCTTTGCTAGCCGAGTGGATACGGCGTTGCTCTGCCAACGTCGATCCCAGCAAGAGCGGACACAAACGTCAGCGCACGGAGAGATCTGTCTACCAATTGGTGGACGCGCTGTGCTCAGCCATGTATTCGGGTGGGTAGATCTTACATTTCTCATCACATACATAACCAATTATAACACTGCTTTCATTCCTCTCCTGTCTTCGCAGCACAGCACACACATATTCTTTGTTCCAAGGAATCCTGTCGATGTGTATCTATATCCACATACCTTTGACGCAGAACAGGTCCCTCTGCCCCATGGCGACGAAGATTCCACCCCAACGCTGTTTGGTGTCAAAACACACTACTTATTGGCACCTCTCCCCAAAGAGGACCGGCCCCTGGTGCCCTCTAGCACACCAGCGATTGTCATACTGACCTTTATGTCTATTTCATTATCCGGTCGGGATCCACCTGGATAAAGGTAAGTTGGCAAACCACTACTACAAATTTACCGCTCATCGGACAAAGAATTAGGCATGTGTTGAAGAAGTTAAAACTACACAGCTAATTATTTGTCTGGTAAACTTAAAATGAATTTTCGAAGGGAGTCAAAAATAACGAACAGAATCAGGAATAAGTAAATAAATCGGATATGGTAGAGAAAGACGTTTAGAAAAATCAGGAGCCATTTATTATCTACATTTTTCTCCATATCATTTTCCCCTGCTGCTATCGCTTAGAGCTTGATTAAAACTATTATTATTACAAGTGTCACCTCTTTGCTTTTTTGTCACCATAATGTGCAGGAAGCAAAAGTCCTGTGTAGAAAAATAATCTTTTTAGATACAGAAGCAAAGAATTCCTCTTCTAAATCTTGAAATATGCATGCATGGGTTCACTTAATATGACGGAAATGCTCTAAGAAAATTCTTTAGGCAAAATTATAACAAGCCTATTAATATTATAAGCACGTACATGCACATAAATATATAGACACAAAATATTAGAAAGATATATGTGCTCTTTATTCGTTTACTTAGTTTTCTTCTGTCGAAGGCATATTTTTCCCCGATGCATTAAGAGCAACGTTAAAAATCCTCTTGTTTACTTTTGTAAAATACACGGCGAGATTTAAGTGTTTCGTGTTGACAAAAATAGTTTCTCCTTTATGCTCCGTTTTCTTTGATATTCGCCTCTATTTTATTTTTCTTTCGGTTTAGCTCTGAATGAGAAAAGTTACCCGTTATAAAATTTATCCGATACTTTTTTTCTTTTAATGTTCGCTCGTGTGTGTGAGCACCCATTTACATAAACACACATACATGTGGGAATACACAAAACCTTTTCGAACTTGAGGACTTCTGAACTGTCCAGAAAGCACAATAGGCTTCCGAAGTACTGCCTAACGGTGGTATTGCAATTAAATATCTTTTTACACCTTGAGAATCGAAACAAACTTGAAAGAATAGGATAAAGCAAAAAGGAAGCAAACCTGAGAATAAAAAATAAGATTTGGGGCCTCTCCATCCGAGTGAAGCGGATTAAACTAATGGATGTTGATTCGAGAAAACTTAGAAAAGACAAACTCCATTTAATGTATGTAGGCTTTCTCCGTTATTGCTCGGCATTAAGGAAAAATCTTTACTTTAGCATTTTTTTTCTTATATTCAGAGTTGTTTGTTCAAAGACTCCGAATTCTCTTTTATTCGGATTAATTTTAGAGAATATATCATAGATTGATTTTGTTATTAAAAATAAATAATGAGAAGAAACACTTTATTTCGTGTTATCGTCTGCAAAATAGACTTCTATTTGGGTACATTAAAAATTAGGTTTTGTCCCAAAATAATCTTTCATATATGTCTTTGTTTGTTTGTTTTCTGTTTAATGTGCCCGAAAGCATAGGTACATAAATAAACAATTATGAAGTGCGGTACAACGCATTCACACCTATTGAACTTCGCTCGCTTTCTACAATTGGATTGGTTATACAATATAATTAATCCATACTTTTTAATAGAATTACTAATTGGTGCTGATTTAATGAATCTAACTCTCTAAATTTTGTGTAGTCTACCTAAGATAGATCCGACAACAGGAAAAGAAATTAAAAATGCAGTTTTTAAAAAATTCCAAACCCACAGATTTGAGAATTCAAAGAAAACATCCTGCGCCATTTATTTAATTTCTCTTTTTAGCCCTTCAAATCCTTTGATGTAAATTATATATACATTTTATTACATCGGAGAGAAAGTCTACTTTTTTGTGTGCGAGCGTGGCTTCATTTGTGAAGTTGCAAACGCTGAACCTTGCCATCGCTGTGGCCACAAAATGCAAGAGTAACGTAAAATCTAAATATGAGTGTAAGGGGAAGGGGACGCCAAGAAGAATATCCCCTTCTTTTGTTTCTTAAATTCCTTCCCTCCCTATGTCTCCAACTATAACTCCACGTGGATTAAAGTTCTATATCCAAGGAGAAAAATAAAAGAAGAAAGAATTTGAATATCAGTTAAGCTGGCCACTAAAAGCTTTCACCTCGCTGATGAAATGCTAATCTACGTAATCGGGAAAAGGATCGCCGAAAGTTCCCACCCATATCGTTGGAGACGATTAAGACCGGTGTCGGGCGACAAAAGCTAATCCCTCTAAGCGCCGGAAGCTTTCTCTCAGACGTATGTGCCTTCCAGATATTGAGCATCAAAAAAATGGCCGTCATATAAATACCCTGGGTTTTTCAAAGATCGGCAGATTGAGTTTGAGATCTCGTCGCCTGCGGTTCAGAGCGTGTGTCTTTCCCCCCAAGTCCCTGGTATTCGTATATACCATCGAGGTTGGATCTCACCAGGCAGATCCATCTCTTTTGTGAAGGCTTACTCTGTTCAGAGCAAGCCTCGAATTATTTTGTCCCCGAGGGACTGGCCGGGATTCTTCTCGTCTCATCAGGACACCCCCTTCCCCCTCAAGGACCTCCAGTTTCCCGTGTGAGATTTCGCACCGAGTCACGTCAGAGTCTCAATTTTTGGAGGTTGCACTTCTCTGGAGCAGAGGTGCCTTCGTCCATCTTCAAGGAGGATCGTGAACTCTTCTTCTGCAATCCCCGCCCCTCCCCCTTCATCCTCGTCACCAGCAGGATATTCGATAGGGATTCACGACCATTATCCGTCTCCATTTCTCCACGCCGACTTGCTAAAGGAGTCCCCTTCCTCGAGGACTCCCTTTAAGGTAAAAACGATTGCATCTCCCGTTAATCGATCCCGCTTTCCGACTTTTAAATATTCCTTCTGTATAAATGATTTATAGTGTCGCATTAAAAAAGCTAATTAACGAGTAATTAACGTTACCTGAATGCCAACTTTTTATAGTCTGTCAATATTATCCTTATTTACATTTCCTATATTTCCCGTATGTATATATATATGTATATATATATATATATATATATATATATATATATATATATATATATATATATATATATGTTAACTAATGACTTATTCAAAATTATAATTTTTGGTTTTAACTCTTTAAATATATCCTTGAACTGCAACTTGGTAAACTCGTTAAACGCTATCGGCCCCTGTATTAAAATCGCACTCTTATAACTCGTAATCAGCGGATTACTTTTACGAAGTGAGCGTACTTGTACGTAGCGAAGGACATGTACGTACATTAGAGGATATATGTGTATGTAACTGTATATATACATATTATAGTGGCTTTTATCTCTTTACTCCCAACAAATAGATACATATATGTATATTGTAGATGAATTATAACATAACGCCACACAGAGGGCCAAGCAGACATATATGTTAAATTCCCTCTTCGGAGAGAGCGAGAGAAACGTACCAAAAGATGAGAGGCGTGAAATCGTTAGTCGTCTGATTAACAGTCAAACGGCCGAAGGGCTTTGATCTCCGCGCCGAATAGCTAGTCGATGGCGAGCTGCTGGACCAAGGTAGCCACAAAAGGCCATTAAGTAGCTCTCAAAAGATCCGATTACCTACGAGGTAAGGAGGCCCGTGGTCAGAACGCCAAAAAGCGGTGTCAGATAAAAAAAAAACACCGAGGAGAAATAATATGACGGTTGTCGGTGCCTCTCATTAAGAAGCAGACCTGGGCTTCGTGGTGCCACCCCCCTTTTACTCCTCACACTCCCCTCAGTGGCCTCGCTCCGTCCCCCTCAGTTGGGGCGGTCGCCGGTCTATACATAAGCCCCGTTAGGAAAGAAAAGAGATGATTTTTCTGCGAGAGATGATAGAGGACTAGATCGATGTGATCAGTCCCTCACACAGTTCTGAAATCGACTTCTAAAAACTTAGAAGTTCGTCGCTTTTTCTTATCGGTGCCATACCGAGTGATCCTTCACAGACTTAGCAAGAGGTCTGGCTGGATCACAATTCCTAATACCAAACAGGAATTTCGAGAGCAAGATAAAAGAAAACCGGCTCACCCTCGAGTGACTCTCAAATTCCAATCTTCGTCATTGTGAGAGGAGAAGAACTATTCCCCAAAGAAGTTCCCTTTAAGTACTTTCGAAATCACCTTGTATACCAAAACCCAGCTGGGCAACCATGCGAAGAAGACGAGGATACTAGAAGAACTCAAGAGCTACCAAAAGGAGTACTCCTTGAGCCAGAGAGCACAACTCCTCTCTCCGTTTTGTAGACGTATAACCGGAGATAAAGTTATAAGAAGAATTAGACATCGTCCCCCCCCCATCTCTGGGATAACCTCCATCCGCCAGCTGCAACTCGAAGAAGCGTGAAAAATCCAATATAGCGACATCTGTCACCCCTGTTCCTTTCAAGGTCATATAAGTCCAAATGACTATAAATATTTGTTTTGATTAAGTAGGATTTTAATACTGTACCCAAGCTAACTAAAGGGGAGATAATATTTAGTGACTCCTCTCATATTTTTAGTTAGATTAGTGGAACGTAAATTGTGGCTAAATGCTATACTAAAAAGCCTCCATAAACTAACTAAGTGGCAATTGGTTTATATACGTGAAGCCTACTTTGCGTTTATCACGAATCGCATCTGGAATAGGCCCTTATCCAATTCTTGAGAACCATGCTAAACTTATATATGTTATTGTAAATATTTTGAGTTAATTAATAAATTTAATATATATATATATATATATTTGGTTAATTCATGGTGTTTCACTGGATCCTTACGTGTTGACGGGCTCTTTCCTTAAAATGGATTACCGCTGTGGTACTCTTATAAATACAGTAGTTAAATAGTCCACTCAGCCAATAGAGGAATTGTTACCCTTCCTAGGTAGTAGTGTCAGACTAGCGAGCTAAAGTCATTAAATATATAATTTTCTGACAGAAAAATTAGGATGCACTCAATACCTCGACATACATATATAGATGTATTGTCTGGGGAGGTGACCTCTTCCTCGACAAAGAGTTCATCTTTGCCTGGCAGACTAGAATCACTGTTCCTTTTTCTCGAAATACCCAAGTGTACTACAATTACTTTAACAGGAAAGAACGTTCAAAGTATTATAGACTGATATAATTTATGTAGAAAGGCGAATGGCATACTAGTTTCTATCAGTTTTTAAAGATCAAATGACATACCGAAAACAATCCAATTCAGACTGTCATGGTTTACCGGCGTATAAGTATGTACGTCTGATTCGTACATGAGTAAATCCGTTCCACTTTTCTCTAAGAGTGCTTTAATTTAATTCTTTAACCAGGAAGGATTCGTATTATTATATATCCATTGTCATTTGCAGCATTCGAGGATCTAATTAAACAACTCTGACAAAATATACTTTTAACTACATAAAAAAATGAAATATTAAATCTTTAAATATACTAATGCTATAATAAGAGGATCTAATAAAAAATAATACTACCAATCACTTTCGCACGGAATGGGAAATAACAAACATGAATAAGTTTTGGATTCCTCTTACCTTTAACTAAGAGGGAGTCTGCAGTCGGGTGACCCTGAACGAGAACCTCCTCGATGAGATGATTAGAGGAGGGTTGGACTGGAGACTTCTTTGCTGACGTGAGAATTATTGAGAAAACAGATGATGCTTCTCACTGAGTGAAAGAGGCGCGTGGCGACCCTATTCGGGAAAAACAGCTAAGGCTTATCCCGGGGAGGTGGAGGCGATGCTTCTCGACTTGAAGATGTAAGTGAGGGGCTCTTGGATGAACGGAAGTTATTCCGATCCCTGTGTTACAAATTCGGGCTTCTCGGTGATGAGACTTGACCAAAAGGTGAATCTTTTCTAGAATGTGAATTCACGTTGGTATTCCTCAATGCTGAGGGGTATCTCTGTTTTTATTCAGGAAACTGAGATAAAGGATTTTCTCAGACTCAATGAATTGTACGCACACGCGCGCACGTACATAGACAGTTAAACGGCGCACTTTAACTTTGCCTCGTAAGGCCAAGCAGTCCAAAACACACGACCCAATTTAAACAAAAAACATCAATTACAACAAAGAAAAAGAAAAAGAAACGGACTATTAATCTGTACTTAGGCAGTTAATTCCTTACAACAACTAAACACTTAACACATTAATATATACAAAAAAAATTGGTCTAATGTCTAACGGGAATTTAATTAGCCCTCTGTGGGGTTTCGGCTCAAGTTATCGGCTATAGAATTATCGGAGCCTTTTATATAGTTTATAGTAAATTTGCCCTCCATTAACAATAGAGTCCATCGCATGAGTCTGCCGTTCTGGCTTTTGCTGTTACGCAAATATGACAGAGGCCGGTGATCGGATTCGATGTTAAACTCACGACCTATTAAATAGAACTTGAATTTCTTTACCCCTTCCCCCCCCCAAAAAAAAAATTATGGCTAGCGCTTCCTGTTCTATAGTTGCATGAGCTCTTTCTCGAATCGATAGCTTTAGGCTCGCATAAGCTATGGGAATAGGAGTACCATCGTCTTCATATTGCACCAGGACACAACCGATTCCTTCACCACAGGCATCGGTGCGGATCCCAAACTTCTTTTAAGGGTTAGGTAGTCGAAGGATGGGTGTTGAAATTAATTTTTCCTTCAACAAATTCAACTGGGAGATCGCGTTTGCATTCCATCTAACGGGGTCGGTGGATTTTTCTTTAAGAGATCATTAATGAGTCCTAGTGTCTTCAATTTGATCTCATGAACAAACTGTTTGGAGCACCATGGTTTCTCTGAAATTATATCGGGAAATTCCTTCAATAGGGCGGACAATTGTGGGTTTCTGAGCGGGCCAAGGTTGGGGCTCAAATCGAACTCCGTGGACGCGTCGTCTTGGGGAAAGGATAATGAGGGTAGAGGATACTCGTTATCCGACTCTACACACACCGTGTTTACCACCTGAAGAGGTTCACATGGGTCTAAAGCTTCCATGGTTCCTTCTTCATCCAGTGTCACAATATTATTAATACACGCTCGGCTGTGATACTTCTTGAACATGTTTATATGATACAGTTTATGGCCTAAGAGAGTTTCAATCACGTAGTCAACGGGGCCACGAGCTTCTATGACCGGGAAGGGAGAGCAACTTATTTGTCTTTGTAGGCAGTAACAACAACATTTCGTCGCCAGGCTTTAATTTTCGAGCTTTTGCTTTTAAGTCGAAATAAGTTCTGTATTTTTCTAGATTGCACTCCGCATTTGAGCAGGCTAACTCCGCACATTTCTCCAAGCGTTCGTGCAGCTCGATCACATATGTGTAGGAGGATTTAACTTCTTCATCTAAATGGGCATTAGTGAAGAGCTCATTAAGGATGCTCAGAGGTCCTCGGACGATACGTCCGTACAACAATTCGAAGGGGCAAAACCCAGAGTTCGGTGAGGAATCTTTCGGCATGCGAAGAGATTGACTGCTAGGTACCGATGACATTCTCGAGGCTGAGACTGACATAGCTTTCTTAACACTGCATTTAGGGTACCATTTAATTGTTCACACATCCCGTTTGCGGAGGGGTGAAAAGTGGTCGTAAATAGGGGTTAGAGGATGAGTAACTTGCCTACGTATTCCATCAGTTCCGACGTGAACTGACGGCCTCGATCTGAGAGGATTTCTTTAGGGATGCTGACTCGGGAAAAAATGGAGATGAGGGCTTCTGCACAGGAAATACTGTCAATTTTCCTGGGGGCAACTGCGTCGGGGAAAAGAGTGGCGCAGTCTACCCTTCATTAGACTGGGGAAGGATTGGCCTAACCAAGTCTATAGCCACTCTGAAAAAGGGTTCGGAAATGACGGAGGTTTTCTGTAGGGAAGCCGGTGGTACCTGGCCTTTAGCGGTGGCCTTCTGGCACACTTCGTATGACTGACAGTATACGGCGATCTCTTTAGCGGCGCCGGGCCAAAAGAAGTATTTAAAAATACGTAGAAAGGTTTTGTTGTAACTGAAATGTCCAGCCAATAAGTCAACATATGCGATTTTTAATACCCGTTGGGAGTAACACCGGGGGATGCACAAGACTTTATCCGACGGGGAGATTACTTCAGCCGACGTCCGGAATAGTAGTGAATTCTCCACCACGTATATTATTCGTTTGTTCCCGCGAACAGATTCTATTTCATTTTTCGCTGCCTTCTCCCACACGGGTTGGAGAGTCGGACAGTCCTTCTGGGCGGTAGCGAAGGCTTGGGAATTCAGCTCTTCGTATTCCGGGTTCTCAAGAGGAGATAAAGGGATCGGGGTCGTTGCCCTCTTAGTTGCTTGAATCCGAGTGACTACTGGCTGCGCCACCGGATTTGGGGAGAGCTGCGTGCTCTGGCCTATTAAGACAGAACAGAAGTTAAAAGGCGCTACCACTACCTCAGGCCAGCCAGCGAAGTACTGAGACTATATGTGTCATCTGACTACGGAGAACTTGTTTGATCTATCCAGGAAGTCCTGGACGACCGCGAACTTCTGGTGCAAGGGGCTGACTGGGGGAAGCAATTTATCTGATACGACGATACAGGTGCACCCCGTATCGCGTACCAATGTTGAGACTTGGCAACCATTTACTGATCCAGTCTCGAACTTTAGTCCTCCGGGAGAACTCTTATTAAACAAAAAGTTTACCTGTTGGTCAAGGGAATTCAATGTGGACGAAGGAGGCGCTGAAGCAGGAGGTTATTCTTGGGAGGGGGGAGATGCGGTGATGTTGTGCACTTATTGACTCGAGGACGACCTAAGCCTCGAACTTGGGGGGTAATGGAAACTAATATGACCTGGGATGCGACAATTAAAACACGTAACGAGGTTTCTGGGATATGACGTAGACGAGGGGTCTAGATTAATTAGGAGCTTAATTTCTCTCTGATCCTTAGATGAAAAGAATTTGGATTTGAGGGGTCCGGAGGTCTTGACAAATTTAGGGGGCTGGAGGTCTTTTGCTTGGGTTTCTGGAGATACCCACCTTTGTTTGAAGAAGAGGACTGGTTCTTTTCAAACTCTCGCGGATATAGTTTTTGTGGTTGGAAGCATGTAGATCCGCTTCCTCCACGCAGTCATTGAACGTAGTGGCTCACCTGTCCTTGACGAATGCTCGTATCTCTGGAGGAAGGGTACACAATAATTGTTCCTTAAGAATGAAGTCGACGAGAGAGTCGAACTCATTCCGCACTTGTGCTGAATCTAGCCAGAATTGGAGATGTCTCCGAAGGATAAAGCCAAATTGACGGTATGTTTGACCAGGCTGAATTCTAGCATGTCTTAACTTCATCCTATACTCCTCGGGATTTAGATTAATGGCTGCCAGTAGCTCGGACTTAAGGGTAGAATAATCCACAAAAGCCTCGGATGGTAACGAGATGAATATATCACGGAGACTGATATTAAGCAGAGGCAATAATCTGGTGATTCCTTGTTTCTATGTACCAATGATTCACCTCATAGATTTTCTCGAAGTGTGTCAGGTACGAACACAGGTCTTCGTTATCTTTATTTGCTGGGAGTTTCATCGTAGGTACTTGCGTAGCTCCCAGCCGGGATCCAACGGAATTGACTTCCACCTGATCCTTTCCCAATGCTCTTTCATGTGCGCGTATTCGTTCTCTCTCTTCTTTTTCCATCTGTATTCTTTTGCTTCTCCTTGTGCCTGTTCTCTCATTTCCTCTCTTTCCGTCTTTTCTTGTACCTGGACTTAGGCAATTAGTTCTTGGCCGGCAAGTCCAAAAGTTTGGCCTTGTTGGTGGAAACTTTCGAAAGATGACATTTTACCTATGTCCGTCAAAAACTCACCGATGTACGCTAATGGTACTTATGCAACCACGAAACAAGTAGCGCTCTGCCTAACCCGACCTTACCACCCACACTTTCCGTTAATTGAAATCCCGCTTTAAAAAAAACTAATTAACACCATTAACAGGCTAACCACAATCAATTAACAAAAAATTATAGACCTACTTTATCTTCTTATATTGTTCAATTTTCCTCGAAGGCTTAGGCACAAATTTTGTTACTATTCAAGGGGTTGCAACACACTTAACTATTATTGAGTTCTTCTAAATAACCAAAATCCTGTCACCAATTTTAAGTCATGGCTTACGGCCGAGTACTTATGTACGTCTGATTCGTACATGAGTAAATATGTTTTTCTTTCTCTAATTCTTTAACCAGGGAGGATTCGTATTATTATACATCCATTGCCATTTGAAGCGTTCGAGGATCTAATTAAACAACTCTGACAATAAAAAAAATAACTTGAAGATGTTCTTAGATGAACGGAAGTTATTCCGATCCCTGTGTTAGATATTCGGGCTTCTCGATGATGAGACTTGACCAGGAGGTGAATCTTTTTTAAAGAGACTTTCAATAAGGTCACTCGATTTTTAAATGTCAATAAAACAAGTTGTGTGTGATATATGCACTCAATTTATTTTAAATTTGAAAGTACATTTTATGGCATTAAGTGTGGAATAAGACGTCGTTCAAATGTCCGCCGTGGCTTTGCTTGGTTTAACGTATTCGGGAGGCCCAATTTTCGATGACTTTGTCGCATAAATCTGGCTGAATTTGCTTGATGGTGTTCGTTATGTTGACTTTGAGGGCATCAACTGTTTGCGGATTATTCGCATAGACCTGCGATTTACGGTAGCCCCAAAGAAAGTAGTCTAATTGCGTTGAATCGCATGATCTCGGTGGCCAGTTGACGTCGCCGCTGCGCGAGATGACCCTGCCCTGAAATCGCTGGTGCAAAATGTCTATCGTGGCGTGCGCAGTGAGGCATGTAGCGCAGTATTGTTGGAACCACATGTCGTCAGTATCCATATCAGGCATATAATCCAGTTGAGGCTACAAAAAGTTGCTTATCATCCATCTGTAGGTCTCGCCGTTGACGGTTATGGCAATCCCATATTCGTTCTCAAAAAATTACGGACCGATGATTCCGTTAGCCGAAAATCCGCCCCAAACAGTGACTTTGTTGGGGTGCAATTGGTGCTGGTGTATCTCATGTCGATTGTTTTTGTCCCAAATCCGACAATTTTGCTTGTTCCCAAATCCATTCATACAAAAATGGCCCTAGTTGCTGTGGCGAGGATAGAAATCATGTAATGCGCGGAACGTTTATCGAACGGAGCACTGATTTTGATAATAACATTTGATGATTTGCACATGTTGTTCAACGATATAACCTTCCATCGTGACTTGCCAAGTACTACTGAATAGTTCACAGTGAGGCTGCCAGATGTCGCTTTAACAACATGGCCACTATCGCCTGACAAAGCTTGAGCGTCCT
Source organism: Ceratothoa steindachneri (assembly GCA_963969495.1). Taxonomy (NCBI): domain Eukaryota; kingdom Metazoa; phylum Arthropoda; class Malacostraca; order Isopoda; family Cymothoidae; genus Ceratothoa; species Ceratothoa steindachneri. Next base: position 39,133,004 of record OZ018328.1, on the reverse strand, counting down.
TGTTGAAAGACTCTTTAGAATGTGAATTCACGTTGGTATTCCTCAATGGTGAGGGGTATCTCTGTCTTTATTCAAAAAACTGAGATAAGGGATTTTCTCTGGACGAGAATGGTATGAGAGTTGGTCTCGATACCACTGGTCTGCTCTTCTACGCGACCAAAGGAACGGCCTCGGGAAGGAAAAACCCGCTCGGTTCCACTTATCTTCTTGATTCCATGTTTGACTCAGGGACTCGTCTTCTTCTCTCAATTGCTACTCGGATTGTCTTTTTATTTCTCAAAATCAAACTATATATACGTCGATTATCCCCTGGGATGAGGGAAGGGGAGACAAGGGCTTGTAGGAATCCGAAAATGTATCAGAGAAATTCCTTCCAACTCGATAATATAAATGGCCGATAAAAATTACCAACCAAAACGGGCTACGGCCAGTCATATGGCTAGAGTATTGGCATTTAAATCAAGAGGTACCGCGTTTGAAACTCAAAGGCCCAAAACTTTCATGAAGATCGCCCAAGATAAGAAAACGAAGATTAAGGACCAATCCAGCCAAGAAGAATACGGAAGTCAAGAAGAAGAAAAATGGATTCGAGGAAGCCAACCTGCAGCAAGAAAAGCAAGTGAAAAGCAAGAATAATATTGATAAATAATTAAAGCGGGATAATAAGGATATGCCCACCCCCATAACTGGTGACCCTCAACGGCCGAACAATCTTCTGATCTTGGTTACAACTGCACCTGCCTCCTACTAGAGATTTAAGAAAAAGTGCTGCTAGGAACTTCGGAGACCCGGTGAAGGAGAAGCGATTATTCATTGATTAGAGACAAGACTTCGTTCGCTCTCCTCAATCCCACTGAATTAGCTCCACTCATCCCGCAGACTCGGAGGCCATAGGAGGAAGAGTTACTACTCCTCGATTAAGAAATCCAAGACTTGTCTCTCTCCAATCCTCAAATTCGCTCCGCTTTCTAGAAAGGGACCTGTGTAGGGGTGCGAAAATGTATCAGAGAAGTTCCCTCCAACTCGATAATATAAATGGCCGATTAAAAATTACCAACCAAAACGGACTAAGGCCAGTCGTATGGCTAGAGTGTTGACATTTAAATCAAGAGGTACCACGTTCAAAACTCAACAGTCCCAAAACTTTTAGGAAGATCGCCCAAGAAAGTAAACGGAAAGAAAACGCTTAAAGAAGCTCAAGAAAAAATCAGCAACTCAAGATAATGGAAGAAAAATGAAGATGCATCAAGAAAGAAAACGAAGATTAAGGACCAACGTAGCCAAGAAGAATACGGAAGTCAAGATAAATGGAAGACAAATGTTTGAAGGGTCAACTTAAAAGAAATAAGGAATTTCAGTCAGAAGAATCAGAAAATTATTGTTGTTTTAAGACGAAAAGTTTTATTCCTTGTTTACCATATTCAAAGCTTATTCCGCCTATAATACACAAGAATAAAGAATCCAGATATAAATATATATTTTTCCTTCATCCCATAAGGAAGCTGATGATCACTTAATCCAGCCTGCAAAACTAGAGAGAGAGTATCATAACTTACTCAGACCCTATAGGCCCACAGTTAAGCGTCTCTCATAGGGTATAAATTGTCAACGCGGTGATGCTTCGCCCCTTCTGGTTTACGCCCGGGGAAGGTGAGATTTCGTCTATTTGGCGAAAATAGACATAAACAATCGGAGGAAACAGTGAGCCTGTTCATAGATTTTTATTCTAAAGGCTCTCGCACCCTCCTCTGTTTATATTAAAGGACTACGAAATTTATTGACTGAAATCCTTCTTTGCAAGCGACGCTCGCAGGGTCTTTGGGGTAGCGGGGCAAAAGGGGGGGGGAAGGTAAAGTATCGGCCCATGTGGAGCGTAACAGTTAACGCTGTATAAACAAACTAACGTCTGTTTGTCCTCGTGATATTCATTCCCCCACATAGACATTGTCAGAGTTATAGGTCGTAGGAAGTATAATCAAGGCATCTCTAAGTTAAGATAGCGACATAGATGCAGACAACAATAGAAACCACGGAAAATCAACAGATGGATAACGGAGTTTGGGGCTCAGCCAGAAATGGAATTTCGCTACCTTTATGTGGAGAGGCGTTATAGGAAAACACTAGCGCCCATTATCGGACGAGAATGCGCAGAATGATCATTTATACATTCAGAGGAATGATCAGCTTGCGGCAATTTGAATGAGCATGGCTTCTGGCACGTTGCAGTAAATCATGAACAGATTTATGTCGATCCAGATTCAGGAGCTAATACTTAATGGATCGAACGTCCATGACTATATGAAAAGAGTTACGTGATGAAGAAGACGAGAAGAGGTGACTGTACTACCTTCCAATCCCATTTGGACCATCTTCTACGGAAAATGTGACGGACAGGTAAACCTAATTAGTTTATAGCCTTGTTAAATGATATGGCTAGTCATATTTTGTTAATTCATTTTTTTTAAATTAGGGGGTTGCATTTAAATAAATAATAATAATTACGATGTAATTGTTTTGAAATATAGATAAAATGATTGTGATAGTTTACACTTCATAGGTTTGCCGCATCTTAAACTTCAAATGCCGCTAGACCAGACATTAACCTGTTCAAAACGGTGGGATCACAAACAATCTTTATCTTCCGGAGATCCCCTCAGTGCAGGTTCACATATTAGGTATTCTTCTACGCATTCCAGGCGATATATATATATATATATATATATTTTTCTCTCTCACGCTTGTATGAAGTAATAAATCAAACTTTATGTCAACTCTGCCATGGCAGATCCTTTGCCAGGCTAGGAAAAAGGAAGGTTGGCTAAAGCGCGCAGATACGTTGACCATAAAACTAATAATCAGTGTTTACACGCACTTAGAACTGATAATAATAATAAACTTCTCTAACGATGTCATAGGATTAGATTAATCAGATGGTACAAAATTAAAGCCTTTTCTTCATTTCCTATGAAAAACTAGAATTTATTACAAAAACTCCATCAATGGCTATTAAGGAAAGTGATAAAAAAAGGGAGGATGAATTAGTTGCTCCTATGATTGAATTATTTGTTTATTTAAGAAGTTTGAAAGAATTATTTATTTATTTAAGAAGTTTGAAAGAGTTATTAATTTATTTAAGAAGTTTGCAAGAATTATTTATTTATTTAAGAAGTTTGCAAGAATTATTTATTTATTTAAGAAGTTTGCAGAGATTTATTTATTTATTTAAAAAAGTTTAACACCTTCTTTCGCACTTTATTCGGTTTATCCACCCGCGCGAAAAAGATTAAAAAAGACGAGGGAAAGATACCCGAGAGAGAGAGAGAGAGAGCAGTTTTTCATGGGGCACTGGAGACGAGATGGGTTCTATGCCCAAGCTATGTTTCGGATGTAGCAGGAGCATTGCCCCTCCCTCCTCCCCTTTTGGGGTGTGGTTGCATGGAAAATGATTTGTTGGGGTGCAAATTATAGGCCAGAAAACAGTGAAAAATATGACGATATTAGGAAAATCAAAAAGAAAATATAAATAACATAAAAAAAACAAGAACAAAAAGACCAACAACTATATTCAGGACAATTTAAAAGAAAGTATACATAACTAAAAAAATAAGAACAAAAAGAGCTACAACTATATTCAGGACAATTAAAAGAAAGTATAAATAACTAAAGAACAAAAAGAGCAACAACTACATTCAGGACAATTTAAAAGAGAATATAAATACCTAAAAAAATAAGAACAAAGAGTGCAACAACTATATTCAGGACAATTTAAAAGAAAATATAAATAACTAAAAAAACGAGAACAAAAAAGCAACAACTCTATGCAGGAAATTTTAAAATAAAATATAACTAAAAAATAAGAACAAAAAGAGCAACAACTATATTCAGGACAATTTAAAAGAAAATATAAATAACTAAAAAATAAGAACAAAAGAGCAACAACTATATTCAAGACAATTCAAAAGAAAATAAAAAATAACTAAAAAAACAATAAAAAAGCCCAACAACTATATTCAGGACAATTTAAAAGAAAATATAAGTAACTAAAAAAAAACAAGAACAAAAAGACCAACAACTATATTCAGGACAATTTAAAGAAAATATAAGTAACTAAAAAAAAACAAGAACAAAAAGACCAACAACTATATTCAGGACAATTTAAAAGAAAATATAAGTACTAAAAAAAACAAGAACAAAAAGACCAACAAATATATTCAGGACAATTTAAAAGAAAATATAAGTAACTAAAAAAACAAGAACAAAAATACCAACAACTATATTCAGGACAATTTAAAAGAAAATATAAATAACTAAAAAAAAACAAGAACAGAAAGACCAACAACTATATTCAGGACAATTTAAAAGAAAATATAAATAACTAAAAAAAAACAAGAACAAAAAGCCCAACAACTATATTCAGGACAATTTAAAAGAAAATATAAATAACTAAGAAAAACAAGAACAAAAAGAGCAACAACTATATTCAGGACAATTTAAAAGAAAATATAAATAACTAAAAAAAAAACAAGAACAAAAAGACCAACAACTATATTCAGGACAATTTAAAAGAAAATATAAATAACTAAAAAAAAAACAAGAACAAAAAGCCCAACAACTATATTCAGGACAATTTTTAAAAAAATATAAATAACTAAGAAAAACAAGAACAAAAAGAGCAACAATTATATTCAGGACAATTTAAAAGAAAATATAAATAACAAAAAAAAACAAGAACAAAACTACCAACAACTATATCCAGAACAATTTAAAAGAAAGTATAAATAACTAAAAAATAAGAACAAAAAGAGCTACAACTATATTCAGGACAATTTAAAGAAAATATAAATAACTAAAGAAGAAAAAAGAGCAACAACTACATTCAGGATAATTTAAAAGAGAATATAAATACCTAAAAAAATAAGAACAAAGAGAGCAACAACTATATTCAGGACAATTTAAAAGAAAGTATAAATAACTAAAAAATAAGAACAAAAAGAGCTACAACTATATTCAGGACAATTTAAAGAAAATATAACTAACTAAAAAACAAGTAAAAGAGCAAAAACTATATTCAGCACAATTTAAAAGTAAATATAAATAACAAAAAAACAAGAACAAAAATAGCAACAACTACATTCAGGACAATTTAAAAGAAAATATAAATACCGAAAAATATAAGAAGAAAAAGAGCAACAACTATATTCAGGAAAATTTAAAAGAAAATATAAAGAACTGCAAAGGCAAAAACAATAAAATACCTACCCTAAGGAAAATTTGAAAGGAAACACACAAAACACTGTACACAAATAATACAGTGCATGCAAACGTTAAAAGTTACCTAAGAAAATCAATTTTACAAATCACCTCAGCCTCTCTGAGGACTGGAAAGTTTATATATTCGCATTCAAAAATAAAGTTGGGTTCACAAACCCTTAAGTAATATTTATCTTTAGGAAATTATTCCACCAAATGGAGAGATGTCGTCGAAAATAATAGGTTTGTATTTTGGTCTATGTTCTAACCTCATGGAATTATTAGGCTCTTGAAACCGAAACTGAAAATTTGAGGTCGGCTAGTATATACCAACCCCAAACGGTGCTTTAAATGCATCAGGTTTGGGCATGTCAGCTTCCCATGTGAAAAGACGGTGGCGCTGTTCCTGCACTAGGCAGGAGTTCATTCAGCTTTTTTTTACGGCTCTTGGACCTTTAAGTTGGAGTCGAAAGTGCAGTCTCTCGGAGACACCGGCTTGTTAAGTGCTCGCAAGATGCATGAGGAAGTCCGTTCCCGCCATGGCCTCCGGGATTCGTACTTTACTTCCTTACCCCCGATTTCTTCCAGTCAAATTCGCACACACAAAAACACTCTCTGCTGCACTGCGGTCTCGTACACCCTCTTTACTTTTCCAACCGAGCCACTCGGCTCCTCTACCCTAGGTCATTAGGGCCCCCGCTTCAACCTAATCCAACCGCAGTTCCTAAGTAAACCCGAATCTTCGGCGGAAGCTCTGCGCTTTTCCCCAGAGATGTCGGCTTCCATATCGACACTAGCGATATTCTATTGCCGAAGAGAGGAAAGGCTCAGGCACCATGGTTAGAATAACAATTAGACAATGGTGACTACCATGTAAATCGTCCAGTATTTTCCATTGGAAGTTAGATTGGCAATCAGGGGAGCAAACTAAGTCTGTTTGGACATGGTAAAACATTGTTGTGTCCCATTTTATAAATGCACATTCGGTGCAATGTTAAAATGATTCAATAAAATGACCGTGAGAGTGATATAGTCAATCACCTCAAAATGTGCTTCTTGCATTTAAATTTACCTTAAATTAAAAAATGCGGCGACAGATGAGATAGAAAATAAAAATAATGGGTCGCGTAAGACCCTCACCAGGAGAGATGTAGAGGGTACATAATGAAAATCTAGAAAAAAACATGCGCAGCTACCACCTGGGTATAGTACTCAGCGGTAAGAGAGTTGAAAATTGTGCTTCGTTCATCAAGAAGGAAGCCCCGCCATGAGCCGTCCAACTAAAGATGGCAGGTGAGCTAAAAAGTTTAAAACTCCGTAGCATTAAGAACTGACGTTCACCAGTTTATTCTCCCCTATACATATCCCAGAAGGGTTAAAATTAGACAGCATTATAGAGAATTCTTCCCATTTGGGAAGAATCCCCTTGGAATATGTTCAACATTAAGTGGATCGACGTGAGACGACAATGGAAATCCGATGAGAAGTAGAAGAACTCTTAGATAATGGCATGGGAAGATCCTTCAAAAACTGAGCCGCAGTTTAGGCACGCCGGCCTAATTTAGAAAGAGGGTCCCTTTGCCCGAAAAAGGATTTTTTTCCCCAAAAAATTCACGAGAAAGCGCGATGGTCAGAAGATAGAGGGACACTAGGTTGAACATGATTCTTATTGAGATCTTCAGATTTTTCGGTCGTGGACAAAGACAACGTGCAGAAGGTGAGCCGAGGCAAGGCTAGCAGGCTCAACGAGGCGGAATGAAGGAAGAACGCGAGGCAGATGACATTCCCGGACCAGTGGAGAATCCAGGATAAATATTTGGGAGCAGCTAACTTGAATTTCTCCCTTTGCAGAGTCTGAGAAAAGGTCAATGAACATTACTAATCGTTATCTTACACATCATTGATAATAAGTAACAGTATCTCACACAGGAGTAAGCAATAACTCTCTCAGATCCGAATTTTTTCAAACATCAGAAAATTATTAATTGTAGTTTTTGGACGAGAGCTAAGGTGTAATACAGAATTTAATAATTATTTTTGAGATTTACCTCTATTTTAGGCATGTATCATATAAGGTACATTGGATTGCAACCGTTTTATATTAAAAAAAAAACATTAACTGGGTTAAGTTAAATGGGATATGGTTGACTTCGACCGATGTTTGGATGTCGAGGGAAGGCAGAGTCCACCTCCGATCCAGAAGGGAGGTCTCTTTGTGGGGATGAAAAATCAGAACTACAGGAGGGAATTTTTGTAGCGGTTGAAGAAGAGACAGGTAAACCTTTTGATTGGAAGACCGCGGTTGCACCGGTACGGCATCATTAGAAGTTTCTGACCAGTATGGATACAAAGAATTCCAAACCATGCTCTCAATGGTTTCCTGGGCGTCTGAAGTTGAGGCAAACAAATGATCCACGTTAGTTTCCTTCGAGGAGTAGGATGGATCACACACAGCAAACAGAATGTTAGAGACCGAACTCGTCCAACATTCGGTTAAAAACCTCTTCTGCCCGCCGACGGGAGACAGTAAGCGGGCAGAAGAGTTCTATCGGGAACGAACGGGGGGGGCGAATGAGTAAAATCCGGAGGACGTCCGAGAACCGGACAGCATTCTACACCAATGTCTCATCAATCTTATTACGGTCTTCGCGAATGGAAACTTTGTGCATTTCGCTGACTAACGGTATCTCTTTGACAAAGAGGAAGGTGGTACTAGAAGACGACGATGCACTATGGGCTTCTCCATAATTGGTACACTTTTTCAGGTGGTCGCAAAATTTACTAGGATAATAAAGTATGCATTTGACGCAAACGCTTTTATACTGAGAAGTCTGACTTACATGGCCAAACAAGTAACAGTTAAAGCAATGTCGAGGATTATCGACGTATCACCTCACAGGAATAAGGAGGTATCATGCCTTCACCTGAGTAGGCAACTGATGTCGATCAAAAGTTAGGGAAAGCGTACTTGTGTAAATTCGGACATCATTGGTTTGTAATTGTCTCTGAACATCAATAACCCGCTAATCTTTGAGCTTATTAGATCGTATCGCACCCTTAATCGAATTAAAGGTAAGATTTGAGGAGATTATAACGAGGCGAGAGATTCAAGATTCTTGACTTTATCATGGGCGCGGAAGGCCATCTCCACAACAAGGATACCGTCTTTTACCGCAACATTTATTAAAATCTTCACTAACTTCAATACTTCCACTTTCGAAATGGAGAAGTCGAAATTTGGGTAGATAACAAGTAACCGGTGATAATTCAGATCAGGTTCCACCTCACTTGAGAATGGATCGACGTATGCGAAGTTGGAATTGGGACAAGATCCGATAACGCGAGGATCAGAAACCGGAGGCTTCTGGGAATGAATTTAAAGTTCTTATCCACGAACTAAATAGATTTTTAGACTCCTATAAGTTACTATACCGGTCCGTAGGTCGCCGGTCAGATGGTATCTATTTCACTTTACAATGAGGTTTTTGGCAATAAGATTGTAATCATTCAGCCGATTATAACGAAATCTGAACACTAATGCTCCTTTACATTTTCCTCCAATTCGGATAATTGCCAAGGTCCTCCCAAGGTTAGTCCGGGAATTGTTAAAAGAAAACTATGGGTCGGATTGCCCCACTTGTTGAAAGTTTTGAAGGTCATATGGCCCTAAGGTCATAAAGGCAGAATAATTGAGAGCACGCGATCTAAGTCTGTTGACCTTGTTACGTCACCAGACGGCTCTCTAACTTACAGCGAGGGTTCTATCGGGAGGCACTATGCTAGGGAGGGAAGGACTCATCTCAGCAGTGCCAGTGATACTACACCTGATATACTCCGGTAATCACGTGGCACTGACGATAGCATCGGACCAAATGTCTGCAGGATCCCAGGTACAGATTCACCCTCCTTAAGCCTATGGGGGCAAGTCTCCCGATGGGCAGATTGACCAGGAAGAGCTATCTTGGCATCTCATTTGCACCAGACAAGCGGCCAAAGAAGTCGGTTGCCATCTCGAGGTCGTAACTCAGGAGTGTGACTCAATTTCCTGCCTGGAGTCACGGCGAGTTACAGAGTTTCGACGCACAGTTGACACCCGGGAAAACGTATGGACCCCTGTGAGGTAGCGAAAATAAGGAACAATGGGGAAGACAACAAGAAGAGATAAATGATGCGGAATTAAGTAAGGTAATAAATACACAATCAGTAAATTGTACAAAATAAATAAAGGGGGGTAGTAGGAGTGGTGACGGTAAAAGTCAAGTTCGCAGTGAGGGCTTATCACCCTATGCAGCGAAAAGGCCGTTCGCGGAGAGGCTCCTAAACTCTCCGCGTGTGAGCAGGAGTCCTGTGTTCAATGTTACACCTGATATCTCGAGACGCAACACCTCCTCCCCGTTGCAGTGCCCAGACGTTATTTTCATTCTTGTATGCGCTCAAAGCCTCAGTGGGCTGAGGATGTGCCCCCTCCCTGCCACACAGACATCAAGCAGGACCTGCGGCTTTATATCTTCTCCTTTTTCAACCTGTTTACCAGTGCTGGGCTTTGCGGCAACGAGTTGCGACTTTGCCGCACTATGAATTTCGAAGTCGCAAACGTTTTGAAAAAGTCGGACTAAGCAAAGTCACATCACCAACTTTCCGCGACTTCGAATAGGAACAAAGACGACTTTTTTTAAAGAAATTGCCGAGGCTGTTTTAAGCCAGTTTAAAAGGCTGATTTGGCTAAAAATGTCAAATTAGAGTTGGTAACAGCTAACTTTATTTTTATCTGATTTTTAATTTTCCTTTTACGATAAATTAAATTCTTCACATTATATGAGACTGATGTTACATGAAACTACCTAAACGTACCAAAAAAGGTTTGTCACTCTGAATTTTATTCTAAATTAGTAAAATTACATACACTTTTCCGGCGTGAACCAAGTTTTAAACCTGTGTTGCCAGTTAAAAACGTTCGAGAACGTGTTATGCCTTGTGGCGTTCATCGTGTGAATTAATCTCATTTTCTCGTATATTAATATGTCCTTATACTTTTCTTGTGGCTAAGAGGAAAAAATTACTGTGAATTGTAAGAAGTAATTAAAATCTAACAGCATTCTACCTTTAACATGCCTAAAATTAAACAATATAAGTAAAAATTGTGGGTGGACTTATTCATTAAGTACAATACCCCTCCCCCTCCCAAGCTCTGCAGCTGTGGATGGGCTATTCAGCACGTCTGGGGAACGTCCTCAGGACCAAGAGGTCCTCCCTGGATGAGGTCAACTTTGAGGAGCTTGTGTTTCTCAAAGGGAACATGGACCTCGTGGAGGGTAAGATGGGTCAGGAGGACATGGAGGAGGAGGAGGATAACCTGTAGATATTAATATAGGCTGTGTTTTAACTAAAAATATTAATAAATATGTGTTTTTCTCCCTTATAAAAGCATGTTTCTGTTATCACACTAAAGTTTATTTTGTAATTTAGCAGAGTCCCACCGGGGGAAAAAAAGTCGCAAGTCGCACTGGGGGGCCAAAAATAGAGTCATAAAGTCGCAGTCGCACCAGATCCGGCGGCAAAGTCGCACCTGAAAAAATTAAAGTCGCGCCCAGCTCTGCTGTTTACGTTTACCACCTTCCTTACATATCTCTGCTTACGAATATGATGACCCGTAAGCGGGTGGATGTGAAGTGTCTCAATGTTAATAAATGAGGTACGAGTTATAGGGCTCGACATGTTAATTAATGGATTTCGAGGTTAGTAAATGGGTAGCCAGTTATTAGGGCTGAGTGTTAATAGAGGCGTCGAATGTTCTTGTGATAGGCTTCGGCGGAGAAGGAAGTTCGTTTGACCGAGGCTTGGAATTATGTAGGCTGGGTTTAAAAGATCGATGCGGATTACCTGTAGCAAGGAAATTACAAATGGAGGCATCTCGAACCCTTTATTAGGGCATAGAACTCGGGTAGCTTTGATCGTAAGAAGGATTTAAGACTGGCGTGTAGTGTGTTTAAGTGGGGCTATTACTACATGTCTCTCTGACTGGCAGACAGGCTGACTCTCTTCCTCACTTCTATCTGTCTTTCTTACTGACTTGACTCTGTAAGTTTAGTAGTATATATTTGTGTCGAAAATAATGGGCGTGGCCTATTATTATCCACTGATGTTGTTTGGGTTGAGCCTATTTCACTCCCTATTAATTCGTATCTAAGGAGATAGAGATTTTGTTTCTAGTCAAAATACCAAAGACGCGACTGAGTTTTTGCAGTCCCTTGCTAGCAAAGAATGGCCACTGCTAACTAAACAATGGCCGCTGATATCGGGTTTTCAGTTGTCCACCTGCGTCCCACGCTTTGTTTAAACAGCTGACCTTCTATCGCGGCTCTGGGAACCACTTTTGTATGTTTGCGTGAATATAAATATGTTTGCTACCGTTTCGGAATCATTCTTCTCGCCTCGAGCAAAATACATATATTACTTACATTCACGTTTTTTTTTAACTCATGTCTATTTCTACTATAAGTGTTTTGCTCTATTCTAGATGAGTTCATTATTACATGGCATATTATTTTACTAATTAATGCGTGTGCCCAATTTCAGGATTTCATAGGACCTACGGAGTGCTTATTTGTGAGGCTCCGTGTTGGCTCTACGCCCCGTTGCAATTTGGGTGCTACAGATAGTATGGCATGGGAACGGCTATACTGTAACCCAGTGTTGTAAAAAGTACCCTGCTTTTATACTTAAGTAAAGGTATTGAAACCCTGACAAATTTTTACTCAAAGTACAAGTCCAAACTTAAATGTACTTAAGTAAAAGTAATAATCTTATCCGTGAAGTACTCAAGTAGTGAACGTAAAAAGTAGCCGCAAATAGTAAAGTACCCATCACATCAGACACTATTCAGTATACTGTACAGTATACCCTTTTATACCCGCTGTACTTACCCTTATATGTTGGAATTCAGTTAAACTGGACTTAACAATCAAGCTGGAAATATCTCTCTATTGATCAGAAAGTCTTGTTTATATGAAAAGTAAAATTAATTCTACAAAAATATCCAGTTTAACAGAATTTCAGAATAAAAGAGTATGATGAAGTAAAATAATTATTAGGTAAAAGAATATACAAAGGAATTAATTACTGGCATATTTTTTATTCAGCTTCACAAGCAACTGATTTTCAAAGTTCTGGCTATCAAACTGCGAAAGTTTGGGGGCGAAAATTAGTGCTGCAGAGCGAAACAGGCGCTCACAAGCAGCCTGTGAAATATCCCATGATTGGTTCAAACCATAGTACACGCTTGTGATTGGTCATCATCGGACTTTTGCTTTTACGTTTATGATTGGCCAAAATTACCTGAGAATGAACGAATACTTCTATGCTTTTTGCTCTTCAGCGAGTGTAAGATGTGGGCTCCCTCATGATCCTTCATCTGAAGTGCCTAAGGAGAAGGCCGTCCCTGATCTCAATTTACCTCGCGTCGGTAAATTCGGTCAGCCCGCCCTGTTTTTTTTTTCTTCCGGCTGCTTAAAAAGGGGGCATGTTAGATCCTTATGTTTTTAGATATGGCATATCAATTGCATGTGCTTCAGGAAAGAACAGCGCTCTCCAGCTGGAAAGCTCTATTCCGATGTTCTCTCTGACATTGGAAGGACTACCCTTCAAATCTGAGAGTCGTTTCGTCCCAAAAATTTTACTCCCAGGAAAAAGCCCAGCGTTGTACTCTTTCTATTCCTCCTCCTTAATATGTTTGGCATCTCGTCGCAGAGATGACTTCACCCCAGGAGCGTAAGAGTGATTGAGGTGAGACAATTGCTGAGATATAAGATTATTTATGGGACCTCCATTCACTCTGAACAACTAATGGACAATTGGTCCATGGTTCAGGGAAAGAGGAACGATTCGTCTTCCGAATCATGGGCTGCAAACAAGCGTTCAGCGCATAATATTGAATCAATAGACGACAGTCTATCTATGATTGTAACAAATAACCCTACAAATGATCTTACTAGACCTGATATGAACTCTGTTGCAAATGCCTACAACTCGCAGGACGAGTTGCCCACCATGGCTGAGCTGCATGCGGTGCCGGACTATCTGACTCCAACTCCGAGACCCACTTCTCAGTCGTATGAACCAGCTCCACAGATCTTAGAGAATACTCACGCGTGGGAATCGGACCTCACCTTTGGCTCGACCGCCCTCTTTCGTCATATGAAATCAGAATTCGTGATCTACGTATCCCCCCCTCCCATCGCGACAAAGTTGCTGGGACTTCAATTTCTGATTTTTTCATTCCTGCGGAAGGTCATCTCTACTTCCACCCGGATCTTTTGGAAGTTTTCTTTTTCTTTTTTTTTTAAAGGAGGGCTGTCCCGGCATCTTATATCGGGGAAAGTAAAATTACTAACTATTTCCTCTCGTAGGATATAATAGATTCAATCTTACAATGGAATTGCAAAGGTGTCCTTCGCAAGAGGGAAGAACTTAGGATTTTATTACAAACCTTCTGTTGTGCGTTTAATTAACAGAAACTAAATTTGTAATGATACATTTCCTTTTATACCCACTTTTGGTGCTTTTAACTGTCCAGTCCTGGTTGGGCTACAGCAGATATTGAGGTGTCAATCTTTTCTCTACCGCACAGATCTGCATCCAAGTCCTCTTTTCCTCTTAACATTTCTTCTCTGAACCTTCATCCATACTGGTTATGACCAAATTTGACCCAATTGCCCTCTCCACTCTTATTGCTAGATTTCAATTCGCCCGTGATCCATTTTGCGCAGTATTTGTCTGAAATGGTAAATGCCACATTGTAAAATCTTTTTTACCCTCGCATCTTTTATGTATTTCCAATTATGGTGATTTTACTTCTTATCATGTCCAATTGGATACTTCTAATTGCAAAGGCACTCTTGTAAACTTCCTAAGTATGGCGTTGTTTAGATGCGGCGTACGTGCTGAAGCAAATTTGGAAGATCTATGGCGATTACTTAGGCAAGTAAGATTTAAAACGCTACCCAGAGAAAGCCATTCTACTTGAACGTTGTCGAGTAGTCATGAACCAACTATAAAAAATTGACGACCAGATAAGAAACTGGATAAAGCTAGTTAAAAATTCTCACAAGCCCCAATCATATCTGACGTAGAATGCCATGTAATATCGGAAACCTTCTCAATATCGAGAAACACGGCTAAAACATGTGCGCAAGAGAAATCTTCACGTAGTCCTTCCATCATTCATTCATGGCATTACTCGTCGACGAGTATAGCTTGTGCCCAGGGTTATATCTTCGATGTGTCATCATATGGCTTATCAGACCGATTCTAGCGCCACTGATTTTATCACAGACGGGAGATGCATTGACAGGTGGGTGAAGTTGGCGCGGACGATCTCGACGGGCTAATCTAATCTAGCAGCTATGCGGATTTTCAGGTTGCCTTCGATTTGCTTCAAAAGTTTAAATTCCGCTCTTCAGCTTCCGTCTCCATGCGTTTCTGTCCAGAGCTTCTGTTGCCCACGTTTTTTAATCTATCCGACATATTTTTAGGTTGTCTTTGAGAAAGTCTTTATTCCTTTTCTTTTGTCTTCCTTTCCTTCTATTTCCCAAGCTGAGTTCTGAGTAAAATATCTGCTTCAGTAGACGCTCGTTGGACATTCTGACCACATGGCCAAACCATCTCAACTGGTTTTTTTTATTATGATGGATTCAATGCTTGCAGTTTGCTTCGTCCAGTACACTCAGGTTGGTGCGACGATCCTCCCAAGTTAACTTCAGTATGCTGCGTAAGGAACGTTAGAGAAATCTTTCCAAGGCTTTGATCTTCTGTTGGTAATTAGTCAGGTTTTTTTATCCATATAATAGTGAGGGCAAAACTGTGGCCTTGTAAACTTTAATTTTCGTTTCTAGACGTAGGCCTCTGTCGTCAAAAACGCGTTTTCGTAATTTAGCAAAGGCAGAGCTGGCGCAACGTAGCCTATATTGGAATTCATACCCAAGTAGGCAAATCTTTCAACACATTCTAGTTTCCCCATTAATTTGAATATTAGGGGTCGGCATTTGAGGATTACCTGGAATATTTGGTGCGGGTGCTAATTGAAGATTAGCTGGGTTTATTGGAGCTGGTTGGTGCAAGACTAGTTTTCTGAACATTGACAGACGAACCTGGCGTAGCCATTCGCAAATGCTAATATGATTGTTCGTAGGTCCTCCGCGTTGAGAGCACAGACTGCATTATCATCTGCATATTGAATTTTGAGAATCGAGGCAGCTTCTGTTTAGGTCCTAGCTTTAAGACGGCTAAAATTTAAAAACCCTCGCATCAAACCTATAGTTGATGGATACCTAGAATAAGGTAGTCTTGGATAAACAGCAGAATGGCGGAAATAAATAATGAGAACAATGTTGGTGAGGCTACTAGCCTTGTTCGACTCCAAAGTCGACATTCAAGACTGTTTAGCTACCATTGGCCATATTGACACGGTCATGTCATCGTGCAAGACGCGTGGCTGAGATAAATTTTTGAGGGCAACCAAATCTAGACAGGATTTCCCATAAAAAGGGGTAGATTTTGTTCACATTTTTCCTGAAGCTGTCTAGCAGTAAAGATCATGCGAGTTGGGCCGCGAGACGGCCTGAAGCTGCACTGTGATTCTGGAAGAACACCCAGGTAGAGTTAAAAGAGTTGCCAAAATTCGAGCTAAAATTTTACCCTAGGTCAATGGATACTTGGTGTTAACAATCTTCTCCATACGTTTGCCTATGCAACTCGTCAGTGCAATGGTTCAGGAATGTGCCGGGGATAGTACATCTGGGGTTACAACCCCAGGGACCCAAAGCAAGTTAAGTAGATCTTACAAGAGAGACTGTGTCGGTGAAGATGCCCGAGGGGAGCAGCTCCGTTCAGCCCTCCGCAAATGATATATACCATCCCCTGGGCCCAGGCCCGTAGCCAGGCCGTGAATTATTTGGAGGGGGCTAATTTTTTACAAATACCATCTTTATATTTAAGTTTTCGGTTCGACGTAATTACATATATCTAATGTTGGGAATGGAGTGATAAAAAAAGCCACTTACCAACTAGTTCGTTATTAGCTACCGCGACTACCAAGCCAACAAAACTTGAAAAGTTCAGAGTCCATAAGTAGCATTATTGTTGTAGGGGTTTTTTTTTAGTAGAGATTATAGGATTTAGTTATGATAATACATACAAACACTTGTATTTTTAACCTAAAATTGATTTATAAAATGATATTTAATATAATCAGTTTGGGAAATAGAATTGCAAATGTGATTTGAGGATTGTGAAGATGGTGTTTGCTACAAAAGTATCGAAATGGACTTCCAGAATTGGCGATGAATTCTTAGAAAGTTTGAATATATTTAACTTATGGAATGGCTAGGGGTAAAATAAAATTACAGAGCTTTACTATGCAGTCAGTTCTTCCAACTAGTAAGACAACCAGGCAGTTCACAAAACCAAAGTGGTAATATTGTAGATATAGGAGTAGGAAAAGGGACAAAGAAAAAATAAGCGTATGCGAGTTGAGAACAGCTTCCCGCGTCGTTGGACCGCTGTTAGCCAGCGGCGAATCCACTCGGCCATCCTGAGTCTCAAAAGAGTCTCATTCAAGCAGCTTTTAATCCGCTCGCCTGCACTTCTCGTTAGCTACAATATAAAGCTGGATCCATAGGCAAAATAACCTCTTCCAGAAGATAAGTGAGTAAATGTACATGCTTGCTGTGTAATGTTTCACACAAGGAAGAACTTCTCCCTTGTGTGTAACTGAAATCATTATTTTACGCTAAAAAAAACATTGCTACGGGCCTGGTGGGAGTGATCACCTATTATCATACCCTGGTAATACGACATCCCAGGATGGCAAGCAGTCTCCCTAGGCGCCATGTCTAGCGGGACAAACTCTATCCAGGTGAGAACGGTTCCTCCGCGTACAAAGTGTGGCTAGACAAAACTTTGAGGCGATAGCCATAAATAATTAAAATTAATATTATTAGTACTATAATTATAATGATTACCATTACCCATTACACTGTACAACAATGAAAGAAAAACAAATGAAAATAACCTTTTCTAGGAGTCATTTTTGCGTAAATCACGAATATAACATCCGTCTCTTTCTGCGACCCTCCACTTCTCGTAAATTAACATCTTACTTACATTAAATACATACATTGATTGTTCCGTAGGGATTGAATGCAAACAAGATTGGGCCGAAACTGACAACTCCAAAAGTTATAAACGAATTTTGATATAATTTTAATGGGCTGTTCCTAAGGTATCTGTCAACCTAATCTATGAAATTTATGAAAGCATACTCAAATATTTGTTGTTGTATGGGCCCAAATGCGTGTCAATCTTACGTACTGCTTGATAATTTTGTAACTTACTATAAATGATTCCTATTTTTACTTTTTTATTTAATATATGTTGCCGTTACTATTTATATTATTTTTAAGTTTTTTTTCTTTACAGTCGACAGAGCTAAAATGCCTAGAGAAGGAAAATTTCCCAGTTTCTGTTAATATGTGGATGAGTTACATTAAGGTGTGAAGTTCCCTTTCTGCCTGGGTGAAAGGCAAAGGGCGTTGCCTCCTATTTGGCGCACCATTGATATGGAGGGAGCCAAAGGAGCATTCAACAGATTGTTGGCTGGGCCTATCAATGTTTACAAGTCTTTGCAACCGGTTCACTGGCCCATTTTGATTGGTCCCGAAATGTGTGTGCAGACCTTTAGCTCTTAATACGGCTGATCACTTGCCGGGTATAAATCTAGCCAGCTTTGTCTGCCCTTTTACCAATACATCCTTAGGGGTAACTAAACATGCTACCTTTTGTTGGGTCCCTATCCACGTTGGTCTCCAGAGCACCTCCAGATGTAACTCGAAAAAAGTGGTTTAAGAGAAAAGTTATAATTCGGGTAAAAACCTCGACAAAAGGCAACTCAAAGAAAAACAAACTATATGCATAGGACAATATAAAGAAATAAAAATACCTACAGCAAGTTAATGACCACTAAAGTTTCCAAGGAATCACGAGCGAAATTAACTACTTGAAATAAAGCCCAAGCGCCATCATCTGGCATCCCTGATCCGTGAGGAAACTATTGACATCCAAGTCCCAGAACATTCAATTGACAGATTAGACACGAGGGCATTCCGAGGGCCCTTAAGCCGCGGTAAAGCGCCACCTCACCTGGAAAGGTGGTTATCCCACGGTCGAGTAGATAGCTTTGTACCCCGAGAATATTCCCTAATCAGTCATCCCCTACTCCAACTCTCAAAGATGCCAATCTTAAGCCGCTTTACCGCGGCTTAAGGGCCCTCGGAATGCCCTCGTGTCTAATCTGTCAATTGAATGTTCTGGGACTTGGATGTCAATAGTTTCCTCACGGATCAGGGATGCCAGATGATGGCGCTTGGGCTTTATTTCAAGTAGTTAATTTCGCTCGTGATTCCTTGGAAACTTTAGTGGTCATTAACTTGCTGTAGGTATTTTTATTTCTTTATATTGTCCTATGCATATAGTTTGTTTTTCTTTGAGTTGCTTTTAGTCGAAGTTTTTACCTGAATTATAACTTTTCTCTTAAACCACGAGTTTCGAGTTACATCTGCACCTTCATAATAATCGTATAAGCTATGATGCCGCAGGGAGGATGAGTTGGAGAAGTTACATCGTCCAATTCATTAGCAATCGATAATCGTTTAGATGCAATCCCCCGAGGGGGAACCTTTCACACCCGGTGACCAAACGTTCGGCGCCATTGGGCGTAAAAGGATAGGATAAGAACCTTGCACCGCTTGGCCAAGAGAAATTGGAAGGGTGGGGTTCATAAAGAAAGTCCACTTGATTACAGACAAGCCTGAAAAGCCCGTACGTGGAGCACTATTCGATCAAGTACTGACCAAAAATGGTTACATTTAAGGGGATGATCTGATGGCGGGGCATCTCTTAAGCTGAAATCAACTTTCCTAGACCATTAATCTATCTTGGAAAACTTCTTCGTTTCAAGAATATCCAAACGGGATTAATAGTTCGGCTGGATAATTGACTTTTCTTAACTAAAGCAATAAGCCTTAGTGCTATGTAGGCAAGTTCATCTTTAGGATAGTCAAGTTAGTAAATCAAGAAGCTAAAATTATTAAAACTTACTAGGTTGCATTGGTATCATTCGGTTATTTCTAAATAGCAAAAATGTTATCCAAATTCTGTCCCAATTGTTCTAGACTAGCTCTCAGCAGGCAAGGGTTTTTTTTTAACTAACTACCCTGTAGCGAGAGTATAAATAAGTCACTTAATTTACAAGTGGATATGACGACCATTGGTTAAGTTGCAATAGAACTCTCTAGCTGTTGCATGTATAGCTAGAATAGGGGGATGCTATAAAATTAGCACAGGATGCAACAGCCTCTAGGCTCTAAAACTGGTCTCTCAGGAGCCTCATAGAAGGCACGGCCCATTTAATCTCCCCGGGGCTGGAAAGGAGAAGCCATCTCCTCCCAGTGCGAAATGGTATGTAAGAGCTAGTGTATTACTAGATTCAGCCAAACATGATCCCATTCACTTGTATAACAAATGAATTACTAACCAACTCAATCCTAATTCTATGTAGGAATTCGTTTCTTTAGACTTTTTACAGAATCGAATCCAGAAATGGAGTCCAAACCATAGTGACATCTGGAAGTCATTCTCTTCTTGTTCGAGTGTTAATCAACATAGAGAAACTATCCCATCTGTGACATCTTTCCACCAAGATGAAATTAAAGACCAGATTTCTATGATGGTTTTATTTCAGAATTAGGACCAGGAAGAGCCAGCAGCATCACCGCCGCCCCAGTCATCTCCAGCAGCAGGATTGGCCCAATCATCAGTCTAGGAGAAAAAAAAATCCAGAATGTGAGACAGGATTAACACTACCGCCCTGCCCTTGGGCGCGTCAAGAAAAAGACGCATAAACGTCTTTTTTGCGCAACCTGGCTCGGCTGGGCTCTCGCGCCCAGTCGAGCCAGGTAAACCGCTTCAATGTGTGATTTGAGTGGGTTCTGTGGACAATTTGTGCTTTATTTAATGGCAAATGACTATTGGCGGTTGACTGACCTTTGTGTCTTTCACTCGGGGGTTAATGTGGAGGGATGAAAGGGGGAGAGAGAAAGAGCAGGGGAAGACTTATTGGCCTCCCCCCCCCCCGCCGATGTTTAATTATTCAATCTTAGTGACTACAAGCAGAGGAATAGCCGCCGAAATTAATTAGCAGACACTCTTATTAGGACATTAAAAATTATTTAAAAAAAAAAAAAAACATGATAAAAACCAACTAAGACAAGAAAAAAGAAAATTAGGTATCGTGAGGCCAGAGCATGCACTCCCCCCCCCCCCTCCAACTAAATACAATGCAAGAGAGGGGCCCCTCCTCCAGAAACTAAATAAATCCACAATCGGGAGAACGAAATCATCAAAAGGACAAGCTGAAGCGACCCGGCTCGTCCCTAGCGGAACGGTAATGTGCGCGAATATCACCCAGGCTGAGACCTTCAATAAGAATCTAGCAAAAAATCCGGGGGCAAAGCAGTCGTCCATATAAGTTGTAGGCGAGCGCTCATCAAATGGCGGTGCGTCCCGCGAGTGAGCAATTCGGACACGGACAGAAAGCAACCTGAGGCCGACGCGGCATTGGGGGGAGGGGATCCATGGGAACAGTCAGGGTCGTGTCCTATCTGCTTTGGCAAGTAGCACAGAGGGCTTCCTGGGGGACTCTTTTGGCACTCTTATTTCCCACATGTCCCGGAACCCAGCAGAAGACAATATCGAGATCCACCAGGCTCCACGGATACCGCGAACCAGGGGATGTGGAAATTCCAATGCCCGGAGAGCACTCAGGGCGGTTTGCTAGTCGCTATAGATCACAATCCGGTCTCGAACCAGGCACGACACGTTATCTCCCGTACCGAGCCGTGCATTGCAACCACCTCGGCCGTGAAGACAGACGCAGCGCCTGGTAGAGCTTCACCGAGTTCAAACAGAGGAGATACAGTGTAGATGCCGAGCACCCACCTGGAACTTGGAGCTATCTAGCGTGATATGGTGTGCTCCAAAAACTTGAGGTGGTACACTGGGCAAAACCAGAAGCGCCACCGGCCCGAGCTACACTGATCTCTTGAAGGAGTACCAAAGTTATAAACCCAAAGGGCTTAGAGTATGACTGACATTTCTCGACCGAGTAGGAAGCGTCGAGATCGGAGGCGGATGCAATGAGAGCCGTTGATGACTGGGAAAGACACGTATAAGCGCTAGTACGATCTCACTGGCATTGACAAGCAAGCTTCAATAAGGAACGAGCAGAAGGCACCGGTCACCAGGCGGAGACCTGTGTGGTAGATCAAGTCCACTTTCCGCAATTCATGCTCGGCTGAGAAAGGTTCCCATTGAATCAATATAGCAAAAAAGCCACAAAACAAGTTGACCCAAACCCTTTTGACTTGCTTCCACAGCTATGCCAATGGGGTCTTACCATTAAATGAAGACACGTATGTCAGCCAGGAAGAGAGGTAGGCGTGCTTCGAAAGATATCGGAACCTAGCCCTAGCTCGACAAAATCCACCAACAGTGAAGTCGTTAGGGCGGCGCTTATAGGGATAACGCTGTTTGAGGGCTGTCTCACACACTGGTGACCACCACGGAAGCGGTCGGTGCACAAAAACGGCCAGAAGTTCTAGGGAAAAGAAAGGCTTAATAATCCAGACCTAAACTCCTTGATTGGGAGAGAGAAATGGCATTTACTGAAATGCGGACCACCGAGACCTTGTCAAGCACCGACGAGTGGAGTCTCTCTCAGGAAGCAGTGGTCCAGAAAATAATACTTGCATGGGGAAGTGATCACTAAAATGGAGGACATTGACCACCCCCCACCCAAAATCAGGCTGTACATCTGGATAGCACAGGGATAGATCAAGACAGGAAAATGAAGCGGTTCACGGGCAGTGATGCGTAAAATCATCCACATTTAGGACACCTATCCAGCTCATCTATCAGGTAGGCAAGGATCTGATTCCACTGGGATTTATCGAGTAGTCTCCTCATAGGGTGTGTGTACCCTTTAAATTCTAGAGCAGTAGGAAGGGCCTCACTAGCGTACGACGACGCGGCAGAAGTCTCTGCATTGAAGTCGGCTGACGGTGGAATATATGCAGAAATAACAGTATACCTACTATCCCGGTGCAGCTGCACAGCTACTGTTTAAGAGGAGGTATTTATAGCATATTAAACAAAGATCAACCTGTACACCCAGGATGGTCTGCAAACAAAACAAAAATAGGTAATGAAGGGAGATGAGACTGCAGCTCCTCCCAGCTGGGGCGGAGTCAGCAATTCCATTGAAGGAATATGCCTGCCAGGCCTAGCTCAGAATTGCGGGGGGCCTCTTTGAAGAGAGGACAAGCGCGGGAATGGCCCTACGCTTCCCGGAGGCAGAACTACGGATGCTCTTGTCCGAACAATTGGCTGATGATCCCCGTTCAATGACTTTTCGGGAGAGGTTGGGCTCACTATGCGGATCTTTTCCTCCTTCGGGCTTCCGAGGCAGGGATCCCTCCTCTGGAAGATGCAGTGTCTGAGCGACCCAGTCAGGCCTTGGATGAGGGTGTGGGAGGCGAAGCTTCTTTGGTGCTCTCCCCCCCTTTTGGGGGTTCAGCGTTAGGAACACAGGAAGACAGCCTCACGATCACCTTGAGCGATGTTGCTTCCTGTGAGCCTAACGAATTGCTGTAGGTGCAGGAGTAGGGAAGGGCCGGGTGCTCTGGTTTTAGCCGAGGATGGGTGTGCACCCCGTGCCACCAGCTATACCAGGGGAGTAAAGAAGCGTTCTGAAAGCGCGCGGAAATAACCGCGCTCGTAGGCCTGAAAGGGCTACAAGCAGTAGGTGCCTTATTTTAAATTTGAGGCATAAGAGTCCAGTCTCTCCCAGGTAGCACCACGCACACTATCAAGTCCTTAGCTTCGTGAAATGAGAGACGATCCGCAGTCAGCATTTCCTTCTCCAGGAAATAGGTACCCGAGTCCTTCGGGTAAAACCGACTTTGCACATCACATCTACACGAGTGCTTTGTATGGCCATAGCAATGGCATGAATAATTATAATACAATGATAAAAGCTAGTAATAAAAATAAGAATGATAAAAATAAGAATACTAATAATAAAGTAAAGTAGTGCTGAGTAAGGGTGGGAGAGCGTACCAACACTTTCCTAGGCACTATCATAGAGTTCAAGACAACCAGAGCCTCCCAAATTTGCACACATGATGGGAGGATGTACAGCTTCCCCCAGGTACTCGTACCAAGTGTAACAGGCTACCAACACCAGGGAAGAAAAGTGGGAATGGATTAGATGTAAAAATATACAAGGGTCAGTATCAGGGGGTGAGGCGGGTGTTTGATGGAGGGCAATGGATAATCTTGTGCATCATAGGTATGTGTGGAGGGGGTGTGGGGGGACTTCTGTCCATGGAAACGCTACACCACAGCACAACACAATCACTATGAGGGGTCTCTGGCTCGGATAAAATGATGGGTGTCCTTGTGCCTCATAGGACAAAGGGAGTGGGGGAGGGTGTTTTAGTGGCCCCCATTTTGTGATAGGGGAACAGGGGTACCCCCATTTTAAAACTTTATTCCCCAAGTAGGCTTACAGTTTGTCCCCAATCATCGGTAATGGTGGGGGCAGCGGCGGGCGCTGCGGCTACTGGCCCTGCTGGCCCGGGTGGCCCTGTGGCCACCGCTGCTGCTGCTACAGCTGCTGCCGATGCGACCGGCGCAGTTGCCACCACGCCCACGGCGGCTGCAGGAGGGGGAACGATGGCTGTGACATCCTCGATGGGTTCAGCGCCGCCCCAATTATCCTGAGGAATGACTGTCTCCTTGGGTTCCTCTTTCGCGGCCTCCGCCTTCGCAGCCTCTTCCTTCTCCTGTTCCTCGGGGTCTCTGCAACAGGAAAACGATCAGAACCACAAATTTCTCATCACAAACAAGAGGGGAAAATTTTGTAGAGGAAAAGCATAATAAGTCTGGCATCAAGACCCATTGCCACCCACCACCATGTTGCAGCCTATCACTAGTTTCATGCAGTCACCAAAACCTTCCCACTACTATTTGGCAAACTCACTTTTGTATACTCAGTCAAGGCTTCAACATCAACCAGATTGCATGATTTATTACCAGTAAAACTACCCCTCCCCCATTTATGTCCTGTGAAAACCCTATCATACACTTCACCCTCAGTCAGCCATTTCTCTCTCTAAAACACTTAATGTCACCTTTTAATGGCTCTTACAACCCTTCTCACAGCCTGACATTCAACTCCATTTCCAACCAATTTTTTTTTTTAAAACCCATCTTGCGAGGGCATAAGTCGCCGTACTCACGACAGCCTAGTACTAGGCTACCCTAAAATAGCAATATATAACCCCACACCCCCTGACAAAAGAATAAAAAAAGAAAAAGGGCAGGAAGCACGCTCCGGCGTCAGGGGGATGCCCACTCTCCTCCGACGCAGGAACGTGCAACCTACTCAAAAACAACAACCACAAAATCCAGTTAAATAAAGTGGAGAAGGTCCTCCAAAAAGTCAAAATCTACGAACCCGTCCGGAGTACAAGGGACAGACGGTAGCGACCCGCCCATCCCGGGACAGGTAACGTGCGCGAAGATCGCCCAGACAGAGACATTCAACAAAAATGTGCCAAAGCAGTCATCACAGAAGGGAGCAGGCGAGCACTCCATCAAATGGAGATGCGTCCCGCGTGTTTCCAATTCGTAGACGACGGAAAGCAACCTGAAGCCGTCGCAGCATTGGCGCGGATGGGGGGGCATGGGAACAGTGGCAGCGCAATGGCACGCAACTTTAGGCTCCCCTCGACCGTCTCCCATCTTCTTTGCCAAACAACCCAAAGAGCTGCCCGTATTCTACCATGTAGCCGGTGTGAAGAAGAGCGAAACGCTGGTCTGGCTGCCCAGTCCTCGCGGACTCTTTGGTGCGCTCATTCCCCGCAATTCCTACATATCCAGGAACCCAGCAGAAAATAATCTCAACATCCGCCCGGCTCGCCAAAACCGTGACGTCACGGATATCGAGAACCATGCAATTCCTACATATCCAGGAACCCAGCAGAAAATAATCTCAACATCCGCCCGGCTCGCCAAAACCGTGACGTCACGGATATCGAGAACCATGGGATGCGGAGATTCCAGTGCCTCAAGAGCACTCAGGGCGCTTTGTGAGTCGCTATAAATCACAATCCGACCACAGAACCGGGCATGTTGCGTTATCTTCCGTACCGAGCGGTGTATTGCAATTAGCTAGGCGCCGAGAAGACATGCAGCGCCTAGCAGAGTTTCGCTGACTTCAAACAGAGGGGATAAGGCGTGGAAACAGAGCACCTCTTCAGACTTGAGCCATCCGTTTACACTGGCACGGTTCCAGCGTGACACAAAGTGTGCTCGAAATAGGCAAAACGCAATACTCCCGGCGTTATAGAAGCTTCGGGAGCAGAGGCGTGGCGACAAATGGTCAAAGGTGGTACCCTCTAGGGTGGCGTCCTGGGCAGAACCAGGGGCGCTACTGACCCGAGGGCTATATCTAGGTCTCGAAGGAGTTTCCTGGCCCTAAGCACAAAAGGCTTAGATTCGGGCATGACTGAGTTCTCGGGGAGAAATAGACACCGTCAAGATCAGTTGTGAATGCTGTGAGGGCTGTTGGCGACCGAAGGAGGCACCGGGGTCGCGGGTACAGGCGACTAATGAACTGTGAACGGCGCATAGCGAGTGGCATCGACAAGAAGGTTCTCAATAGGGGACGTGCGGAAGTCACCGGTCGCCACGCGAAGGCCGGTGTGGTGGATCGAGTTCACCTTCGGCAATAAACGCTCGGCTGCGGATGCATAAAATTCGCATCCGTAGTCGAGCATCGAACGAACAAATGATCGATAAAAAAGTAAGGCAGTAGCTCGATCACCTAGCGCGAAACATCACGGAGCGAAGAATATCCATGATGCGGGTACAAGCGACCCTAAGGCTGCGAATAGGAGCCTCCCAGGTGAGGCATCGGTAAAATACAAGACCAAGGAAAAGGTGCGAGTCAACCACTACGAGGCGCACCCCATTTAGAAACAAGTCTCGAGTCAGAGTGGAACCATGGATGGCGGCAGAAGTGCACCACCTTACTATTGGCCAAGGAGAAAGAAAACCTGTGCGCTTCTGGGTCGCGCCATAAGAGATCGAAGGTCATCCACGCAGAGCGTAGCGAGAACATCTTCCGGCAGCACCGAGGTGATGCCGTTGATGCTCAGGGCAAAGAGTGTGACACTGAGGACACTTCCTTGCGTGACACCCTCTTCGTGCCCCATTGGGCCGGAGAGGGCTACCCTAACCCGTACGTGGAATCGACGATCTCGCAAAAATATAGATATAAACATTGGGAGGCATCCCCTCGCCCCCATCGTGTATTGTGTCTCCATGATACCGTATCGCCATGCGGTATCATAGGCCTTCTCCAGATCGAAAAACAGCGTAGCGTAGTGCTGTTTACGAAAGAAGGGCTCGAAGACGGCATTTTCGAGTCAGAGCAGACCATCCGCCGTGAAGTGGAACTTGCAGAAGCCGCACTGTGAAAAGACAGATGGCCTCCGCTAACGAGGAAAAAGGCTAATCTAACATTTACCAATTTCTCCATCAACTTGCACACGCAAGAGCTTAGATAATGGGCGGAAACCGGCCATAGTAGAGTGATCTCTCCCCAGTTTGCGAAAGGCGAACACAGTAGCGATTCGCCAGGAATCCGGGAGGAGACCCTCCACCCAAATCCTGTTGAACAAATCTAACAGAAAGGCCATGCCTCGCTCACCCAAGTGCCGAAGCATGGCGTACAGGACATCGTCCGGAACCGCGGAAGATGGCCTCACGAACAACTTGAGGGGTGTTGCCTCCTGGGAGTCTAGCGACTCGGTGGAGGCGCGCGGCCGTTTCGCCTTACGGGAAAAGTTCACGCTGGGGGAAGGAAGGGGAGCCCTTTGTGCCGTCAGCTTTACCAGGGGAACGCCCGGGGTGGGTAGAACCCGCAGAAAGGTTCCAAATGGGCGCAGGAACGACCGTGCTCGTAGGCTTGGAGGGGCCTGGAGCAGTGTCTTTCTTAATATTGTTTTTTTTTTTTATTTTAAGAGCTCATCTGGTGACTGCCTACTTGGGCATTAGTCGCCGTATTAAAAACTGCCTAGTACTGGGCTACTTTAAAATGAGATTAAAAAAACAAACAACAAAAAAACACTAAAAATAAAAAAAAAGGTTAAAGGCAACGAGCAGGAAGCAAGCTCCTGCGTCGGGGAAGGTCCCCCCGGCGCAGGAACGTGCGACCTATAAAGAAAACAAAAATAAAAGGAAGCCGGCCTCCCCCCCAAAAATCTACAAGTACACCAGTCAATGTGTACGCCCTCGTCCCGAGTACAAGGGACAGTCGGTAGCGACCCGCCCACCCCGGTACCGAGACAGATAAAGTACGCGAAGATCACCTAGACTGGGACATTCAACAAGAATGTGCCGAACAGTCTGGGGGACGACTGCCAGTCGTCACAATAGGGCGCAGGTGAGCGCTCCACTAAATGGCGATGCGTCACACGAGTGTGCCCGATTCGGAGACGACAGAAAGCGACCTGAAGCCGTCGCGGCATTGGGGGGATAGGTCCATGGGAACAGTCGCGGCGCAATGGCACGCAACTTTTAAGTTCCCCTGGACCGTCTCCCATCTCTTTGCCAAGCAGTCCGAACAGCTGCCCGTATTCCTGCCATGTAATCATTGTAAGGAAGAACGAAACGCTGGTCCAGTCGCCCAGTCCTTGCGGACTCTTTGCAACGCATAACCCCGCAATTCCTACATGTCCAGGAACCCAGAAGATAATTTCGACATCCAACGGGCTCAGTAGAACCGTGGCATCACGGATATTGCGAACAAGAAGGTGCGGAGATTCCAATGCTCCGAGAGCACTCAGGGCGCTGAGTCGCTATAAATCACGATCCGGTCTCCGAACCGGGCACGTCGCATAATCTCCCGTAGCGAGTGGTGTATTGCCACCAACTAGGCCGTGAAGACAGACGCACCGCCCGATAGAGCCCCGCTGACTTCAAACAGTGGGGATACGGCGTGGAAACCGACCCCCTCTTCAGACTTGGAGCCATCCGTATACACTGACACGGTTCCAGCGTGAAACGAGATGTGCTCCAAAATGGCCGAACGAAATACTCCTGGCGCTGTACAAGCTTTGGGAGCAGAGGCGTGGCGACAAATAGCCAACGGTGCTACCCTCCAGGGTGGCATACTGGGCAGAACCAGGGGTGCCCCCGGCCCGAGAGCTATATCGAGCTGTCGAAGGAGTTTCCTAGCCCTAAACCCAAAGGGCTTAGGGTATGACTTGCGTCTCTCAGGCATAGGCACCGTCGAGATCAACTGCGGATGCTTTGAGAGCCGTTCGCGAAAAAGGAGACGCTGCGCTCGTGCGTACAGGCGAGTAATGCATTGTGCACGGCGCATAGATAATGGCATCTCTCCAGCATCGACAAGCAAGCTCTCAATAGCGGATGTGCGGAAGGCACCGGTCGCCAAGCGAAGGCCAGCCCGGCTGGGGATGCATAAAACTCACATCCTAGGTCGAGCTTCGAACGGACAAAGGGTTGCTAAAAAAAAGTAAGGCAGTAGCCATATCAGCACCCCAAGCGCTGAACGTCACGGAACTAAGAATATCCATGCCGCGGGTACAAGAGACCCTAAGGCTGCGAATAGGAGCCTCCCGGGTGAGGCATCGGTCAAATATAAGACCAAGGGAAGGGTGCGATTCAACCACTTAAGGGCGCACCCTATTAAACAAATCTGGGTTGGGGTGGAGCCGTGGATGGCGGCAGAAGTGCACCAGCTTAATCTTGGGCAAAGAAAACCGAAACCGGCAGCACCGAGGTGATGCCGTTGATGTTCAGGGAAAAGCGTGCGACACTGAGGACACTTCCCTGCGAGACACCCTCTTCCTGCTCCATTGGGCCGGAGAGGGCTCCCCCCCCCCCTTACGTAGAATCTACGATCTTGCCAAAATTCAGATATAAACATTGGGAGGCGCCCCCTCGCCCCCATTGTGTAGAGAGTCTCCATGATACCGTATCGCCATGCGGTATCATTGGCCTTCTCCAGATTGAAAAACACTGTGGCGTAGTGCCGTCTACGAAAGAAGGCCTCGCAGACGGCATTTTCAAGTAGGAGCAGAGCATCCAACGTAGAGTAGAACTTGCAAAAGCCACAGAGTGCAGAAGGCAGATGGTCTCTGATGACGAGGAATAAGGCAAATCTAACATTTACCAATTTCTCCATCAACTTGCACACGCAAGAGCTTAGAGATTGGGCTGAAACCGGCCATAGTAGTGATCGCTCCCCGGCTTGCGAAAGGCGAGCACAGTAGCGATTCACTAGGAATCCGGGAGGAGACCCTCCAACCAGATCCTGTTGAATAAATCTAACAGAAAGGCCATGCCTCGCTCACCCATGTGTCGAAGCATGGCGTACGGGACATCGTCCGGACCATGGGCAGTGTCCGCGCACGAAGCAAGTACAGGCCTGGCAGAGCCAGGTGCTGCCATTTAAGACCACCCCTCCCGCCTGGTGGCCTGGCAGTCCCTCAGCATGGCGGCTCCACCTTGGACATTGCGTAAAATTGATAGTGTGTGAAGAGAGAAGGAAAAGGGATGTGAGGAAGGTATAGGTGGGGATGAAGCAGGTTGTTTAAAAACCCACCATCCCAAACCGGGGCTCAGAGGTTAGGCAACATTGTCCCCAACCCCCTCCGCCCCGATCCGGGATAGTTGGCATCTACCCTGTGAAAATAGAGGCTGACTGGAGAAAGTTGTGGGAGAGGTTGTAGGGGAAGTGAGGAAGTAGGGGAGAAATACAGGTTGTTTGAAAGAGGCTAAGCTGGGGCCGGACGGGGCGCTGAGTCCCGTCAGCACGGCGGCCAGGATGGCAAATCGCCGTGCCCTTTACAGAGTTCTTAATATTGAGGCATACGATGTACCAGGCAACGCCGGGCACGACAGGACCAAGTACTTAGCCTCACGAAATGAGAGACGATCCTGTGCCTGAACGGCCAGGATTTGCTTCTCAAGGAGATACGCACCAATTGCTTAGAAGAAGCGGGATGTGGCGCTCCGCAATTGAAACACTTGGTCACACATGATTTGGACTTGTGTGGCCTTGGAGCAACTTAGACAGACTTCAGGTAACCCCAACTTTGCACGACTAGATGAACGATTAACATGGCTGAAGCAGTGACAGTAGTAGCACCTCCGCAGCAGTGGCATTAATGCCTTCACGCGGTAACGATACCAACCTTGTCACAGTCGAACGTGACGAAGGAGTGTAGGGGTGGGTCTCGAGGACCCTCCCTGTTTTCTCATCACAAGCTCAGACAGCTTTAATTTGATGTCATATATAGAGTAGTTCACAAGTTCCTTGGCATAAACTACTCCTTTCATGAAGTTAATGGTATAGTGCGGTATCACACTCACCTGTGTGCCATCAAGTGTCCAAAGGGCACTAATCGTGGCCGCCTCCCAGGGATTTGACGCATTCGCCAAAAGGCTCCGGTCCGAGGAATGGGTCACCTTCGGCTATCTACCAATCACACTAGCTAAAGCTCTCCTTTGATGTTGCCCTAAGCTAACATGGTGCCATCAATGGAGGGAATAACAAGAAGTGTTTGAAGCCAGCGGGTTCGAAAACGCTAGGTAGTGTCTCAATGAGCGGCCCCAATGTAATGGAGGCTCCCCTCAGCACACTTGCACTTTTGGTCTGTCAAGGACTCCGCACCCAGTGGAGCAACGGGACCGGACGTGCTATCTTGGCTTGGTTGCTTACCGAAGTGGCAGCACACCCATCCTTCCTCGTAGCCCCCGCGGATGGAGGCGAGCCCTACATCTTTTGGGTTTTTTTTCTTTTGTTTTTAGGAGGAGGGGAGGGAATGAACCCCCTTCACCCCTCCGCCGGCAGGAGCCCTAAGGCCAGATCCTTCTCCGAGATGGAGAAGGTCTTGGCATTCACAGGGTCACTACCCGGAGAATGGGATGCCTCCTCTCCTTGTACATCCTTAGAGACCCAAGCCCCCTGAGGAGGACCTTGCACAGGGGCAGACTCGGGTTCGGTGCTTGGCACCGAGCCCAGGTTCGTCCCCATGGAAGTTCCTACCATCTGGGGCTGGGTTGCCTCAGGGACCATGTCCATCTCGGGCGCCCCATCGTCTTTGGTAAGACAGGGGGGACGTAGGGCGACCCCCTCTAAGCTCAAAATTCTAGCCTGCAGGTCTTTGTAGTGAAGAGGCCGACGGCCCCATCTTCCCTCCTCCCCCTAAGGGGGTGGCCCTATCTTGGCAGTCCATTGCAAAGTAAAGGGGAAACTGCCGCTGGAAAGAGGTAGGCACCCCAGAGGAGTAAGCCTCCTCTTGGATTAAAGAGTTTTGGATTGTCCCCTGCAAGAGCACAGGAGGGGGGGAGCTCCATTTTTTCAATAGGGCTTCCCAAAGGCGGATCCATCGGTGAAGGGGAAGAGTTTGAATTTTTAGATTGTCATCATTGGGCATGGGGACCCTATTCATTATACGGGACACAAACGCTAATCACTCCCCTGGAGTAGCCCTCTCTGCAAGGGGTTGCCAGAACCAGATGCCACTATTTAGGAGCACACCTTTCTGCCCAGTGGTCAGGCAGCACTTCGGCATGACGGCTCCACCTTGGGTTGGGCGTAAAATCGATATAGAGATTGAAAGGAGAGAGAAAGGGGTATGTGAGCAAGGTGTGGGTGGGGCTTAAGCAGGTTGTTTAAAGCCTACCACCCGAAACCAGAGCTCAGGAGTGTGGGGACACTGCTGTCCCCTCTCCCATCAGCCCCAATCAGGGATGAATGGGTGAGAGGAAGCTGGTTGGCATCTACCCTGTCATATTAGAGGCCGAACAGAGAGAGGTGTGGGAGAGGTTACAGGGAAAGTGAGGAAGTAGGGTAGATATGCAGGCTGTCGGAAAGAAGAGGCTAAGCTGGGGCCAGATGGGGTGCTGAGTCCCATCAGCACAGCAGCCAGGAAGCTAAATCGCCATGCCCCTTATGGGGCATTTCCATCCATTATGTCCATACCACCTCATAATACTGCATCCATCACAACCTTAATCAGACCGTAGTAAAAATTGCTTAGTCATTCCTCAGTAGCTTTCGCACACCAAAAATCCCATCAAAGTTGTCAAGTTACACTGCTCATGCAAGAGATTTCTTCTCCTTCCATACCATAGTTGCACTCCCATAGACCAACAGTGGCACTAGCATCCACACCTACAACTTCGTGACTCATTCACTCATAACCCTTGCAAATCACTAATCCTTTAGCTGCTCCAGAGATATCCTGATTACACACCATTTACTAAAATAGGTAATTCAAACATGAAAATATTTTACCATTAGCAAAATGCAAAATATCATACATATTAAAACATTCTAAAAAGTTAGATATACAAATAAAAAATATGAAATGGTTAACATGCTTGTACACGCCTATCACTTTCTTGCTGCCTTCAAGTGTGCCTGTGACCATAAAACATGTCTTAGACATACCTGTAGAAGAACAAATCCGGCATGATATCAGACTCCCAAGGGATGGCTCGAGAAATTGTTCCTCTAAGGCGGAGCACTTCTCGGGCCAGCATCCACCACATCAACCCAACAGACTGAGCGCACTAAAAAAAAAAAGTTTAAATACTGAATTGTTTTAAGAACATTTTGTAGAGGCAAACTTCACCTGGATAACATGTACATCACGCTCTGTTGAGAGTCTGAAAAACTATAAACATTCACCAAACCTGAAGCAAAGGGCAAGAGGGAGGACAGGACAAGTGGAAGAAATAGTTAAGGATGCAAAACAAGCATCAAGTGGCAGCCAGAACACACCTAAAAAAATAATATACATGGCTACGTTTTGCCGTTCTTACTTAAACTAGGTGCAAACAACGAGGGTATCTTCGCAAGATGGTTTTTAAGATGATCGAGAGTTAAAATGTATGAAAAAAATCTAGGTGCTGAGGAGGAAACCATCATTAAGGATTGTTAATGCTACACCTCAGCATGAAATGCACCAGAGGTCTATCATTGTAATGGGGCACCCAGTCAGTCATCCACAGACAATTGTCAACAATAGAATCCATGTGCAAAACTGCAAAATCTGGTTCCACTACACCACACAGTTTAAAGTACAGCCCTCACTCACACTGTACTCCTTTCGCTTATTCATAATCCAGTTTACACACCAATCCAAGTCGCCTTTTAACCCACCCACACTCTTACAATCACCTAATCTAATTCCCCAGTAACCCTCCCATCACCACAGATCTAAAAATAACTGATGGAATTCCTATATTCACTATGGACTTAAGAATACTCTGACCAGGTTCTTGTTGCTCTGAGGAATCTCCAGAGCAAAAGAGCAGTAATAAAGAACCTTTTACACCACTTGTGGTTTCTCTTATTCTCACTCTCCAATTCATTGTTTGTTTGAGAGTTTATGTTTAGTTGCAGGATTTTATAGGTGCCTTTCCAGTGTAAAGTTGAATGGGTGTTTGTGGTGACAAAGAGGGTCCCAAAAGTGACTAAGAGACATTTGTGGTATGTGACCTAGGATGTCCCAAAAGTTATACATAGCTAATAGTTTAAACATTCTAGGAAGGGGGATGTCTTTAGGGTCTATATATGACCTGAGATACCTTAAATCCCTGACTTCCTTATTTGGAGCTGGCTCCAAGGATTTTCAAAGTATGGTGACTGTAAGAGAATCGTCACTCCCCCATTCTCTTGCAGTAGAGTCATGAGGCGATTACGGCAAAGACATCCGGCGCCAGCCCTATCGGGTCAAGCGCGTGACCGCAGCGCCACACCACTCGTCGCTATGAAAGACCTAAAGGTTAAAATGCAAGATCTCCCCCAGGAGAGTGAGATTCAATTTCACGTCAAGTAAGAAATTGGAGACGTGTTTCTCCCAAGCTCGAAGGCTAACGAGGAGTAACAAGGAATGGAAGTACCCTAGGAGACCTTACGGTCCATTCAAAGAGGGTACCTTTGGACTAGCAATCGAGCATGCACATGGCTGCTCAATTGTTTTACGTCCCTAAACGGCCACTTTTCAAGATTTTGTCTAGTCTTGACTTGAACTGGTTAAGAGATTCACTGTTGACAACTTCCACTGGAAGTGCGTTCCACTTACCGCAGATACTGTAAGTGAAAAAATTTCCACACAGATTGTGGTTGTAATGCTTCAGTTCAAGTTTGAAGTCGTGATTGCGCGTTCTGTTCTCACTCAGTGTGAAAATATCCCGGTAGACAACATTGTCAAACCTTCAAAGTATTTTGAAAACTTCAATGAGCTGACCATGCAGTCTACGGGTTTCCAGCGAGAACAGATCTAATTCCCTTAGTCTATCCTCATAACTTTTATGTCGGATAGAGGAAATCAGCTTGGTTGCCCTGGCTTGTACGCGTTCCAACCTTGCAATATCCTTTTGAAATGGACTCCAAAATTGTACGGCATACTCAAGGTGCAGCCAAACAAGGGAGTTGTACAGACAAAGTACTATCTCCTTGTTACGGTATCCAAACTGGCGCTTTATGTAGCCTAACATCCTTTGCGCTTTCTTCTCTGCCTCAATGCACTGTTTCGAGAACTTGAGGTCGCTAGTGATAGTTACACCCAAGTCCTTCTCAGTGTCACTCGATTCAAGAGCAGTGCCCTTAAGGATATACTGAGATTGAGGGTTTCTGTGGCCGATATGCATCACTTTGCATTTGTTCACGTTAAAAGGCATTTGCCACGTGTCCGACCACTCCCCAATCTCCCCAAGATCTTCCTGCAGACGGGCAGTATTTCCATCCTTTGCAACGTTCATACCAAGCTTGGTATCATTGGCAAATTTGGAAATCTTGGCAACCATGTCACCGTCCATGTCGTTGACGTAGATGATGAATAGTAGTGGTCCCAGGACAGAACTTTGAGGCACCCCGCTAGTAACAGGCACCCACTCAGAAGCCTGTCCATTCACCACCACCCATTGCCATCTGCCACTTAGCCAGTTCTCGATCCAGCTGGCTACTTTTCTATCTATGGCCAGCGCTCGCACTTTCCGGAGAAGGCGGCGGTGTGGTACCTTATCAAAGGCTTTCTGAAAGTTTAAGTAGACCACATCCACCCCTTTGTCCCAATCATGCTCACTGAACACAAAGTGGAAGAATTCCACAAGGTTCGCAGGCATGACCGTTCCCTTCAGAAGCCGTGCTGGGAACTCTGCAGTAGCAGGTTTGACTCTAAATACATCATTTTGTCCACCATCATGCTTTCCATGAGTTTACTGACTATCGAAGTAAAACTGATGGGTAGGTAGTTTGACGGTTGGCTTCGGTCTCCTTTCTTGAACATAGGAGTCACCTCCGCTTCACGCCAGTCTCTAGGAATGCATTGGGTCCAGATTGACATGTTGAAGATTGCGCTCAGGTGTCGTGACACTTGATTGCGCTCTTCTTTTAACACTTTAGGTAGAAACCCATCCGGGCCAGGTGACTTATTCATCATTAGGTCACTGATCTTTTTTATTTCCCCTTCGGGAAGTCCATATCCTCCAGCTTTTCCCCTGAGTAGGAATCATTGGCTGGGGGATGGGACCACACTCTTCAGTAAACACTGAAGAGAAGTAGTCGTTGAGGTTAGCATTTTCTGCATCTAAGTGCTTTAATGCCCCCTCCTCATTTCTCAAAGGGCCAATCGTTCGACGGATTGGTTTACGGATGTTCACATATCAAAAAAACTCCTTGGGATTCTCTTTACAGAGTCTCGCCACTCGGAGTTCCTCAGACCGCTTAGCCGCCCTTATGCTGGACTTCACTCTCCTGGCTAGCCTCTGGTATTCGTCAAAGTCACCCGAGATCTTCTTCCTAAGCAGTTGGCCGATTTCTCGATTAAACCACTTTGGTTGAACAGAAGACCGACGGGGACATTTCAGAGGGATGAAACGCGATTGAACTCATGAATGTGGTTTTGAAACTGTTCCACGATTCTTCAACATCATCACACACTTCTAGCCTCGCGTCAGTCAGTCCAGCACAAAGACCTGCAAAGTCTGCTGTTTTCAAATAGAGTTTCCTCGATTTACTAGTTGCAGGCCCTGCCTTCGGGACTTTGACTACCTCTTCGCCAACAGAGAGGTCCTCAACGATGTCATCCTCAGAGGTGAAAACCAAGTCGAGGATATTGTCTCCTCTCATTAGCTCTCTCACCCATTGAGTCAGGAACTCGTTCGCGAACTCCAGGAGTAGTGCATTTTCGCCACAGGGTTCTCTGGTTTCCCAGTCAACTTGTGTGTTGAAATCACCCATGATGATACACACTGTCTTCGACAAGTTCTCCTAGTAGCTGGTACAGATCTCTGTCCTTTTCAATGAGTTGGGCAGGAGGTCTATAAAGCACCAGGGTCCTATCTCTAGGTCAATACCTAGTAGTTCATGGTCAGATACGATGTTGCAATCCGTCGAGTTGAGAGTATCCTTGACATACATCACACTGCCACCCTCTCTGTCTAGCCTATCTTTCAGGAAGAGCTGGTAACCGGGAATCGTGAATTCACCTTCAAAATCTTGGCTTGAGGTTTTTAGCCATGACTCCGTTATGGCCACCATCTCAGGTTCCTCTGTTGCTACGAGGCCAAGGAGCTCAAGAAACTTATTCCTGATTGACCTCGCATTGAACAGAAGAACTTTGAGGGAGTCCCCTAGTGTAGGACTCCCTACGCTCTTCCAATGTAAGACTTGGTGAGAAAAACCGTTTGGCATAAGAACCCTCCTGGGCCCATCTTCAAGCCTCCCCCCCCCCTCTTTCCACTCCCCCAGTGGGGTGATAAGTATAAATAAGAAACACTAAGGAAAATCCGGGTAGAATACGTCAGTCTCCAGGTGACAAAGTCCTCGGATTAAGACCCTGGGCTACCTAGACTGGATTGGTAGAATACGTCAGTCTCCAGGTGACTAAGTTCTCGGATTAAGACCCCAGGCTACCCAGACTGGATTAGTAGAATACGTCAGTCTCCAGGTGACGAAGTTCTCGGATTAAGACCCCGGGGTACCCAGACTGGATTGGTAGAATACGTCAGTCTCCAGGTGAAGAAGTTCCTGGACTAAGATCCCGGGCTACCCAGACTGGATTGGTAGAATACGTCAGTCTCCAGGTGACGAAGTTCTCGGATTAAGACCCCGGGCTACCCAGACTGGATTGGTAGAATACATCAGACTCCAGGTGACGAAGTTCTCGGATTAAGACCCCGGGCTACCCAGACTGGATTGGTAGAATACATCAGTCTTCAGGTGACGAAGTCCCCGGATTAAGACCCCGGGCTACCTAGACTAGATTGGTAGTTTACTTAGCTCACCAGACCAAGAAGTACCCTGCAAGAGAGGCAGGGCTACCTACCTCAAGGGGCTAAGAAGCAGCTCATCCTCAAGCTAGTCCCTGGTTATCAAACCAAACGTTAAGTTAACTTTGTTAAGTTCAACTTACTCTCGTCAGTGAGACTCCTCATATCCTGGTGCATCTTAAACACCAGGGGTATTCCTCATCCTTGAGGAATTGAGAAAAGAAGAAGGAAAAGGCTCCCCCTCGAGCCCGTTATTCGGTGGCCACACCAAACCCCTAAGTTAACTTGGTTGAGGAACCAAGTTCAACTTGTTCTCATCAGAGAAACCCCCCTTCATTATACTCGCCCTTGAGGAAGACTGGAACTAAGAAGCTCATCCTCGAGCTAGTTCCTGGTTACCAAACCGACCTTTGAGTTAACTTATTCAAGTGTAACTTATTCTCGTCAGAGAAAACCCCCCTCATCGATCCTCGCCCTTGAAGAAGACCTTCCCCGAGTTCAGTCCTCGCCCATGAGGAATTAAATAACTAAGGAGAAAAAGCTCCCGCTTGAGCTCCTTACTCAGTGGTCACACCAAACTAAGTTAACTTGGTTTAAGAACCAAGTTCGATTCACTCTCGCCAGAGAGACCACTCCTACCTTGGTGCCGCCTAAAGCACCATGATTGTTCTCGTCCTTGAAGAACCCCCCCTGAATACCGTGTGGACCCCCATCTGCCACCCTCGCCAAAAAGACAGCGTGATCCCACCCACCTACATCTGGCCAGTCGGCACGCGTCATGAGACAATAACATTCCTGCGGTATTTAAACTCCAGTAGAGTCTGTAAGCCTAAATCTTATATATTGAAGTGTGTAGCAGAATTAACCAATTTTAGAGGGTCAAACTAATTGAATTAATTATTGTGTATTATAATATTTGGAGTATTTCTGTGGTTAATGATTAATTTTTGTGTATTGAATTGTTAAAGTTAAAATATGTTTATTTGGGGAATTATTGTGCGTTTCTCTATATCCTTACATTTTTCCAACGACTCTTCTTTAAGATATCAATCTTAGCACTCTTAGAACAAAAAGGAAGGGGGGCATTCTACGACAGTGACTTTTGGGACATCCTGCTTAATCTTCAGTGTTGAGGGGAGGTTGGAACAACATAGGTGGGTCCAGATTTCAGTGTCTGCAGTGAGTATGAGCAAGGATGGCTAGGTCATCCTCAATCATCAGGTAAAAAAAAAAGGTATAGTAAGAGGCAAGAATTTTGGTTCAGGACACATTCCAGACTAGGAGACAGCTCGAAAGAGAGGTAAGGATTCAATAATGCAAACATCAACATCCACTTCCTAACTCATTTTTAATTGTCAGCCACCACATGTGAATGAATATGGTATCTATAAAGATATGGGCAATAAGTGAGTGAAAATTTTGGATGAAAGAGTAGACTACATAAACAATATTTGATGATTAAAATCGGGTTGAGAAATGGATATGAAAGATTGGATCATTTCGTGCAACAGAATGAGTAATGTATCGAGGAGGAGGATGTTTGTAAGAGCATGTCCAGTCTTGGAAAAATGGAGCCATGTGAAAGTAAGTGTTTTTTTTGTGTAGATTGAGTGACCCAGGGAAACAGATTTAATTTGTAAATAACAAAATAATAGTCTCAAGAAATTAATGTTTTTAGAACACTTAAAAAAACCTGTTCCCCTTTTAAATTGTTCCAAATTTTCTTCAAGCTGTTTACCTAGGCATTCTTGAGCAGAGCAAAGCTCAATTAGTGTAAACAAGTCATTGATAGGTTCACACCACTGAGACATTGCCCAGTCAGTGGGCTTCAGTGAGCCCAGAATGTGGTTTAGTGCTAATGGAGCATCCCAGCTAGAGAACGAAGAAAGCATTGCTGCTTCACCGCAGATGGAAGGTCGAAAATTGCAGTCCTGCCATCCGGGAACAGGGCAGGAAGGTTTTGCAAGAACTATGGCAACTTGTTTGGACATGTATACACACCAAGAGCAACAGGTATGCTTTAAAACATAGCCAATAGCCCATATAATACACCCAGTAAAATCATTTGTGTCAGTTGTAGAGCATATAGAAATATCTCTACTCTCCGAGGGCCATCTCACACTCAGCTGAATACCAATGAAGCAGATGGCATTCAAAATGGCCAGAATTGCTAGGAATAGTATTCAGACTGCAAGGTGATAAGGTTGCTAGCAAAGCACTCAATGGCTTCATCAGTTTGCCTAACTAAACTCCTCAAATGAGGCAAATCTGTCATTTTGTGAAATGTGAGCAGGAATGCTCACTCCCAGCATCATGGAAGTCGTTTCTTAGGCATCAAGGGTCCAGAGTAGGATATTTGGCTCTGGAAGTGATCACTACAATGAAACTAATGTCCCAACAAAAATCTGAGCATCCAGAGAGCACAGGATATGAAGCAGATCTCAGACAATGAACTGCAAATTCATGCCACATTTAGGACACTGGTCTCTAGCTCTTCTCTCAGGTTCGTCAGGACATGGCTGCTGGGATTAATCTGGTTGTCACCCCAGAAGGGGTACTTACAACTCCTTCATTCAACCACACCTGGAGTATGCCGTACAATTTTGGAGTCCTTCATTTTGAAAGGACATCGCGAGATTGGAACGCGTACAAGCCAGGGCAACCAAATTGATTCCCTCTATCCGACATAAAAGTTATGAGGATAGACTAAGGGAGTTAGATCTGTTCTCGCTGGAAACCCGTAGACTGCGTGGTCAGCTCATCAAAGTTTTCAAAATACTTTGAAGGTTTGACAATGTTGACTACCGGGATATTTTCACACTGAGTGAGAACAGAACGCGCAATCACGGCTTTAAACTTGAACTGAAGCATTACAACCGCAATCTGTGTGGAAATTTTTTAAGGTATTTGCGGTAAGTGGAACGCACTTCAAGTGGAAGTTGTCAACAGTGAATCTGTTGACCAGTTCAAGTCAAGACTAGACAAAGTCTTGAAAAGTGGCCGTTTAGGGACGCAAAACAATTGAGCAGCCTTGTGCCTACTCGATTGTTAGCATAAAGGTACCCTCTTTGAATGGACCGTGAGGTCTCCTAGGGTACTTTCTTTCCTTGTAAATCTCCAAGGAGAAGGGCCTTGGCAACCATACCATGACTAGGAAGTCATTACATCAAGGTCAGCTGATGTTGAAATATACACAATTATACCTCTGATTTAGGTGTAGCTGCACTGCCACTGCATGAAAGCAGGTATTTGAGAACAGAAGGAGAATGGAAATATCATGCTAGCTGTGAATCACACATCAACCTGCGCAACCCACATCCTGTGGTGGTGGGGTTGCAAAACCCTTATACCTTGGACTGGTGGGCAGGAGAGAAACCCAACATGGTCTCCTTAAGTCAAACAGCTAAGGAAGAGTAGCAAGAGCAGAGTCTGCAGCTTCTCCCATCCAGGTTAAGTTCAGCGGATGCAAAGGACCTCTGATGTAATTGCAAACCGGTTTTAAAAAGGTTTAGTAATCATAAAAAAATGAAAATCAAAATATAAAAAGGTTTTTTAAATAGTAATGAAATTAGTGTGTAAATACTATCAACTTAAAAGAAAATAATAAAAAGATTAAAAATAAATTATAATACCAGTTCATACATCAAACAAAAAAGTATGTGCAAGAATGGGGGAGAATACATTAAATGCACTTTGTTTTGTTTGTGTGCTGCAACTTTAAAAAAAGAATGTCTTATAAATTTTTATTAGGTTTAAAAAATACCCCCCCCCCCCAAAAAAAAACCTGGCAGTTTATTTTTTAAAAAAGATTATACATTTTGTTAGGGTATCCATTAGTTTGTACCTGTATTTCTATTACTCAATAAAGGATGTGTTAGTTTTATTTTGTATTAACCCCTAGTTGTGCTTTTTCAATTTTTGGTCCAAACCAGTTTTCAACATTCCAGTTATTTATCAACTCCACTCTGATGTCAAGACCCTGGCAAGAATGGGCAAAATATTCCTGGAAACAAAACTCTGTTGTTGGTGGGAAAATGCATTGTTGCATGGCTCTCCTCCAATCTTTGAAGGGTAAGGGTAGCTTTATGGTTCGGGTTCCCTTGCCCATTGTTGGAGGGCCACAACTTTGAAAAGCACCTGGTCCAACTTTGGGCAAGAACAATTTAACCCATCCATCCATTATTGCTGCATTCCATTCGGGGCAGACTTAGAAACCCCCTTCAATGACCTTACAACAACCTTCCAAGCACTTGCATCTGTAAGGCTAACAACTCTATGGTGGCATGTGGTTGCTTCACTTTTTGCCAAAGGGCATCATTCTAGCCCATATCATTGTCAGCTTCATAAGGATGGCACCTAGGGAACACAGTAGGTACTGTGCTTGCAAGCTGGGAGGGGCCAGGAGGAGAGGGCCCTTCCTCTCTTAACCTGAGAGGCATAGGAATTCCAAAGTGGAATTAAGGGGAGGCAGTTAAACAAAACAAGTTGAAAGGTTGTCTATGTAAGGCATGCAGAGAACATCTATGGGCAGCACTGAGGTGATGATACCATTGTTGCTGAGGACACCTCTACGGAACACCCTCCTTTTGACTTGTAGCTTATACGAGGGGCAGTCAATAAGTTTTGCAATTCGGATATAAGGAAACGAGATATGAGGAAAAGGTTTTATTATTTTTCAATATAACTACCCTCGACTTCAATGCACTTGCGCCACTTGTCCCTGAGGCTTCGAATTTCCGTCAACCAGAAATCTCCCGACTGCTGTTCAATCCACTCCT
Organism: Ceratothoa steindachneri; assembly: GCA_963969495.1. NCBI lineage: Eukaryota > Metazoa > Arthropoda > Malacostraca > Isopoda > Cymothoidae > Ceratothoa > Ceratothoa steindachneri. The sequence continues at coordinate 39,090,480 of OZ018328.1, read as the reverse complement.
GGACGGTGAGCTGGACATCTTCATCATCCCCAAACAGGCGTACAGGCAGTGCAGTCTTGAGCTGGCGGAATAAAAAGTAGTCGCTAGGGGCCAGATCTGGACTGTAGGGGGGGATGGTTGAGCTGCTCGAATCCGCACTCAGCTTGTGCAACTCTAGCCTTGTGGACTTTGACAGGGCATGAGGTTTCTAGGGACCCAACGGGCAAAGACCTTGGTTATGGCCAAATTGCCGTGGATGATGTTGATAACACTTCCATGTGATATTCCAAGTTCTCCCTCGATTTCTTCGACCTTCACCCGTCGATTTTCGAGGATCATCCTCTCCACACGGGCCACATCGTCCTCGTTGGTCATGTCTGACGGGCATCCTGGACGGGGATCATCTTCAAGGGACTAACGACCATGGCAGAATTCCCTATTCCAGTGAGCAATGGTTGCATAGGAAGGGGCGGTGTCGATGTACACTGCAACCATGCGTTCATGGATCTCTTTTGCATTCTTGCCTTCCTTGGTCAAAAATTTGATCACTGCACAGTGCTCAACCTTCTCCATAGTTGCAAAATTTGTGACTGACGATCTGCGATCAGCTACTGCTTCTTAAATAGACGAGGCAGGAGCGTGCGGCTGAAGGTCCTGACGTCATAACTTGTCCTAACACCCCACAAACAGCCATCCCCCTTCCTCTGTTTTGCCCTACCGATTTGCAAAACTTATTGACTGCCCCTCGTATTACATGAATAGTTCGGAAGGCCAGTGGCCTCTGCTGTTGATGAAATATGCTACTAATATTTACCCATTTCTCTAATTTGCACAAGCAAGAGGCAAGAGAAATTGGGCCAAAAAAGGCTGACATGGACTGATCTCTACCCAGCTCACAAAAAGCAAACACAGTAGGAATTTAAGCATCTGGCATTGGGACCAGAAGGGCAAACTGCGCAAGTTGAGGTTTAGGGTAGGAGGGCACCCAAGGTTGTCCTTGCTATACCTAACCTCTCCTTGCAAAACTCTGACATCTTTGATGCTCCACTATCCCTAAGTCTTCTTGTTGGGTAGGGAGAGTGCTATATTTATCAAAAGGAAGGATAGTAAAAAGGAGCAAATTTATACGAGCAGAGGGAAATCAAGGATGGCAGGGGATGGCAGGGGATGACATTGAAGCCAGGAAGGAACAATTTAAACCAACAAGGACCACCTTACAAGTGGACTAAGAGAGGCTAACTATTAGACAATGAGAAATGTGTATCCTTGTACAAGATCTTGGTGGTTCAGTTGCAGTAGAGATTAACATCAGATTTGAACCTCATATGGGTATAAAGTTAAATCCATCTTTGTTACATAAAATCCAGCCAAACTAAAGCAAAATTTGGACAAACATACTCAGTGATAACTAAACAACCCATTAATAACCCTTCACTTATTCACTATTTTTCTTTAACAAGTATAGAGTAGATAAGAGGATTACAACCTACATACCTTGTTATTGCAAGGAATGGCAATGTCCACATATCGCAGGAGCGAGTCTGTATTGCAGAAAGCAATGACAGGGATATTAACATATGATGCCTCAGAAATCGGTTGATGATCTTGAACAGGGTCTGTGACAACAAGGAGTCTAGGTTCACGGAAGGCAGCCTGAAAATGTGTGGGTATTTCATAATACATCAATGAATCTGGATCCATTTGGGATTATTAAAAGTCAAGGTAAATGAGTGAAAGAAGCAACGGAATGATCCAACAAACCTGAATCTGATTTGTGAAAGCACCGGGAGTGAACCGCCCAGCAATGGGTGTTGATCCAGTATGGCGCGCAAACTTAAGCACAGCGCGCTGCCCCATTGGACGAGAACTTATAGCGTACACGTCAGTTGGATTCTCAATGGCTGCAATAGCACGAGCAGCTAATAAAAGCTTCTCATACGTTTTCCTCAGATGAATAATGTGCACACCTGAAAAAAAATATACAGTTAAAATCCCTTTGAAAAAGATAACCAAAATTAAATTACTCATTTTACAAACTTAAAAATAATTTTTAAAACAAAACAATTGGGCAACTTGCCACAAGGTTTTGACATACCAAGGGCCTATGTACTTTGTAGAACCACAAAATTTCAAGCCACTTTGACTGATAATATATATTGGTTTAAGGGTTTATATTTTATATACTTTAATTTGGGGATCAAAGAGGTATCTAAAGGGTGAAGAATTAAGCAAGAAGCATGAAAAGTGTAATAGGATTACAAATCTTGCATACCAAATTAAAAAATAGAACTAATTTCTTAAAATAGTCATGTGTGGGGTGTACGATAATACTGAAACCATTAAATTTTGTGGGGTTGTGGTGGAGCGAATGTGAATGTGTGTATGAAGGGCCATTCTCCCTCCCTCTGTAAGAATGTGTGTGTGAATGGAGAGGGAGGGGGGGTATATATAATATATTGAGGATTTAATGTTTGTCTATACAGTAATAGTTTTTTTTCTCCCTCAGCTATTTACAATTTGTTAATTTGCAAAAGGCAACTCATCAATTTTACAAGAATTACTTTACTTTAATTAACTTATAAAGACGTAGTTTTGATATATCAGTCTATTGTAAACAAAGAGCCACCCAAATATTCTGTTAGATTGTACTTGACTTGTAATAATCTTTTAATAAGGGTGGCTGAGATTGTAAGATTTGCAATATTGAAATAGAATATACCTTGTCTGTCAAGAAGTTATTGTGAGTCCCGACAGGACGAGAGGGCTTTGATAGCCTCAAGACAACCAGATCGCATTATACTGAGCTCGGAGACACCAGTTGTTTTTTACAAAGATTTTGTTGTACCACGTGAGGCCTTTTCTTGTTTGTTTGTTTATTTATTGTTTGTGTTGTCGCAAATACTTTTTGTTGTTTGATTTTACATAAATTATTATTTTTTTTTGATTGGTATTCGTTTTTCTTTAAAATATAAGTCTAATTGAGTATTCATAAGATAGGATTATTTGTGTGTATATATGTGTATATATATATATATATATATATATATATATATATATATATATATATATATATATATATATATATATATATATATATATATATATATATATATATATATATATATATATATTGAGATCTCAAGTATATTTACCCCATATCTCTTGTAAATATTTACCCCATATTTTGGGAGGTAAGTAAAGGACTACATACAATCAGTTTCATTTCTCCCTTGATTTTTCATGTCTAAATTAGTGTAGGAAGCAGGTTGGAATGACTGGGATTAGAGTATAGAATTTCGGCCAGCTACAGGGTGTACGATAATACTGAAACCACTAAACATTGTGGGGTGTATGATAATACTGAAACCACAAAATGTTGTGGGGTGTATGATAATACTGAAACCACAAAATGTTGTGGGGTGTACGATAATACTGAAACCACAAAATGTTGTGGGGTGTACGCTAATACTGAAACCACTAAATGTTGTGGGGTGTATGATAATAATGAAACCACTAAATGTTGTGGGGTGTACGATAATACTGAAACCATTCAATTTTGTAGGGTGTACGATAATACTGAAACCACTAAATTTAACTTTTTTTTCTACAGGCCTTATCTATTATGCTAGGATTACAAGACCTGAGCTGGAACCAGGTCCATATGCTTCATCACAACATGTTCTCAACCTAAAGAAGATTCTAATTCAATCACTAGACACAAAAGTTGAACTAATGAATTTTTTAAAAGTCAAGCTTTCAATTTTCTGTTTGCTAGCTCTGAAAGGATTCAGGCAGATTGTCATGATCCTTTACATATAAACATCATGCACTGAGGATAATCTAAGGTACAGTCTCTCCATGACCTCTCATCTAATGTCTGCTTTTTGCAGTAAGACCACAGGTACATAAGACATGGGGCCCCATAAATAGTGTGGATGGGGAAGCTAACTAACTACCCCATAAGGCAATGCAGAGGGGACATTAGAGGGATGGATGAAGGCACCAAAGATGAGTGGAGGTAAGCTGGGTTGGGGATAGGGGGGTAGTAAATGCGTTATCAGCATTAAAACCACCAAAGGTATTGCCTAAGAAGGCCAAGAGAAAAAGGCAATACATAGCAGATCATAGACGGAGCCTTTGTAAAACACCAAAGCAGACATCTTTAATATGGGCAGATTGATAACCAATCAAGGGCAGTACAAGGGGCCGGTAAAATCAGTGGGGTCAACAGTCAATGATTCAAGATATAAGCTAAAAATAAATAATTTTGTACCACAGATATACCCTTTTTTATGCTAATTATTTTTCAGCGGGGACCTACAATCCAAAGAGCTTAGCTTAAACTCCATAATAGCAAGGTTGGTGATTTTTTTTTTTTTTTAGAACTTTTTTATTTTGAGTTTATATCTTTTATTAATCTCATTATGACTCATCAATAAATTGAATAATTCATAAGTGATATGATAACAGGCAAATAGAACATTTCTAATTGGAAAATTTTATTTGAATTTTTTTTAAATCAATGCCAATCCTGCATAATTGAAGAGGAAACTCATATAAACCTTACCGTCTGGTCTTCTCTTGTATACATAACTCTCCATTTGAAAGTTAATATTGGTTGAGCCGAGGTGAGTGCCCGCCGCAATAAAGCGGGTCACATCACTTTCGGTTATGCTCATCACACTAAGCCCGTTAGACATTTTCTGAAAATGGAAGACATTGAGGTCAAATCAATTGTGAAATAGGTCATCCAAAGGTCAAGCCTAGGATATCCTTCTAAAAGATAGCTATTTATTGGGTGAATAGACTTGATTTTCCAGGCAAAAATTTCATTATTCACCATCAAATGCTTTTTTACTGAGGTCAGCATGCATCAATGCCACCAACTACCCATCTAAACCCAAACCATGAAGATACCCTTTTGCCATGGCATCCAATTAGGCTCCAACCAGTCATAAACTTAGCCTCAATAATGACCAATCATACAAAATAGAAGTCACTTGTGCAGTCAGGCTATTCTTTCCCAACCACACATTTACAAAATCAATCTACCTACTGTTTTTAAACCCTTGTCAAATGCACAAACCAGCCACTAATTCCTAAATCTAACCTTAACCAAGCATCCACCTCAAACTGCCCATTTGGATAGCTCTCTGCTATACATAACGGTGGCATCAACATACTTGCAATTTGTGGTACAATACACACTCAAACCTTAGCATTTAACAGAAATGAACCAGTAAAGACCCTAAAATCAACCCAAAGTTTAAACGGGTAGGAATGTGTGGTCTTCAACCTGCATCTTGACTGAGGGAAGAAGGGCCTTAGTGGTAGGAGAGGCTCAAGATGACCAGGCTTCATCCTTGGCTGCAGGGATCTGCCAAGACACTGCTCTGTTGGTGCTCGCCTATGGGCAATCCCACTCCTGGTTTGTGATTGAGGTACCACTTCCTCTAACTTTAGCCTAAAAAGGCAGAACCCACAAGGCGGGTTGGAGAGGGGTTGCAGTGGTTGGTAGGTGCATGTCCACACACCAGTGGGCCTGCACTTGAGTGTTAAATGCCTGCTTTGCACCTTCTGCTGCTGAGTAGCCCTTATGGTGAAAAGCCTTCCCCTGTCAGTACATACGCTTTCCATTACCAAAGACTCCTGCTGTGCCTCCCTGTGGCCTCTCTCCTCATTCTATATATTTCTAAGCTTAGGATTTAATTTTGACACTCAATGGTAGACACATTCTACTATTACATGGTCAACCAGAATTGCACAATATACAACAAATAAGGTCATATAGGGTGTTTTATATAGGAGGAGAATATCTCAATTTTAGCACAAAATATCTATATATCCTTAGAATCCTATTTACTTTTTGGGAACCCACAGGACATTGTTTCAGAAATCTTAGATCCCTTGAGATTAAGAAACTTAATACATTTTCAGTAATAAAAATTGTATCCACGGTAAACCTGAAAATCCATACCTCCGAGCCATTCTATGGGGACTATGCCCCCCCATACCCCATGCTCACTACGTTCGCCTTCAGGAACAAGTAATAAAACAAGTTAATCACTGAGTTGGGTGAAACATGTTGGGAGGTGGATGAAATATTGTGGGAAAGCTCATGGGGTATGGATCTTCAGAATTACCCTTTACATTTGCATAATTCATAAATATCACACCTATTTTTCACATCTAAATACTCAATGCAAAGATATTAATCATAATATCACAGACCCTTACCTTATCACCAGTATATCAAATGTCCAGTATCCCATATTAAAATCCCTTAGCAGAATGACAGCCCATTTTCAGACTATAACAGCACTTTAGTTGCACAGCCACTCATTTTCATTTGATCCAATATCAAAATATTCAACATCTAATTTAGATGTTTGTTGCCATAGATATGCTGTTATTCTTACAATAATTCTACTTATGGTCTCTTACCTTTTTCACTTCCATCCAAAATAACATCCTATTCTTATCAGGATACTCATTCATTTTGGTGAAACTTCAGAAGACCTATGCTGTTTTTTGTAGTAAAAACAGTACTAATGGTGCTTTTAGGCTTTGTAGTCATTATTTACAGCTTCAGTTAGGGCGTGGAAAGCACTTATTTTTAAGATACTAGCACTCAAGTATGGCTCTATTTGCAGTGATACTATCTTAAAAATAAACACTTTCTGTGCAAAAATAAATCTGTGAATGACAAATGTGTAAAAATACCATTAGTACCAGTTTTTTACCTCTAAAAACACTGCATTTGGTTAGTGAAAGCTGTTATCAAGCTGTGCTATGGGTTGTATTGTGGGTGGAGGCTAATACCCACCCACCTTACCCCCTGCTTGTGCCTCAGGAACAAGTAGTACACCATTTAAAAAGTCTAAAACAAAACTTAAAATGCACAAACATTATCACAATAGCTTAACAAACAGTTTCTTAGCGCTACAATTGAAAGTAGCACTGTTATAAGTACTTGTATCCAGGGTTACAAATGTGTAAATTAAGTTTGAATTTAATGTCAATGTGTAAAATTCATGGTTTGTGGGGTTAATATCTATTTTAGGACCCAAAAGCTAATTAGCTGTAGTTAAAAAAAAAGAAAAATGAAATATTCATGTTCCAATATTTTTTTTAGCAGGCATAACCACATTTAGCATTCAAATCTCATGTTTGGCTTTCAAATTAGGAATATTGCAGGGCAGGATGTGGAGGGGCAAAGCCCCCCACCCCTCCCCCATTATGAAACAAAATAAGTCAAAGCAATAAAGTGAATGTGGTTATGCCTAGTTTTTAGATGGTATTCTTGGGTTAGGTCCTAATCTAGATAGCTTACCTATGAATAGATAGTGGGGAATTAAGAAGAGGACTTCTTGTAGTCCCCCGCCTCTTGGAATAGTTAGCCAGCATCCCTAGTTAATCATACCAAGGTGCATCATAACATGCTTTGAATGTGGCTATTGTTGGGTCAGTTACCACACTCTCTGGGAGTGCATTCCAGGAGTCAAATACTATAATGGCAAACCAGTTTACTTTAAGGTTGCCCTTCAATGATCTGGTTTCGCTAGCTTCAGGAAGTGACCTCAAGTTGTTGTTCAGTTGGGAAAACTTGGTGTTGGGATGTCTTTGAACCCTTGGTTTCCAATGTCTGCAGTCCAAGATGTTTGCGCCTCTCCTTATAGGGCAGATGGGATAGTTCCACGAGTAATTTGGTTGCTCTTCTCTGGACACTCTCCAGTGACCGGATATCCTGCAACAAGTAGGGAGACCAGGCTTGAGCTCCAGAGTCCAGAATAGGGCGGACCAGGTAGAGGTGGAGAGGCATCACGATGTCCCCACTGAGCACAGTAAAGTTCCTTTTGATGATACTAAGACGACTGTTTGCTTTGATGGCTACTTTGGAAACATGCATTGATGACTTGAGGTTTGCTGACATTTATGCCCAGATCTCGCTCCTGTGTGGTCTTCTGCAGCTGTCTCTGCTTCCGTTGGTAGTCTGCCTGCTGGTTATGGTGTCCTATGTGCATTGTTTTACACTTCACATTAAACGATAGCAGTCACTTCTTAGTCCACTCATCCAGGCATTCCATATCTCTCCTGAGGGCATCTACATCAGCTTCCGTCTTTATAGTCCTGTAGATTTTGGCGTCATCTGCAAACAAGCTGGCTGCTGATTAAAGGTCCATCACAGTCCTTTATATAAATGAGGAACAGTACCAGGCCCAGCACCAACCCCTGAGGAACTCCACTTACCACTGGTAGCCAATCAGACGTTGCATTTCTAATTTTGACCAGGTGATACCTCTCCCCAAAGAAATTCCTGATCCACACCAAGATTCTGTCTGTGATGTGGAACTCTGTCAAAGGATTTGCAGTCCAGGTAATTAATTTTGATACACATACCCTCATCTACCACATTTACAAGGTCATCAAGGTAACATAGCATGTTGGTCAGGCAGCTAGCTCCTTTTACTTCTGAAGCCATGTTGCTCATCAGTGATAAGGTTATTCTCATTTAGGTGATTTATAATATTTTCCTGAATGATACCCTCTTAACACTTTCGATAGGATGCTGGTGAGTGAGACAGGTTTATAATTGAGGGGCTCTATTTTACTGCCTTTCTTGTGGATTGGCAATATATTTGCTCTTCTCCAGTCATTCAGTACACTTTCGGACTCCAGGGATGTTTTGAACATGTCCAGTATGGCAGTATTGGGTCGCACAGTATTTCCGAACATTCTTTGAGCGCTAGGGATGATTGTCTGGTCCATGGGTTATATCACAATAGAGTCCTCTCAGTTTGGTCCTAACACCCTCCCTAATGATAGAAATTTTGTGCAGTTTAGATCCCTGGAAAACTGAGTCTGGATCCATTGTTGGTCGACCTGCATCTTCCCTCACATATACCCCATTGAATGCCTTGTTCCATCTCTGGGCAATCTTATCCTCTTCAGTTATGTCTCCATTATGGATCTTAAGTTTGGTTATGGTTTCCTTGGCAGTGAGCCCAAAAGTGCCTGGTGTTTCTAGTTATCTCCAATGCCACTCTTTTTGTATGCATATTTTGCTGCCCTTACTTCCCTTATTACCATATTTCTTGCACTGTTGTATTTTCCCAGGAGGTGCATACTTGGTAAACCTAAAGAAGAGCGACACACTGGAAAAAGGGGGGGCGGGTTCAGCCAAAATCCAATGGCACCAAGTTGTGTTTATGTTTCATTTACCCGTGCATGAATATTCATATACGTGATGATTAAATAAAAATGTTAGAACATTATTCTATAAACAATTATGATTATATACTGGTAAGGGGGGGCTGTGCCCCCAAGACCCCCCCCCTAATTGATTGAAACCTAGGATCATCTCCCCCACAAGCAGTCTCCTTGAATTTAATCAAAAAAGGTGAAACATATTGGAACATGGCAGAAATATTTTGCGTCCCATCAGTCGCAAGCATGTGACATCGATCTTCAGGTTTAACGCATTCTTTCTCCCATTTCCTTCTTATTAATATTTCTAGTCTTCTATTCATCCACTTTGGCTTATACATCTTGGTCTGTTCTTGTAAATAGGCAGAAAACTGATGGGAGGAACTTGACAGCAGTTACAATTTTATTATACAGCCCAGGGAGTGGAGGTTAATAAACAGGGATGGAAGTAGGGAAATAATTAACCGAGAAGAAATTGCGATTGTTAAAATCAACAACAAAAAAAGAAAAGTTGATTAGATATTAACAAGGTAATACTTCAGATTTGGGGCGCACAGTAGGTTGTGTGTTAGTAGGCTACAATTTTGGGCTACAACATATCTCTAATGACGTAGCTTCAGATGTGACCAATTATGGCATTATATTTTTTGTTTTGATTGTAAGTTTTAGTCTGTATTATTTACTAAATATCTGCGCCTCTGCTCATTTATAGTTTTTTGTAAGTCAGGTAAGGTTTCTTGATGTCTTTTATTGTTTTGTTCTATAAATAGAACCCGCTTAGCATTTGTTTCTCTTTCATTATGGCTTTTTCGTGCTCTAGTTGTGCTTCTTCATTATTCGAATTTGGGTTTATTTTGTATAACCACGAAAAACTTTTAGATAGATTATTTAGAGGCACATAAACTAATCAAGAAACCTATAAAAGTAGTATTGTTTGTCAATAGGTTAGGTTTTTCTGCCAGTAAAAAGCTGTTGGGGAAAAAAACAGTAAATTCGAGGGGACTGCTCATGGGGGAGATATCACTGCAGAGGGACCACCCTGCGATGATCCTGAATTTCAATCAATTGGTGCCCAGTATATACTCGTATACAAAAAAATATTATGTTATAATTGTTCATATCTGACGCTACCGTCTGATATAAGACATTTATTGTAGCTCAAAATTGTAGCCTTATAAACAGCGCCACCTACCGTGTGCCCCAAAACTGAAGTGTTACCATTAACAATATGGGTGTGTTTTATAGTTATTTTAAATAAATTAAAGCAAATAAAAAACTTTGGGGGCTAATTTTTTTTAATAATTCATAATGAAAATGGTAAACATGAAGATTGGTGATGCACCTGAGAGCGTATTTTTTTGCAAGTTTCGTTCACCGGCACATGCATATTTATGTGCATTTAGGTAAATACAAATGTTAGAACATTATTCAATAAACAATTATGATTATATACTGAGGGGCTGTCCCCCAGCCCACCCCATTGATTGAAAATCAGGATGATTGTAGGGAGGTCCCCCCACAATGATAAACCCCCATGAGCAGTGCCCTTGAGTTTACTCAAAAAAGGTGAAACATATTGGAACAGGGACAAAATATTTTGCGTCCCATCATTCACCCTGCTGATCTTCATGTTTACCACGAAAGTGATGTTAGGTTGAATTTAATTAAGTAAATGCATAAATGAACTTTCTATCACAAACAATTAATTGCTCTATCCATATAAAAGAAGAGGTAAATATGTAGATTATCAGCGCGAACGATGGTGGGTACTATTTCGTCCGTGTTCCAAAATGTTTCACCTTTTTGGAGTACATTTAAGTTGACGGCTCGTGTGGGGGAAAATACAATGGGGGTACCACACTATGATGATCCTGAGTTTCATTAAATTGGGGAGGGGGGTCTGGGGGGCACAGCCCCCCAATATATAATCCTAATTATTTAAGGAATAATCATTTGAAAAGGACTCAAACATGCATGAATATTCCGACACGGGTGAACAATAATATTTCCCCAAAAAAAATTTCCAGCCGAGCCGCTAATCTACATATTTACCAAAGAAATTTATATTCTTCCCTTTCAACGTAATTCCCCCTTCCTTTTATCATTAACACCATACCAATTCAATGTTACATAGAGATCGTACCACAACATCATAGCTAATCACATATGGTTGTTGAGCGAGTTAAAAATGTTGCACCTCTACCTAATAACTAAAATAATGTGCACCTGCTTTCTTGGATATTAACCTAAATTTACCCCATTTGTTTTGAGCCGACTATCTTTGTAATTATCCTCTCATTTCTCCTCCTCATTACAGCTGAAAATGAAGGTCAACTCAGGTACACTTAGAATATAGTGTAATGGTAAACTTATTTAACATCCTAGTCAATTGACTCCTTATTTATTATGGGTTGGCGCATCAGTAGTGTGTGGCTTCCCTTCCCAGTACAATTGATCGGGATCTGGAAGGCCCACCAGGTAAGAATGCATGTTATGCTCTCCTTCTCAGTTGGATTCTCAAATTCCCAGTTTTCTTCACTTTCACCGGCTTAACATAGATCGAATCGGGAAGTAAAAAGTGACTAAGAACGAGAGCCAGCAAAAATGTATAAAGATGTATAAATAGGTTCGATTTTTTATTATATATAATCTAAAATGAATAAATATAGGGAAAGAGTATGAAAAGGACAATCCACTAAATCCATAGATATCAGTATCATCATTTCACACAATACATTGAAATAACTTTAATGGTTAGACGGAATAAATAAAAGACATAAAAGTAAACCTGTTATAAGCCAATAACAACAAAACTTACGGCAAAAAGACTTTATTTTCTTTTAGCTAAGTGAAGATGAATGTCAAAATAATCAGTACATTGTAGAGGACTAAGAATAGCCAACCTTACAAAGCTTAATATCCAATAAAAATATATTATTTATATGACGTCATAGGCAATCAGGGCTTTCCTGGGACTTAAGTTTGAAAAGAAAAACAGTGAACACATGGGTTCGAGAAAAAAAATTAATTTAATATGCATAATGAATTTAAAATTTAAAAGGCATACAATATCTATCCCATGATTTTTGTTTATTGAAAAATTACAGGAATTCAAATGATATGACATCAAACACACAGGTTACGTTTATTTATAGTTGACAAGCACTTTGGCTTTGACAGCCCGTCGAAGTAACACAACATTACATAATTTCACGAATGACAAAAGCCACAAGGGCCCATCAAAGGTGATCCGCATCTGCCAAAACCCTCCCACAAAATGCATCCATAGGATTGTGTCAGATCATGGATCTACAATATTAGAATATGAATGATAAGGAAAATATTAAAATTTGTAAAAGACTAAATCAGTCCCCAGTCTGTGCCTGAGTTAGCTAGGCATATTTCAGTGAACTCTGTTATTAAGCGAGATATTCGTTATATATTGCATATTAAGCATAGTAATTATGGATAAAACAGTTGGGGAGGGGTGAAATGAGGGAGTGTATGGAGTTGGTGTCTAAGAGAAGTAAATTTGGTGAAATATATGAATCAGGGATTAGCGTCAGCATTAATTCGTGTGTGTTTGCGATGTCTGTGGTGCGATAGCAAAAGAGAACACATGTGTTATATATGGATTGTGGAAATGCAGTTTCGACATAAAGAGGAAGAAATCTTGGGATTTAGAGAGGATATAAAGGCTGGAGGGGCTAGTTTCTGCATTCAGGAGGAAATATAGTGCTAGGCTAGGTCTGTTAACAAGGTAGATAATGAGGTAGGCTAAGGAGATGTTTCAGATATAGGTAAAGATAGTTCTAGAATATGCGGGGTTAGCTCACTTGCATTAGCTAGAAGTTGGGCAAAATGGGAAGATAACCAGTGAAAAGTAATTAAGAGAGGTAGATCTAGTGTATGGTATGAAGCAAATTAGGTTAGTTTGGGGTGAATGTATATGGTATGGATAGGGCAGGACAGGTTAGACTGTACGACAGAGCAACACAACTTTTTAGCTTAGCTAAGAGAGCAACTGTAAGTGAGGAGGGAGATGGAGGTAGAGTGACTGTTAGTGTAAAGGAAACTAGGAATGGAGATAGGGTAGGTTAAGGTAATTAGAAATATGAGTATTACTGATAGGCTCGCTTAATAGGTTCGTTATTTAAATAAACTAAATCTGGAATAAAAGGAATAAACTATTAAATTGAAACGAAAGAAAGAATAGATATGAATACAACCTTGGAATAATTGTTGAATCATAAGAAAATATAAATTATTTGGGATATAAAATCTATTGGCATATGTTATAATTTATGAATTATAGTTAATAAAGTTCATAACTAACCTATGTTTCTTTCTTTAGGGTTGAATATTAAGTAGAAGTAAATATATAATGTATGAAAATGTACGATAATGTATAAAGTTGAAGATCTTGCAGTTCCTCTACTAACTGGACTCTTAAGTTTGTGAAACCAATATTATGCCCCTTATACATATATTAGTTCTTTGTTTGTGTGAAAGTTGTTGTGTTATGTTTCAAGTATAGCTATTTGATGTTGATTTAATGAGAAACTTGCCTAGATAGCAGCCATTAAACCTTGCTATATAAATTTAAAGCTAAAAGGTGACTTGAAAGAGAAAACGTGATGAAGGATAACTATTTCAACTGGCGAGGTTTCAAAATCACTGACGCATAAATTTAACAAGATATATTGAACAACAAATAATGGAATATAACTAATTGGAATTTGATAATAGGGCTAATGAATATAATGTGTATCTATATACATATATATATATATATATATATATATATATATATATATATATATATATATATATATATATATATATATATATATAGTGAATATAGGAAAATGGCCGATGATTATAATGTTAGGAGGAATAAGCTATATAAGGTGGATATTATAGTGAATAAGATATAAAATATGGGGAATTATATAAAATATAATATAGTATTGCCACGAGGTTTTTGAAGTTATAAAGCAGGGTAACTGGAATTCAAAGGGAAAAATTACACTTTGAATATTTTAAAAATATTTTTAGACATTTGTATACACTGATGATTACTTAGGTAGCTAATTTTTACTGACCTTGATGGAGCGCTGCTGAGATAAAAGTGATCGTTAATATACGCTCCGGACTCGGGAAATGGGAAAGTCTATTCTGATAGGTTGAATTTAGTTGTGTTGTACAAAGGTTTTGACTGATTGGTGGTTGGGAGGAGTCGTACTTTGATTTTGAGGTAACCGTATTGGTATCAAAAGTCGTACAAAAATGGATTTGGGGCAAGATGCATAATTTTTTCAGACGGGAAATTGCCAACTGCCTCTTTACGAATTTTATAAGAGCTTGCAAAGATGTCAGCTGCTACGATACTCCCCTCTAAGAGAGTTACCCAACCCCTTACAAAAAATATTACGCTCATCCAGATATCTCCGAGGCCTTCTGACAATGCGACCAGACCTTGTGATGATGCCGTTGGGCTGGTTGCGATTGCTGGGAATGGCACAAAATGCGGGCGAGGCACTGTGACTAGTAAGAGTGGACGGATTGATGGTGATCCGTTTGGGTGACCTCTCCGAGCTGGCGTCTATCGATAGCATGATGCTCTGTGCCTGGGTTGCGGGGTGACCGAGGTGGAGGGATGGTCTCCTGACTGGACAGCTCTGACGACGAGGTTTCCTGCAACAAAAGAGGAGGCGGCAGCAATCGGGAAGGGAATGGAGATATGGGCGAGGTAGCGGATATTGGGTTTAAGGTTAGATGATGATGATGTAGGGAAATCACTGGACCATTATTAGAGATAGTAGAAGAGGATAATAAGGACTGCTCAGAATGAACAGCATCAATAAAGGCAGGTTTCAAGTGAGCCAGAGAAACAGTATCCTGCTTGGCGCAAACTGCAGTACATAGAATTTCGGCTTCCTACAGATGACGAGAAAGGGTCGTCATAAACGGGTTGCAATGAGGAGCGAGTAGAATCGCAACGGACAAAGACATGGGAACAAGTTGACATCTCTTTCGGCATGAAAGGTCTCTGATTAGCAGGCACTCTAGGGGCGGTAGGCTTAACCTAAGCCATTACCCGTACAAAATCGTGTGTATAAGAAGGATTGAGGTGAGGAGTTAGAGGTCGGTCATAAGAAGAAAATAATTGACAAGGCAGACGAAGTTGAGTACCGTAAACTAGTTCCGCTGCAGAGCAGGCCAAATTCTCTTAAAAGGATGAACGAGTACCCAACAGAATCAAAGGTAACTTGTCCACCCAAGTGATATTAGGATTGGTGGAGCGTAAGCTTGCCTCGAGCCTACAATGCAAACGTTGGACGGCCGAGTTGCTTTGGGGGTGGTAGCTTGTGGTACAAAGGCGAAAGGAACCAAACACTGCCATGAGTGCATCCCATTGGTGGGATTTTAATTGGCTGCCACGATCAGTCATGATCGTTAATAGAATAGAACACCAAAACGAGCAACCCATGTTGAGACGTAGGCGTCAAAACGCGACGAAGGAAGAGGAAAACAGACCAGAGGAGCTTTTGTGTGGTGGTGGACTTTGGCGCGCTGGCACGGCAGGCATGAGCTAGTCCATTTTGCCACGTCGGCATTCATACCTGGCCAAACGAATCGTGGGGCAACGAGCTTGCGTGTGGCATTGGCACCAGGATGAGAGAGACCGTGAATTTGATCGGAAATGGGCCGACAGGAAGCGAGAGGAATGAGAGGACGAGGACAGTCAGGTAATGAGTAGTCAACCAGGATGCGCCTAGAAGGACTGTCCGGCAATACGATCTCACGAACGACGAGTTGAGAAGAGTGACGCAGCGTTTGCGTGTCTTCATCTTGTTCCTGGGCAAGCACTATTGTCGCATGGTCGATGGGCGCAATGCAAGAGAGTTGCGTGCTCGAAATCGCTGAAATGCGAGAGAGCGTGTCTAGTAAAATGTTTGAAGAACCAGGAACCTAGCAAATATCGTTCGTCAACTGCAAGATAAAGTCAAGATGACGAGTGTAAACTGCAGTGTCTAATGGCGAAGTTGCGCATCACGGTAACTTTATCTTCGAGTGGGCTAATCCCTGTACTCGAGACATGGTGACCCAAGAAGGAGAGTTGATGGACACCAAAAAGACACTTGGAAGTGTTGAGTACGATATCGTACTCTTCAAGTCGAGCGAAAACCTGACGAAGGTGAGACAAATGCTCCTTAGAGGCGAATATGCTCTTAGGAGGTCGTCTCTGTAGCATAAGACGAAAGACAGACCTCTCAGAACCTGATCCATAAAACGTTGGAAGGTCTGACCGCTGTTACGCAGACCATAAGTCATCCTGTTCATGACAAAAGAACCAAATGGCGTGGTGAGAGCCGTCTTTGGGATGTCATCTGGATGAATAGGGATCTGGTTAAAAGCACGTAGCAGATCGAATCGAGAAAAGATCGAACAACCGAAATGAGCAGATTTGGGTACAATATGAAGCGGAAAGGCCCAAGGAGAAGTAGAGAGAGAGGCTAGCTATGCTAGCTTCCACCATGAAGGTGAACTCCTGCTTCATTAAGGCGAGTTTATCTGGGGCTAATCGACGGGGAGGGAAAATACAGGCCTTCCAGTCGTCTCTATCCGGTGAACCACATTGTGTTTAATAGGCCTGTCTTTACAGGATGGTATGCTAATTGCAGGAAATTCCTGTAGCAGGCGCTGACACTGTGGATTGGCTGAAGGAAACTGGATAGAGAGAAGAGGACTCTGTAACGGGAAAAATGAACCCGAAACTGTGAACATTGTAGTGCAATTGATAAGCTTGTGGTTACGAGAGTCGACCAAAAGGTCGTGAGCAGAGAGAAAATCTAGGCCAAGTAGAGGAACATCGACCTTTGCAACAATAAAGGTCCATCGAAAAACTTTACGGAAGCCGAGAACGAACTGAAGGATCCGCCTTCCATAAGTCCTTATATCCGAGGAATTAGCGGCATTAAGGACAAAATCAGAGGAGGAACAAGCTAATATGTATTGTCCAGTGACGCTGGAATGACACTACATTGAGCACAAGTGTCAACTAAATATGAGAAACCAGAGAGTGGATTATAAATGCAAAATGGTGCTGTGACCTGAGATGAAGGAACGACAGAGGTGATAGACCCATTGATTACTTTCGTTCTCAGTTTAAATTAGTCGAAGAATTTGAATTAGAATGAGAAGAGTGAGTTGGAGCATTAGTTTGAGGAGAGTGAATAGATTGTTGAGGTGAAATTGGTGGAATAGCGTTAGATTGAAGAGGTACTGGTTGTTGAGGAGATGAAAGTGGTGGATGAGCGTTAGAAAAATGAGTTACTGGTAGTACATATGTGCAGGGCTGTATACATTTTACGGCTTGTGCACCATAATTGTTGTGGTACCAGCACCAATTAGTTGGTTGGATGAAAGTAAAATTATGATTAGAATGACGAATTTGTGACTAGCGAGCATTATTTGATTGAGAGTGAGAATAGGATGATAGATAGTATTGGCAAGGCTGTGTACAGTGTACAGCTTCGCTAACATATTTAGCATGGTACCAGCATAGACTCCTAGTTTAATAGTGAGAGAATTTAGGAGTAAGGGATAGGCGAGAGAATGAGCAGGGTATCGCTGCGCCTCACCTCTTGTGCTGAAACACCCTCGTTGGTTTCGTCTTCGAGAGGACGAACGTCGACTGTCGCTCCGTCCACCCTTGTGACCGTGCAGTCGCTCGGTCCCACATTGGAGTTTTATTTTTTGTAGCTCTCCCTCTATCCTCTCCAAAGCAGCAGCCAAGTGCGGTGATGAATGTGAAAATGAGGTGTTACACGGGCTCGGCCTATTGACAGAAGGCGTCGTTGTTTCGGGGAATTTTGTTACAAAGTGGGATAAATGGTGGATGGGGGGAGTTGAGGCAAGCTTTCAAGATAGAATTTGGAATATCCCAGATTGAAGACTTAAGGGAACTGCTAAATACTCAACAAATGGGTGATAGGCGTCCCACGCGTTCGTTTTCTTGAGCATCTCAAAGAATTAATCAGGGCGAAGGGTGCTTCGTCAGAGCTTTTTGACTCGCTCCTAACGGAGATTGTCATGCGTCGGATCCCTGGCCACATTAGGCCCCTTATCATAATTAGTGAGCACAAGAGCGTGGAAGAAATCGCCAAAGTAGCAGAGATAATATATCTCAATCCTTACGTAAACTGGGGACCTGTCCCATAATGTCAGCTGCCACTTTACGAACTTTGTAGGAGCTTTTAAAGATGTCAGCTGCTAAAACACAAAAATCAATGATGCTTTATAAATGAGGGAGAGGAGAAAAGGAAAATGGGGAGAATGTGGTGAAAGTTGTTGTGCTATGTTTCAATTTATGATGTTATGTGTTGTGCGAGAATGTAATTTATGTTTATGATGTAAGTTATCATATTATAATATGTAACAGTATTATTTCTCCTTGTTTCAGTTTGAAGCTATGTGGAAGATCAGATATTTAAAATAAATATCCTGTCGCCAGCAGTTGTTTATGATCACCACAATCAGAGGTGGGAGTATTTAAATACATTTATGTATTTAAAATTGTATCTGTAAATACATTTGAAATCATGTATTTAAATACTTTTGAAAGTATTTAAATACAATGTATTTTAATACTTATTGAAAATACTTTACTGATAATAGGTTTATATAGCTGTTAAGAACGTGTAATGCATGTTTTGGCTTGTCGCAACTTGTTTGTACACAAAGGGTTGACTGCGTGAGCTGGTGAGGGAAGATTGCTTGCATCAGTTCAAATTCAGTTAACAGATGGTCAGAGTTGTGTTCGGTTGTATAGTGAGAGCGCTAAGCGTTATTTCGACTGCTGCATGGCAACTTCAGCTTCTTCGAAAGAGTGTGAAATGGAGAGATTAGACAATAATAAAGACAAGGAAGATAAAGAATCATGTAACTATAGCCATCCTTTACTAGATGTTAATTTTTTTTAGAGTGAAATCTTCCGACGGAAAAAAGTGATGTGTGTATGTACATCATGCAATGGCGAATTCTCTGCGGCGAGCAATGCTACTTCCATTTTATGCCTTCATTTGAAGGTAAGAATTTATTAAAGCTAATTATATGATACTTAATTGAATTGACAAGTTTCACTATTTATTATTTTTTTAAAAATGGCAAATTTGCTAGTAGCTAACGATAATGTTAAGTAGCGTGGGTTTACCATGCACGAACATACCTGCTCCTTTTGCAACACCTTTATTTATAGCATATACTGATTGAATTTAACGTGAATTATGGCAACGTGAAACAAATGTCCTCCATTTATCTGATCACGTACATTTATCAACAGAGAAAGCATCCTGCTTTGGTGCAAAAAGCGGATAACTATGTGACAGCTCAAAAAAAAAGAGTAAAAAATAATGTTCAGTATTAGACGATGGTAATTCATGAAGCGGTGTTAAAGTAAAGACATAACCGGAGTGTTTTACGGTAAATACTAAAAAGGTCAAACAATCTGTTGTTGATAAGCCGATTGCAGATTTTATCATACAAGGTGTGCATCCCCTATCAACCATGGATCAACCAGCTTTTGTGAGATTAATTAAAGGTGAGTTCTAAGTTACAAAAGTTGTTTACAATTATAGTATTAGTAGTACAGGTTAAGCTCTTATAACGATCGAATACTAAGGCGTTCGGATCATTGGTCAATACGTAGGCTATATAACGAAGTTACATAAAGGAAGACATATACAAACAACATAGGTTAATATATTGCAATAATTTCATGAGAATCCACATACATATATTCTTAAAGCGCGCTATCATTTACTTGAAGATATTATTGAATAATTTTTTTTGATAAATAATTAGTACAATTATTGATCGATTATATGTAGTTATTAGATGAATTCCTATAACGATTTATTTCGTTATAGTAGCAGTACCTGTATATCATTATGTCAAAACTAGCATGTCCGCCCTTCAAAAATGTAGGAAATAAGCTTGAGTCAATATTTTACTATGTAATTCTGAATATGAAGGACTAATAATATATTTATGAATTAATGTACCGGTCCTATATAGCTATAGAATATTCATATAGCTAAATTTTCTACAAAAAAAATTTATATGCACACCATATATTCTCATTTCACTGTGAAAATCAATTTCATTCACAATAATCACACATTCCACTAACGCAGGTCTAATTTCTTCAGTTGACATCATTTCAAGGCGGATGCTAGGCCGAAATCTTATAGAAAAAGACAAAATGAAAAGAACTCTACTGAAGAATGAACTAGACAGCACCTCTTACTTTTGTCTTACTGCAGATATTTGGTCAATTCGTCACCCTAGTTTTTTGGGCGTTACAGTTCATTGGGTATGTTAAGATTTTTGCTCTTTAGGAAATAGGAAATTGAAAATGTCTTTACAGTTAGGGAGTTATCAGCTCTTGGCTGAAAGCAGACCGATTTGTTGGTGGAATGTACGTCGATTATATTAATATGGAACATTTATGGAAACATTTATGAGACAAACATTGGACTGCTATTTCATTTTTCTCAGCATGAGGAAGCTGCTCTTATCCGTCACAGTTGAGAATTGGCATGTTGTCGCTTCAAAGGAGAACATAACTACATCAAGATTGCTGAACATATGGAGAATATCATCAATAAATAGGACATTTCCCTGCAGAAAATCACGAGCACCGTCACTGATAACGGCTCAAATTTTGTTGAGGCGTTTAAGGAATTTGTAGTCACTGCTACAAATGTGTTCGCAGATTCAGAAGATGGAATCCAGGAAAGTGAAGAAGATCAGGGTGAGCACGAGCTGGAGGATAGTTTCTTAATGAGAAGTACCTTAGTTCAGAAAGAAGACCTTTCATCTGACCCATGTAGCTTCAGCCTACCTAAGCATGTGCGCTGTGCTTCACGCACACTCAGTCTCGCCGCCACAACTGATACAAAACAGGCACTGGAAATATCTTTTTTTGCAAATATAAATCATGCTGCGATTTGCGAAATGCTCAGCATTATGGAACAAAAGCGGTCATCCAAAATCAGCAGAGATTGTAAAAACTGTTATCAACTGCTCATTAAAGGTGCCTTGCATTACAGGGTGGAACTCTCTGTTTGATGCATTGTCATTACTTTTAAAACACAAGGACAAATTACATCAACTCATTGCGTCCCTTGAACATTTATTGTTCAGAAGTCACGAAATTAAATTTCTTGGGCAGTATTTCTCAGTTTTGGCTCCTAGTGCAGTAGCAATTGATCGCTTACAGGGAGAACAAAACTCACTGTTCTCCCTGTGGAGAAAAAGCGAAGACCCTTCAGTCCCGTTCTATGAAATGTTTCCAACCTCTTCTAAGTGCAGTCACTAAGGGCTTTAGAGAGCGCTACCAATCTTATTTGACCTTGGCAAATGAAGCCAGCGTTACAGATAACATTATTGAATCAACAAGCCATCCATTCTTCAAACTCCACTGGTTAGATATCAGTATTTCATGGGACAGTTCAATCCACCAAGACTCTGTTAAAAATATTATGATTCAAATAATTGAGAATTTAGCAGAGGGACCCGAAGCTGAATCATTTAGTGGTGTATCGGACTGTGACGATTACGTTATATTTAAAAACCCACTCAAAGACGATCAACCGCAGATTTAGAATTGTTCAGTTTCCTTCAGGATTCAAATAAAACACTTCAAAGTTTAAATAGATACCTAAACATACAAAAGCGATTCATTAAAAACAAAACACCCTTCCGTCGTCTGCTCTTATGGAACGGCTCTTCTCTCTAGGAGGATTTACCTTATCTCCAAAACGGAGTTCTTTATCTGACGAAATATTTCAGCAACTGATATTACTTAAATGTAACGCTGATATAAAGAGCTAACTGAAATTTCATTCTATTCAACTTTCTAATTGTCATCAAATCCTACAATAATTATAGTAATATACAATTTCATTTTAATGGATATCTTTTTGTTGTGATACCAATGGTCCTTATTGATTGTAAATATATATCATGTACTTAAAAATGTATCTAAATACATTTAATGTATTTAGTATTTAAATACTAAATACATTTTTAAAATGTCTTAGCATTTAGTATCTAAATACATTTTTATCATGTTTTTAAGATTTAGTATTTAAATACTTTAAATGTATTTAGTGCCCACCTCTGACCACAATGTACATGTGCCTATCAAAGCCGTAATGGTGTGTGGCTTATAATGTGGATAATAATATTAAGTAGAACGTTTTTAATTGTAATTAGCCATAGCAATGCCTCTGGGCATTTTTATAATAAAAACCTCCTGAGAAACTTAAATATGTATACACATCAATTATTATGTAAAATTCATATTATGCATTCCTTTAACTTTGTTAATTTAATCATTTAATTATTTTACTTAACTTTTGTAAATTAAATCATTATATGTTAAACTTAATAATTAATTAATTCATTTATTTTACTTGTCAATTCATTTAACGTAATACTGTCCCAAACAACATCTCTTAAAATTTTACACACAAACACACACTTCCAGCTCGACCAAATAGCACACTATTCCGCACAGTCGACTCGCAGCTTTCTTCGTATAAAGGTCGGTAATCATTCTTTCTACAATTAGTCATTTACCTACAAACAAATCATACCTAGTTAATTCCACTTTCACATTCTTTGCAAACGACCATACGAAAGTAGGTCCTAATTATATTTACTTCTCATTGCAGCCCCTAATTCACAGTCCATCATAGTCACTACATTACTATATTATTATTTCACTATTATTCACCATATTATTTCACCATATTAATTTCACATACTTCAATTCTCTTCCCATCTTGTTAGTATAAATCATATGTTAAAATATCTTACATTGTATACCTAACCTACTTATCTCATTGTACATTCGTTGGTTTTATGAATATATTTATATTTGTGTAATTGTCTTTCTTAAAGCCCAGTTCATTATTTCAAAATATATTTCGCTGTCGCCTTAGGTCTAAAACTATCAGCAGACAACGTCGATCAAACAAATTTATGGTTATGGTTTTCGAAACACTATTTAGGCTGATTTATTAACAGAAAATAAATCCCATTAATAACCATATACTATATAGCATAGACAGTTTAAGGGGTCACCAGCCAAACTAAGAAATTACTTTGGCAATGAATTTGAGGTTGAAAGTGAATGGATGAGTTAAAAGCAATTCTTCAAGAGGGATATTAATTATAATTTTTAGCAATATATCTATTCGAGAAATAATTTTAATATATATATATATGTATATGAAAAACTCACAAAGTATCACGTGAGGGTAGCAAATGAATGCAATGTCCCGCAGGAAAAAATGGAAACACCTTTTCATTTTTTCCTGCGGGACAGTGCATTCATATATATATATATATATATATATATATATATATATATATATATATATATATATATATATATATATATATATATATATATATATATATATAGAGAGAGAGAGAGAGAGAGAGAGAGAGAGAGAGATAGATAGATAGATAGATAGATACAGGGGCTGGGCAAAATAATGGAAACACCATGTTTTTTCCAAAAACTTTATTTTAATAAGGGGTAGGACCTCCTTTGGCTGTAATTACAGATTGAATTCTTCGTTGGATTGACTCGGACAAAGTTTGAATCGTTTCCATTGGAATTTTCATCCATTCTTCAGCTAAAGCAGTCTCCAATTCTTTCAGTTATGATGCTGAGGGATATCGACTCCTAACCTGTTTTTCTAAACTGTACTATAAATGTTCAATGATGTTGAAATCTGGGTATTGTGGTGGCCAGATAAGGTGTTCTACTTCACTGGAATGTTCCTTGTGCCATTCAGCTACAACCTTAGCAGTATGAATAAGAGCATTATCATCCTGAAAGATGGTATTTCCATCCGGAAACAATTCCTGAACCATAGGATGGATCTGATTAGCTAAAATACTCAAATAGTCCTGATTATTGATTCTACCATGAAAGGAGACTATTGGGCTGGCGGATTTCCAAGATATGCCCCCCGATCATCACAGAGCCTCCTCCATGTTAACACTTGGGGGCAAGCAGTCTGGATCAACTGCATCTTTTGGCTCTTTCCCAACGTATACACGACCTGAGGTGGGAAATAAGGTAAATGAGGAGTCTTCAAAGAATATGACCCCTCTCCACTGCTCTTCTGTCTAATTCCTATGTTTTTTACACCACTCTAAACGCTTTCGAACGTTTGTTTCTGAGAGTAGTGGTTTTCAGATTGCAGCCCTCCCGTGGAATCCGACTTTATGTCACTCCCAGCGAACAGTTTTTGTTGAGACTGGATCCCGGATGTGATCATTAAGTTCTGCAGTAATTTTGGTGGTTTCACGTTCTTTTATAACAATCCATGTAAGAGTCCTACGGTTCCTATCATGCAGTTTTGGTTTCCTTTCTTAGTTTTGCTTTGAGGAAGACGTTTTTCATTTGTTTTTATACGCTGTCATTACTTTTGGAACTGTGCCTCTCGATAAGCCAACCAGTTTAGCCGTTTTAGTGATGGTAGCACCTGCCATCCGAGCCCCGACAATCAGACCTCTTTGGAAATCAGATAAATCGCTCATTTTAATAAGATTTAATAAACTTATTTGGATAATATCTGGGAAAAATAAAAATATTAGCACAAGATGATGTACTTCTATTATCAATCAACAAACATAAACATAGGCAAGGCTTAAACAGTTTAATCAATATTTCAAACTATACTATTATAATACTAGGTGTTTCCATTATTTTGTCCACCCCCTGTATATATATATATATATATATATATATATATATATATATATATATATATATATATATATATATATATATATATATATGAAAGATAATAGTAAACCACAATATTTGAATCAATATTTTATTAATGACTATCGGACTAGTTTCGGCAAGATACATATACCAGTTACATTAAAGTACTCGGAATAACCTAACAAGTTATTTAAATTACTTTTGGAGCAATGAAGATTTACATGATAACAATCTATTTTAATTATTTTGAGTAATACAGAAATCATTATATGCACGTACATTATTTCTAGAGTACTGCAGATTAATAAGAATCATGCAGTGCTACAGGGGCGCCAACCGAATTACATATAAAAAAAACATTAAAAAATAAATAAATAAAAATATATGTATACAAAAACTTGAAACACACCTTTACACTTAGGCTACTTGACGCGTTTTCTCTCAAATACCTTTCTTTGATATTGACACTTTTTCTTTCTTAAAGTAAGGGAGGGTAGCGCATCAGCCCATCACCGGTTCTCAAGTTTATACAGAAGGACGTCGTCGTCTTGTGAATTTGGTCAACGAGTCAATTGTTTATCTCTTGTAATGAAAAGATCATCCAAACCACCATGTGCTGCTTTCAGGAAGCGGGTTTTTAGGAGGGGGGGGGGGCACCAAAGTACACTCTCGCCTAGGGCATCAAATGATCTAGAGCTGGTCCTGCGTTCCTGGGCCCAGTGACCCTACCATCATGAGTTCCCCTAAAAGACTCAATCAACAGAGCTCACAAGCCCCCCGTTTGCAATCTCGCTGCCCTCGATATGCAATCACCTTGCAGGACAATAACAACGCTAACTGAATTATTACATGCTTTATGTGTTCCTACAACTAATCAAAGGGCCACAACACTAAGTCATCTAGTATTTTTTCAAAGTGCGCATGCTGCTCCCCAGCTACCTCATCGTCTCATGTCACGCAACTACTCTATAACGGAATGTTCAAGACTTATAGCGACCTGACTCCTTATTTTCTCGTTATATTTCCTATTCCTCACAGAGATACAGTACGTTACTTCGCAAACTTCTTAAAATGTACCTAGCTATCCGATACTAATCCACAGCGTTTGTTGCTGCTCTCTCCACTCGTATTACGTTCTCTTTGCCTTTTCCACCTGGTGATTGTCATTTGGACTCAATCCTGCAGCTTACGAACAACATTTGCCATTTTCCTGGCTAGTCTTGCCGCATACGGCCACACACTCTTATTTTTCATCAATTTCGGGCCACGAATCTTGGCCTTTGTCCGTAAACACTGTGGCCATAGGAATTCCACGCGAAAGAACGTCCTTATCCAACTTTCCCCGGATGTTGCCGCCCTTATGTTATTTTCAGGCATCGTTAGAGTTGTTTTCAACATAGTTATCACTACAGGACCTTCCTCATTCGATTTTATTTGTTATCCAAACTTCAAAGCTTAACTATCGATCTGTCTGTGACACTTCCTTGATTGTCGTTAAGCCATCGTCCTCGATTCCCGTCTTGCGCACTTGTGACCATGGCAGCATACATGTACCGTTTACTCTTGTCGCATCTTCATCTGTGAACCCTTCATCAGAATCCTTGTGCGCCTTTGTATCGCGCCGAGGCCAGGGCATGTTGTCCGGTAGCACTTCTATTTCATAGAGTACATTTAAAAACCTTTCTATGCATACTTGGGATATTTTTACTTATGGGGGTGTGATGCAACGTATACGCTCGGTCATTTTCAGTTCGAAAAGTTTTACTATTTTTTTTTTTTTGCAAGGAAGTCTTGTTTCAAGAAATAAACGATTTTAAATTCAATTTTATTAACAATACGAATCTCCAAACTATATAGTATATTATTTTCTTCTATTCATATGTTCCACATTATCCTAGTACCTGGTTATTCCTTTATGCTTTAAATCAGTATTTTATGGAGTCGTAATTCATCCATTTTTTTATTTAATTGAAATTCATTATGCCTTGTAGATTTTTCCTTAGTAATCATTGTTCCGTTGTGATAGTTCTTTCTAAATAAAATTTATTATCTGTTAGATAACTCTTCATTCTTCTCTTTTCCTCTAATAATTTCCTTTCTTTAATATATTTACGGGTATATTTGGCCATAAACCCGTATCGGCTATCCTATATTAGGACATCTTGGGAGAAAAACAAGGAACGCAAAAAGTGGCACACTTTTCATATTCCTCGTTAGTTTTCTTTATAATTTCTCTATAGAACTCTATATTATTTTCTATATTAAATTTGATTAAAATATAAATTCATAAAATAGCCTCAGTTTTTATTCATATCTACACCCACTTTCTCTTAAAAGTATCCCCTCACCAATTAATAATCCATTTTCATTTTTCCACCACCGCTTATCAGTTTTCAGTGCCATCTATCGAATGCTCTCAGAAGCCTTAGCCAAAACAGTAAATTTAGGACCCCAGAATCTCTCCCTTCCCCCATAAATTTTAGTGGATATTAATTATGTAACAAATCAAAGTGTATTTTTATAAAAACAAAATAAAAAATAGCTATATGCGATGGATCATAAAAATCGAACGAGCAAAACAACGATAATTGACAAATTTTGATGGTGTAATTAATCAAGCCTATCATAATGTGGGCACCAACAAAGAATAAAAAATATGGAGTTGGTAAGTTTAGCCTTGATATATTTAATATTACATACTTTTTAAATGTATAAACAATTTTGTAAAATAGGAAGGAATAATTCATTTTGAAAGTAGTCAGAACAAAAAATTATGGGTAAATATTCTGTTTCGGTGAAACTTCAGAAGACCGTTGTGTTTTTAGTATTAAAAATGGTACTAATGGGGATTATAGGCTTCGGATAGTATCACTGCAAATAGAGCTAGGTAAATATGAAGATCGGCTGTTCGCTCCAAAAAGTGGGTTTCTTTTGGTAAACATTAGGATTAGTGGCACAAATGATGGGACATAAACTATTTCGTCCGTGTTCCAATATGTTTAATTTTGGGGGGAGTAAATTCAAGGGGACTGCTCGTAGGGGGTTTAAATACTGCGGGGGACCCCCGCAATGATGATCCTGAGTTTGAATCAATTGGGGGGGTTCTGGCCCAGTATATAATCATAATGGTAAACATGTAGACCAATGGCCCGGCCCGGAAAAATTATTTTGTGTAAATAATATTGTTCACCCATGTCATTTCTGACGTCATACCCCACCCCGAACCCCTATTATAATTCGCAAAATGATTAAAGGTGCTGACATGATGTAGTTAAAGCATTCACCTCTGTAAATGTCAGAACATTATAAAAATTAGGATTATATACTGGGGGCTGTGCCCCCCAGACCCCCCCGTCAATTTAATGAAACTCAGGATCATCGTAGTGCGGTCCATGCATCTGGTTTAACCCCCCATGAGCTGTCCCCTATAAATGTACTCCAAAAACGTGAAACATTTTGGAACACTGATGAAATAGTACATCTTATTGGCCGGGCCGCTTGTCTACATATTTACCATCATAATTTCTTATTGAATAATGTTCTAACATTTTTAATGTTTTTATTTAACCAAACGTGTATGAATATGCATATGCGGCGGAATGAATCATACACACCAAAAAAATACACTTTTTCCAGCACGCCGCCAATCTTCATGTTTACCTTTTTTTTGCCTGTATGTTTTGTTTACCTGCACATGCATATTCACACACGTTTGGTTAAATAAAAATGTTAGAACACTATAGAAATAATTATGATTATATACTGGGGGGCTGTGGCCTCCAGACCACCCCCCAATTGATTGAAACTCAGGATCATCATAGGGGGGACCCCTACAGTAATAAACCTCCCATGAGCAATCCCCTTGAATTTACTCCAAAAAGGTGAAACATATTGGGACAGGGACAAAATATTTTGTGTCCCATCATTCGCATTACCGATCTGCATGTTTACTTAGAGCTATATTCAGAGTGCTAGTATCTTCAAAATAAATCCTTTTTTTTTTAGCCTGTGTGTGTGTGTGTGTGTCATAACATAATTTCCCGGATGACAAAAGCCACAAGGGCCTATCAAAGGTCATCCGCCTCCGTCAA
The DNA here is from genome assembly GCA_963969495.1 of Ceratothoa steindachneri. NCBI lineage: Eukaryota > Metazoa > Arthropoda > Malacostraca > Isopoda > Cymothoidae > Ceratothoa > Ceratothoa steindachneri. The sequence goes on along the minus strand of OZ018328.1, from coordinate 39,061,380 downwards.
AACCCACCCACAAAAAGCACCATCACCAGGGAAAGACAAAATCAAAGTCCCCCACAATATAATATAACATGACAAAAGCCACAAGGGCTTATCATAGGTCATCCGAGTCAAACGGCCTCTTTTTTAAGGCACCCAAACTCCCAAGAAAACTGCATCCAGAAGATTGCGTCTGGATGGGGTAATAAGGAATGTGGATATTTTATGAATGTGGACAATGAAGACATGCCTTGGAGAAAGTAAAGGTGGAAAAAGATTTAGGTGTATTGATTAATAGTGCTTAGGTGCAGCTAGAAAGTCAAGTAATCTACTATCCCTCTGTGCTATCAAGAGAAGCTTTGTGTGCATTGAAATAAAGGTAGCACTTCAGTTTCGGGGCGCATGGTAGGTGGTGCTGTTTATAGGCCACAATTTTGGGCTACAATATGTGTTTTATAACATCAGATATAAACAATTACGGTGCTATATTTTTTTGTATATGAGTATATACTGGGTGCCCCCCATTGATTGAAACTCGGGATCATCGCAGGGTGGTCCCCCCACAGTGATATCTTCCCCACAAGCAGTCCCCTTGAATTTACTGTTTCCCCCCCCCCCAACAGCTTTTTACTGGCAGAAAAAACTAACCTAATGACAAACAATACTTACTTTTATAGGTTTCTTGATTAGTTTATGCGGCTCTAAATAATCTAAAAGTTTTTTGCGGTTATGCAAAATAAACCCGAATTCGAATAACGAAGAAGCACAACTAGAGCATGAAAAAGCCATAATGAAACAGAAAAAAAAAGCTAAGTGGGTTCTATTTATAGCTACAACATTGCCAGTAAGAAGTTGTTATCATTCACTGCAAAAAAAAAATACAAAGACAATAAAAAACAATAAAAGACGTCAAGAAACCTTACCTAACTTAGAAAAAACTATAAACGAGCAGAGGCGCAGATATTTAGTAAATAATACAGACTAAAAGTTACAAATCCCCAAAATAAAAAAAAAATATAATGCTGTGATTGGTCACATTTGAAGCTATCGTCCTCAGTCATAAGAGATATATTGTAGCCTACTAACAGCGCTACCTACCATACGCCCCACATCTGAAGTATTACTGAAATAAACAGCGTTTGTATTCTGTATAAATGTTTTATCTCATTGAAGTATATAAAATCCTGACAGGGAAGGAGATGGTTGATAAGACACATTTTTCACTCCAGCAACATCAATACACTTACGGGGCAATACCCAGAAACTCTTTAAGTAAAGGTCTGGGTAAACATGTAGATTGTCGGCTCGGTCGGAAAAAGTGGATTTTTCTGTGTTTATATTTTGTTCACCTGTGCCTGAATATTCATGCGCATTTGAGTCCTATTTAGAACATTATTCTATAAACAATTAGGATTATATACTGGGGCCTGTGCCTTCCAGACCCCCCCAATTGATTGAAACTCAGGATCATTGTAGGGTAGTCTCCCCATTGTATTTACTCCCACATGAGCCGTCCCCTTGAATTTACTCCAAAAATGTGAAGCATATCAGAACCCGGATGAAATAGTTTACATCCCATCATTTGAGCTGCCAATCTACATATTTACCAAGGTCTGGGCTATTGCTAAGGCAAAATTGTTTAGCCAAAGGGTGATGAATCAATCAGTGGAATGAGTTGCCGCCATGATATGTCATGGATGCAAATACAGTAAATAGGTTCAAGTCCAGACTAGCAAGTACCTGAGAGATGTGGGGATATAATATTAGGCCAGGCCTACTAATAAAACTCATAACCCTTAAGTGTAAGTCTGGTGTTGAGATTGGTTTTAGGCCTGTCTCCAGTGGAGTTCGTCATGGTAGTGTTCTTGGGCCCTTACTATTTCTAATATATGTCAACTTCTTGCCATCCTTAGTGCAATCTAAATCTAAGTTTTTTGCAGATGCCCCAAAACTGTACCTCAGCATTAGGCATGATACAAATCTGGGTAAACCTGAAGATCCATAACCCACTCGCATTCCCATAATATTTCATCCATTTCCCAATATTTTTCACCTGTCTCATTAACTGTCTCTTTACTACTTCAGTTTTACCTAATATTTTATTGTGTTTAGTTACTGGAAACCGATTTCGAGCCCCCCTCCTCTCCCCCTACTCGCCCTCAAAAACAAGTAAAATGATGGCTAATGAGAGTTAGGTCAAATATATAAGAACATAAGAAAGGGACTCCACAACAGACCACTAGGGTCCAACAAGGTGGAACAGACCCCCTCCCCCCCAAAAAAAAATTAAAATCCATAAATAATAAAGCTCCTGTTAACAATATAAACAAAAAATGAGCTCATATCTTGCTCCACTTAGGAGCAATGACATTCATCTCAAACTAAACCCCCACTATAAATTCAGATCCTCATCATTGTCCGCATTAACACATACACTTATATACACTATTGTATATTGGGAAATATGTTCATTTGTTGAAAGAATTAATTTCATGCCTGAAAGTGTAATCTATTAACTCTGCTTCAAGGAGCATTGTCTTAAGTTACAAATATATATACATACATACACATATATACACATAAAATAATTCTTATTATACAATATTTAAATTATCCATATAGATGTTTAACCTATTTTTAAAGTCTTTCGTGCTATTACTACATATTTACAATATCATATGGCAAACTATTCCAAAAATTGACAACTCTATTACTGAAGAAGTTCTTATGAAGGTTCAAATGGCACTGCTTTTTCTTTATTTTCTTATTATGACCTCTTGTTCTAGAGTTATTATCCAATTCAAAAAACTCCTCCCATCCACTTTCTCTTAAATCATATAATAACTTGAAAACATGAATCATGTCCCCTCTAAGAAATCTACGCCTAACTGAAAACACATTAAGTTCCTTCAATCTATTTTCATAACTCTTATTAGTCAAACTACGAATTAATCTGGTCTGCCTTCGTTGAACATCCTCAAGTAAAGCCTCATCCCCTACATAATGCTGGGTCCAGGCCTGAGCACAATACTCTGTGTGGTCGAACATAGGAATTGTAAAGTCTTGAAATTATCTCTTTACTCTTATATGAAACATTCTTATTTATTATTCCCAACATTTTATTTCCTTTATTTCTCGCATCAAGACACTGTTTGTGAAATTTCATATCATTTGTAATAGTCACTCTCAAATCTTTTTCTTTCTCAAGTCACATTGAGCCAGTTACCATTCATTAAATAGCTAAAATTTTCATTATTAAACCCTAAATGCATAACCTTACATTTATTAGTATTAAAATCCATTTTCCATCTATTTGCCCAGCCAAGTAATATATCCAAATCATTTTGAAGCGAAGTGAAATCAGAAATACTGGAAATTAATGCTGCTACCTTAGTATCAGCAGCAACCTTCCAGATTTTATTTCTTAAACCACATTCCAAATCCCTTACATAAATAATAAAACACAAGCGGGCCAAGAACTGAGCCCTGGGGGAGGTCACTTACAACATTTTTCCTTGAAGATTTCCTACCATTGAGCATAACTCTGCTTTCTGGAACTGAGCCAATTTGAAATCCAATTTCTGAGATAATTACTGACTCTAAAACTTTTTAGTTTACTAATTAATCTTCTATGTGGAACTTTATCAAATGCCCTGCTAAAATCCAGAAATATAACATCAGCATTATTTCCTTTGTCCAAACTATCAGTAACAAATTCCAAAAAACTCAATAAATTTGTTAAACACGTCTTTCCCCTTCTGAATCCATGTTGGGATTTATTTAGCAGATTAAATTGTGCATCATAATTCTCAATTTGGCCCTTAATCCATTTTTCTAATATTTTACAAATCAAACTTGTTAAACTTACAGGACGATAATTCCATACATCTTCCTTACTACCATTCTTAAATATTGGGACAACATTAGCTAATTTCCAATCCAGAGGAATTTCGTTGTACATAAGAGATCTATTATAAATCATACTCAATGGCAGGGATATTAAATCACTTATCTCGTGTAACAATCTTGATGGAATTTCATCAGGACCAGCCGCTTTATTTATTTTAACCTGCTTAATAATTCTCTTAACTTCTTCAGGAGTAATATTTATACTTTCATTCATTATATGGTTTGGGACACAATTTATACTGGGATCGATAGCTTCTTCTTGAACAAAAACTGAACTAAAATATGAATTTAACTCTTCCACAATCTCTTCATCATTTTCTATGGATACTCCATTCATCTTGAGAGGCCCTACTCAATCTTGCTTTTTACTGAATTTATAAAATGAAAAAAAATTTGGGGGGTCCTTGTTACATATTCTTGCCAGATTAATCTCAGCCTGTTGTTTCTTACTTCTAATTAGTTTTCTAAGATTACTTCTCATATTTTTATAGTGATTAACATAATATTTTGCATTTGTGATAGCTTTTAAAGGAATTAAATCTTTTTGAATAGACTTGATGATTCTTGTGAAAATAGTCCACATTTCTATTACGGTCTTATCCTTAAAAAGGGTAATCCAATTTATGCCTCTTAGCTTTTCTCCACTTAAATTATAATTAGCTTTATTATAATTAAATGTCTTGACTTCATTTTCTACTAATTGTTCTTCAAAAATTAAAGAGAATTGAATGATACTGTGGTCACTCTCTCCCAAGGATTCACCAACATTTACAGACAAAGGGTATCTAGAAAAAAACAAATCTAATATGTTGTTTTCACAAGTTGGTGCATAAACATTCTGACAAAGAAAATTATCTAGAAAGCAATCTAGAAATAAGGAACTAATTTTATCCTGTGCCACTATGTTGTCCAATTTATATTTGGTAAATTAAAATCCCCTAATATAATAATGTCTTGATAATTTTAACACCCAAAATTTATTTCATGGCAAATGTCAAGATCACTTTCAAAGCTATTATTTGGAGCCCTATAAAAAATACCAATTAGTTTATTTTTGCCTTTCGCATCGATAGTCTTAACCCAGATTGACTCAACCTTATTGCTTTTTTTTTTATGTCAGTCTGGAAACTACTGTAGAGTGAATTTTTTACATATACCAATAAACCTCCACCCATTTTGTTCTCTCATATGAGTATAAATTGTAACTATCTAGTGAATATTCTGAGATATTATCATTAAAAATACATTAACTTATCCATGTCTCAGTAATACAAACTATGTCTAATCATTTCTCCAATTTATAACTATGATCATCAAACTGATCTGTTCATATACTTTCAGCATTTTTGTCTAGCTCTGAGTAGGCTTGTCAGTTTTAATTTCATTATTAGTCTTAATTTTATCTTCTAACTCAACATCCAAAGGGTTAAACTTATTTGTTATATTTATTAAATTTTTCTAATTTATTCTATTATGCCTATAAGATTTAAAAGTTTTCCTGGGCTTTATCCAATTACTCTCCGCCCTAGGCCTATATTCTATAACTTCTATTGAATGGACGGAATCAGACTGGGAATGGTCAGGCTCAATTCTAGTCTCCAGTTTCTTTTCCAGGTTCTCAATTTCATCACACAAAGTTTCAAATTTGTTCTTTACCGTTACATCATTTCTATTTATAAACTGCATTAATTCACTAGTGTTAGGACAATGTTCATTTTGTTTTGTTTTCCATTTACTTTGTGGGTTTTTCAAATTGATCTCTACAAGCTTCATCCCTACATATAATTCGTTATTTTCTACCTGCAAAGTTTCTACTACTTTACTGAGCTTAGAATTTTATTCTTCTATATTTCCTATCCTTTGTTCAAACTTTAGTGAGGAGAGAATCATCCCTTGCAATGTTTCACATTGTTGTGTTAGCCTCTCGACTTCCTTACTTAGTTCACATATTTTGCATGCTTCAACTGTTATTCTCCTTTCATAACCACAATCAGTACAACCAATATATACATTATCTACACAAAGAATATCGTCACTTACAACAGTCTTTACATCTTCCATCCTTAAGTACCGAGAAAGTAATGTAAGGTAAAGAAAAAGTCTTAGATTACTAAGGTGGTTATAAGGAGATAACCTAGGGTTAGTCAAAACTCACTAAGGTGTCTAACGATTTATCACACACAATAATCAAGATTGAAAAAGCGTGGAGCGATACAACCACTCAAAAGAAAGTTGAAAGTGGAAATGAAATGGTATTTCTATTTTCTTTAATGAAATCTTCATAAGATCACAGAGAAATATAGAAAAATAGTATGACAAAGGCAGAAATAATAATAAAAATGAATATAAGGAAATAAAATTAGTTTCAAAGCAAAATGGCTAAATTCAACCTATTCTGTGATTGGTCGATATCTATGACTTCAGTTGTGCGTAAAGGTTAACCTATTTGTTGATTGGTTGAAATACGTGATGCAACTTGAGCTTAAAGAAAGCACTACACTCTGATTGGTGGAGACAGATTTCAAATTTCTAACATGAGTGTCGCCGATATGTCAACATTTATGAAACTCTTTAAGTAATTAATTTATTCTAATCACTCTTAAAACACTTATATATACAAGAAACAAAACTAATAAGAAACCTATTATTTAACCATGAACTTTTTAGTCCAAAAATTGTTATATTCAAATCACTTTATGAATCACAAATCGGAGCTCGCCGTTAACACATCCAATCACAACGAACCTCAGTTGTTGCGATTAGACAAAATATTATGGGAACGTGAACAGCAGGGAAGAGAGTGGGGTAGGAATCTTCAGTTTTACTCAGATCTGAATATGGCATTGGATCTTTCAGTTTGCCAAAGAGACATAAGTGCAATTTCTGCTGCTGCTGCTTCCTGGGGCCTTGAGCTTAATAGCAGCAAGTGTGCTGTTCTTCGCTTCCAGCGTGATAGTGTTAATTTGGTTTCTGCTGGGGGTTTGAGCGGGTACACCTCGGATGGCTGTAACTTACAGTTTTCCAATTCACAGCGGGATCTTGTTTTAGTTGACACCCATTTGAAGTTCCATGATCATATTAATTCTGTTGTGAGTAAGGCAGCAGGACTTTGTAGCAACATTCTTTCTTCTACTCTTTACCACTCTTATCCTTTTGTGATGACCTTGTTTCTGACTCATGTTAGACCAATTATGGAGTTTGCATTGTGTGTGGAACTCAGTTTATCTTGGTGATCTGAGACTTCGAGAGTGTTCATTGTAGATGGACTAAGCAGATTGATGGGTTGGAAACATTGTCTTATAGTGAGAGATTGGAGGCTTTGAACTTGTATTCTGATAGGAAAAGAGTAATCCGAGCAGACAATATTAAAGACTGGAAGATATTTCATGGGGAGTGCAGTATTAGTCCTGATGATCTTTTTAATATGTCACTGCAAATGAGTACAGGGGCTCATAGATATAAGATCAGGCATAGTCACTGCTCCACAGAGTGTAGGCAGATTTTTCAGCTTGTGCTACATAGGTGTGTGGAACCCCCTTCCTGATGGTGTTGTTGCTGTGAAGTCTTTGGACAGTTTTAAGAAACACTTGCATGATTTTCTTGGACCTGTGCCTTACGAATATATTGATTAAATTAATAATTTAAATTTAACCTCAAGAAACCAAAATTGAGAAAATCTGATTCTAGAAAGATTAAGTATGTTGTGTACTGAGTTCTGTATGTGACACACAACTCTGCTCGCTGTACTTAATTTTTTTTTTTATATGTAACATAATTACTAAATGTGATCTGGCTTGACTGCAGATATGTGCTTCCCTTACTTAGTTCCTATCTTTGATTTGTGTTACTACTGAAATGATATAGGGTATCAAATCAAGTGAGCTAACCGAAGCCGTAAATGATGACTAGACTGATTAAAAACACCATTAGTACTGTTTTTACTACAAAAAACACGGTGTAGGTTTTCTGAAGTTTCACCAAAATTATTTCACTGGTGGAGATGGTCTATCACATGTTATAATACACAATATTTCAACCCAATGCTGAAATACAATAATTCAGATCTTGTAAAAATTAGGCAACCAAAGATTTTTTTACCCTAACCTAACCTGTTATAAAAAGGTTAGGTTAGCAATTTATGATTGTCTTTATCTCTGCAAATTGCTTATTTTCGCTCCAAATTACATTTTCTGGTAGCTGTGCTCACATAACTCTGAAGCTAACTTGATGGTAAGCCTAAAAATATCAGAAAAACCACCATTTTATGGTTAAAAATTTGTGGTGGGGATATTCTGAAAATTTACTGTAAATATGCAAGCAAGCGTAACTTAGTCTGACTCTCAAACAAATAGTGAAATGAGCGTGTGAGCATTAGCATTTCAAGGCAGCATCATAGAAGAATGATTAGGTTGAAATATTGTCTATTTGTGACTTTACTCGTAGGGCATTATTACAATGATACAAAGAATATTACAGGCTGTAGTAGCCTAAAATATATTATATATTTAAAGTTGGCATTAAAAACAAACATGCAAGTGTAAATTAAGCTTCTCATGACAATTCAAGATAGCATTGTGAAAAATTCTTGTTGGATAATCAGGTTGAAATATTGACATTTTCTCGCTTTATAAAGGTCAATAGCCCCTCTCCAACATCGCAATATTACTCCTAGAGCACTATTACAATGTTTACATGCTTAGTACCTAGTCTAAAATTAGTGTCCCACTCTTATTCAAAATTACCTAGTATATGTTGTAGTTATACGAGGGGCGGTCAATAAGTTTTGCGAATCAGTAGGGCAAAACAGAGGAATGGGGATAGCTGTTTATGGGGGTGTTAGGACAAGTTATGACAAGTCAGGACCTGCAGCCACACGCTCCTGCCTCGTCTATTTAAGAAGCAGTAGCTGATTGCAGATCGTCAGTCACAAATTTTTCAACAATGGAGAAGGTTGAGGACTGCACTGATCAAATTTTTAACCAAGGAAGGCAAGAATGCAAAATAGATCCATGAACGCATGGTTGCAGTGTACACCGACACCGCCCCTTCCTATGCAACCATTGCTCGCTGGAATAGGAAGTTCTGCCATGGTCGTGAGTCCCTTGAAGATGACCCCCGTCAGATGTTACCAACAAGGACAATGTGGCCCATGTGGAGAGAATGATCCTCGAAAATTGACGGGTGAAGGTCGAAGAAATCCAGCGAGAACTTGGAATATCACATGGAAGTGTTATCAACATGATCCACAACAATTTGGCCATGACCAAGGTCTCTGCCCATTGGGTCCCTAGAAACCTCACACCCCATGATTAACTTCAACATCATCAAAGTCCACAAGGCCAGAGTTGCACAAGTTGCCCTGCGTGAGTGCAGATTCAAGGAGCTCAACCATCCCCCCTACAGTCTAGACCTGGCCCCTAGTGACTACTTTTTATTCCGCCAGTTCAAGGCTGCACTGCATGGATGCCGATTTGGGGATGATGAAGATGTTGAGCTCGCCGTCCAGGAGTGGATTGAAGAGCAGTCGGGAATTCAAAGCCTCAGGGACAAGTGGCGCAAGTGCATTGAAGTCGAGGGTAGTTATATTGAAAAATAATAAAACACTTTTCCTTATATCTGAATTGCAAAACTTATTGACCGCCCCTCGTATATTATATAGTGTTTTGGTAATTATGATGTGTTGCACTCATTTTAGGCAGCTAAAGCCTGTAATACTTCATTGTATCATTTAAATACTGTCTTAGTAATAATATTTTGATGGCAGAGAGGGTCTATCATGCTATATAAAGTCACAAAAAGACAATATTTCAACCTGATTCTGTAATTCAAGAATACTTCCATGATGCTATTTTGAAATGCCATCAGACTGCTATTTATTTGGCATGCAAAGTAATATTTTCCATTTAATATGTACATTTGGCCCAACATAAAATTCAAAACCCCCTATAATCTTCTTTGCCTATCCACTTATCTAATCTGCTCTTTCACACATTTAAACTTGTACTACTTATAACCTCCTGAGGTAATTTATTCCAGAAATCTACCACTTTATTAGTGAAAATATCTTTTCGCATATCTGACCTACACAGTTGTTTTTTTTCTTTTATGTGATGACCCCTAGTCCTATTATTATCCTCCAGATCCAAGAACTTGCTAATATCCAATTTGTCTAACCTATAATTTTTTTAAAAGCTCACTCATATCCCTCTTACACCTTTCAAAGGAGAACATATTCAGTACCTTTAGGTTATCAACATATTCAAGGTCCTTTAGGGAAGGTGGTATCATCTTTGTTGGCCTCCTTTGCACTGACTCTTAGTAGGTTGATGTCATGTTTGTACCACCTTAATAACACTATCCAACTACCATAGCACCTCTATCCCAGTCATGCTTAAATGTAGTCCATCCATTTTGTATATTTCACTATTTCCATAAAACCCATTCGAAACATTCACATCCTGAAACATCGTTCACTCTACTTTCACACATCCTTTCAATTAACCTTTTGTACCTCTTATTGTAACCACATCCAGATAGCAGCCTATCATATTGTAGCAAATTCCGGTGGTTACTCAGCACAACCCTCTATATAAGCCCCAACTCGATCCAAAGATCTTGGTTGGTCAATCTGCCACTAATCCTTTGGACACCACCTTCATATTCCGGATTGAAGGCAACCATATCAGTCTATGTTAAGGTTATTACTTTCTTACAGGTCGCTAACATTCAATAGAGAAAAGAATAGGAATCTTTAAGCTTAAATTTAATGAGAAAAAAAACAAACTTATTTACCCTAATACATATACAATCTCAATTATTTACAAGTACAGTAAACCCTTGATATAACGAACCTCAATATAACGAATTTCGGATATAACAAACCAAATTTCCTGGCTGAACTCCATCAGGTTTAATGAACCAAAGTTTGTTAAATCTGATGTAGTCCACTTAACTTTATTAGTAATATTAGTAATTACATACGTATTACATATCCATGCAATAGTCTTTATATACATATACAGATTAACAAACAAACCATCGTTATTTCCATCGCTTTTAAAGACCATCAGGTTTAATGAACTTTTGGCTTTAACGAATGACCCCCCATCCCATATAGTTCATTATATCGAGGGTTTACTGTATTTATATTTAGAAACCAGAAAAAATATTTATATTTTAATTTTGATCCACACACTAGGAACCAAAATAGACAAAGGTGAAACTCAGGAGGGATTACAACTGGTTAGTTATTATTACTCATAAAGAGAAATAGTCAGGCAAATGTGTAATCAAAATTCCCTAAATCCAACATTATATACAGGGATACTGGTTATTTTCTGAAAAACAGTAACGTACAATTATTACACTAATGCTCTATGCTTCACTTCTAGCCTAACGATAGCCAAACCCACTGTAGCATAACATAGATAGTGAACACAGACACAAGACTAGTTTTGAGAATAAAATGAGTATAAAATAGTTCTGGATATTCTTATTGAGGTCACTTGCTAAACTCCAGGACACTTTTCTCCACCGGAATCAATTGAGCATAAGAAAATTGCCACTATACAGGTTCCCTACACACATTACAATCATGACAAGAGATAGCACATTGGTGTAATTTCCGAATCAGTGAAAGTGATGAGCGTTGCTAAAGTTCCTTTGAGCTAAGCTTTCATTGGAGCTAAAGTTTCCTTGCCTTAAAAAAAATTAAATAATTGGCTTTTATCTTTACATAAATGAAACTATTAGCAAGAATACATACAGGAATAATAAAAATTAATCAGTGTCACGCAAGACAAAAAGAGGGCCTAGTAGAAAATAAGCTCAGCCAAAAAATGCAAGCAGACTAGAAAAAATGAAACAGGGTTGCATACACAACAGGACATCCTGAAACAAAAGTTAATTTTTACTTCATGTAAAATTGAAGGAGAGAGGTAGACATAAATAATAAATATGCCCATTTCAATATATCTCACACACATCATCTACACTAGCACCCAGCAAGCAAACGCACAGTCCATTCCACCTGCTATCATTCAACTACCTATCTAATCTGAGAATCACCTCAATTAACCTCCTATTTCTATTCCCCTTAGGCTAGCATTACCCTCCCTTTAGTGTCTTTCAAAATACCACTCATTCCACTTCTTACCACAACCATATCAGACAAATTACTTTCAGCCTCTTGTTCTCTCAGAATATCAAATGTTAGTCAAGGTAACAGATTCTGTCTTTCTCTGTCAAATTACCTAGATAGTAATCAAAATCCTAATAACGTGGGCAAAATTTTCCTTACAACTTGAAGATTAAATTATTTTTTATGATTTTTCCCTTTACATAACCCAGAACTAATCTTATGAATTCTTAGTAATTCTTAAGAGACTTTTGTTTTTCTTTTAAATAATAAAAATTAAAAACTAAACTTAAATAATAAAAGTGCATTAATTACTATCAGATGACATTGTTGGGATTATGTTTACTTTTGTAGGAAATGTAACAATTAAATGGCAGGAATGCATTAGTTATTTTTTTTTTTATAATTATATAGAAAATTAACTAATCTTAAAAACAAGCTTACTCGGATGGCTATCTTCAAACAAATGAGTGTAATTTAAGCCATTTCATGGCATTTAAAGTTGCCGTCCTAAGTAATTTTTTTTTTGTCAACTCTGCATAATTAAACAGATGCAAACAACTTATAATCATTATGTAAAACTAACAAACCCGAATTAACCTAATCTTCGCAACACAGATAGTTGAATAATGCAAAAATAATAGTAATAAAACCAAAACTGTAAACAATCAAACTTTGTCATGTTGAAGTATTCTTGCATTGCTAAATCAGATTGAAATATTGACTTGTTATGATACACCCATTCTACCATTAAAATATTACTCCTATGACACTATTACAACAATGCAAAGAAATATGACATGATTTGATAGACTCACTCGGAGGTACCACTAATATATCATTACCGCCTCTGCCTATTTGGTTGGATGTTAATGGACCTATGCAAGTGAGAAGCAACAACTTTCAGATATGCCCTGGCAACTCATTTGTCAAAAATAAACATGTCATACAGTGCTATTTATAAAAATTCCTTGACTTTCCAACTAGATTCTACCAGTTTTTTCATACCATTATTCACCGAAAAATAACTGATTTTTTTCCAGTGAATAATTTTATTACATCTATCACTATTTTTGTTTTTTTATTGAAAACTCAATAGCATTTTCCTTCATTACCATTGCACAAAATTGTAGTGTTCCAACTTCCATGTACAGGGTGTCTCCAAATTTTAATTTGTTTTTCAATCCTTTTCATAATCCCTTCTTAATGGATATTAAATTTTTTTTTTTATATTTTTCCGGCTCAATTATGATCACAAAAAAAAGCAAATGAAAAGAAAAACTTTATTTATTTAAATTATTCAACATGTGCTCCATCCATATCTGCAAATTTGAAATGATCTTTAGCATTGCAAAAAACATTGTGGAACATTTCTGGAGTTATGACCAGCACTGCTGAAAGTATGCATTATTTTAAGTTCAGTTAACATAACATAATTTCATGGATGACAAAAGCCACAAGAGCCTATCAAAGGTCATCCGCATCTGTCAAAACTCACCCACAAAATGCATCCATAGAATTGTGACAGAGCATGCATCTACATTATACAATTTAAACAATCCATAGGATTGTGTATGATCATGCATCTACAATATACAATTCGAACCATACACAGGAATGTGTCAAAACCAAAAAATATTATCATCAAGACTCGTCAAAATCCAAATCAATCGTAATATACAATAATAAAAAACTGCATCCACAGGAATGAGTTTAGAATACCCCCCAAAGTTAACCCTACCTCCCCATAAAATCATCTAATCTGTGTTTGAATACAGTCAAGTTTGGACTGTCTACCATCTCAGATGGCAAACTATTCCAGTAATCTACCACTCTATTGGTGAAAAAATATTTTCTAATATCCAACCTGCACCTCAGTTTTTTAATTTTTAAGTGGTGACCCCTAGTCCTATTACTGAAAAAACTTGCTAAAATCCAACTTATCCATCCTAGAACAGATTTTAAAAAGCTCAATCATATCTGCCCTCACACATCTTCTCTCAAATGAGAACATATTTAGTACCTTCAGTCTTATCTTAACATTCAAGGTGCTTCAGGCAAGGTATTATTTTTGTTGCCCTCCTTTGTACTGACTCTAGCATGTTGATGTCATTTCTAAAATGTGGTGACCATGCTTGTATACAGTATTGTAAATGTAGCCCAACATCTGAGTTATAGAGTTTAAGGATAACCTCTTTACTCTTGTTGCTAACATTCCTCTTAATGTATCCTAGCACCCTATTTGCTCTATTTTTTGCCTCAATACACTGCTTTGAAAACTTCAGTGACCTATCTACTATTACACCTAAGTCCTTCTCATCCTCAACTGAATTCAAGCAATGGCTATCCATTTCATAGCTAAATTCCCTATTATCCCTTCCCATGTTAAGAACTTTGCATTTTTTAAGGTTAAAAGTCATTTGCCACTTCTGAGCCCAAGCTAATAACTTTATTTAAGTCACTCTGCACTTTAAGCTACCCTCAACTTCTTTGACTACAGCTGCCAATTTAGTGTGATCAGCAAAAATTGACACTTGCTATTTACAGCCTTCCCAAGATCATTTATATAAACTATGAATAATAAAGGGCCTAGAACAGATCCCTGAGGTATGCCACTGATAACGTCCCTCCACTGTGACCTCACCCCATTCAGCACAACTCTCTGTTTCCTGTCTTTCAGCCATTCAGTTATCCAATTCAAAACTCTACCACATATCCCATAGATTTTTAATTTGTGAACTAGTCTCCCATGTGGAACCTTATCAAAAGCTTTGCTAAAATCTAAGTAAATTACATCATCATTCTCTCCCTTATCTAATTGTTTAGTAACATAATCCATAAAATCCAGTAAATTTGTTAAACACGATCTACCTCTTCTAAACTCATGCTGAGCATCATTTATTAACCTACCATACTCTAGATGGTCAGAAATCCCCTTCTTAACTATCTTCTCAAGGATTTTACAAATGATAGAAGTTAAGCTTACCGGCCTAAAGTTATTTGCGTCCTCTTTACTTCCCTTTTTAAAAATTGGTACTACATTCGCTAATTTCCAATCATTCGGTATGACTCCAATCTAGTGATCTAGTATATAACTTCTCAAGAGCTACTGCAATACTATCTACACCTTTGAGTAACCTAGAATGAATGTTGTCTGGGCCACATGACTTAGTAGTACTTAATTCTAATATAAGCCCTTTAATTATTTTCCTGTTCACATTAACGTTATTCAACACTACTTCCCTTGACCTAGAATTATCATCAATTTATCAATCTTAATTCTCTTATGTAAATATTGAAGAAAAATGATCATTAAGAACCTCTACTATTTCCTCATCAGATTCTTTCAAAAGCCCTTCATATCTAATAGGCCCTATTTTATTACTGTTAGATTTATTATTAATTCTATAATAGCTAAAGAATTTTCTTGGATCTTTATTATTATTTTGAGCTAAATTAATTTCTGCTGCCCTTTTGCTCTTCTTAATAATCTTATTTAGCTCATTTCTGGTTGACCTATAATGATTTAAATTGTCAAAAGTACTTTCTCTCTGTAATCTCTGGTATGCCCTTTTCTTCTCAGAAATTTTCCTAGCTATCTCCTGATTCCACCACAGCGGCTTCCTACATTTCTTCCTAATAGCCTTCATTGGAATATACTGCTCCTGGACTATGTTTAATATAGTCTTAAAAGTGTCCCACATCTCATAAGTATTCTTCCCCCTGAATTCTATATCCCACCTAATCTGATTTAGCAAGTTTCGTAATTTATCATAATCTTCCCTATAAAAATTTGGAGTTTTGGGGGAGTTTGTTGATGTTTTACCTTTCACTATTCCCAAGTTAAAATGAACCATCTGATGAGCACTATTTCCCAATGTTTTCCCTGCAGTCAATTCCTGAACCAAGTGATCATCATTTGAAAGAGCCAGATCTCAGATATTGGCACCCCTTGTTGGCTTATTAACAAATTGAGTCAAAAAATGATCCTCAAAGCATTCTATAAACTTACAACTTGCTATATCCCTTCCTATCATATTTTCCCAGTCCACAGAATTTAAATTAAAGTCACCAAGAATAACTCTATCTACTTCACATCCTTTCCTTATTTCTCTGATCATTAGCTCATCAATACAGTCAGTCTGTCCAGGTTGTCTGTAAAAGGCTCCCAAGTGTATTATCCTATTTTTACTGACCCTAATATCTATATCCACAGTGACTCAACTTCTTGCTTTATAAAATTATTTAGATTTGAAGAAATGCTATTTCTGATATAAATAATCAACCCACCACCCGTCCTATCTCTCCTTTGACTAATGTACATATCATAACCCTGTAGTTCAAATTCATTCACATTGTCATTCAATTTATTTTCCTTAACATATGATTCTATTACACATATTATATCTATATCTTCATCGATAATATAACTAAATAACTCATCTTTCTTATTTCTAAGACTACGAGCATTGGTATAAAGACAACTCAGCCCTCCTATCCCTAAAGCACCTCTTTTAGAATGCATGCCTTCCACTCTATCTCCTCTGCATCTCTTTCCTTTCCCTGCCTCACCCTGTACTCTTATATTTCCCTGACCACTATCAGTAACTAGTTTCCCGCCTGCAAAGACCTAACAACACTATCTAACTCATGCCACAACACATCAACCCCAGCCCGCCTTAGATGGAGTCCATCCAATGCATACAATGCCTTATTCCCATAAAACCCATTCTAAACATCTACAAACACTAATCACGACTCCTCACACAGGCCTTTCACATACTCATTCAGTCCAATTGCATGAGACAACCATTCCATCCCCATATCCAATCTTGGAAGCACACCTGAAACAACGCCTTTCACTCTACTTTCACTCATCCTTTTAACTAACCTTTTGTACCTCTCTCATAACTCACATGAAGCCACCTTCTTTACATCATTTACTCCCACATGTGTAATCACAACTGCATCCCTTCCCACCCAGACACCAGACTATCATACCTCTCAGACATATCATTTACACCAGCACCCGGCAAACAAACTCACACTCCCTTCCATTTTCTTGCACTCAACTTCCTATCTAAATATCTAATCTGAGAGTCACCTCAGTCATCCTCTTAGTTCCCCTAGGCCTAGCATTACCCTCCCTCCTGTTCTCATTCAAACTACCACTTATTTCACTTTCTGCCACAACCACATCAGACAAATCACTTTCAACCTCTTCCTCTCTCAGAGCATCGAATCAGTTAGTCAACCTAACAGGTTCCATGTCCCTCTTACTCACAAACCTAACCTGTCCTAACCTATCTATTCTTTCCATATTCATCTTCACTCACATCAGTCACGTCTTTCTCTCCAGTCCCTAGTCTAGGCCTATCTTCCACCCTCCTGGTCCCAGCCACATTCTTTATGCGTACACTCGTATCCATTCTCACTTCATTCATCAACTCACTTAATCTCTTGCAGTTATCACGCAACCGAATCACCTCCTCTACCAAAGCCACATTTGCACTAGTCACGTAACAAACCGGCCATTCAGATACATTTGCTCTGCTTTCAACACCACAAAAATCACAAACTACATACACACTGCTTACATCAAAAGGCATATTTTGAGAAACTTTTCAAAATATAATTAAAAATTCCTTTAGTATTATGTCTAATACTCAAAGTTACTATCTTCCCGAACTTAAATATATTACACTGAAAAATCAAAAATGAAAAAACGTCACTGAATAGAGAGGTCGCTGCTGAGAACATGTCCGATCGCTACTGATGTTGACACACATTTGGGAGAGGTACATTGTTAGATAAAAATATTTTGCATACTAATTATTAGTTTCTCAAAGAATTTTCTTTAATTTTTTCAAGCCAATAAAATAGGAAAAGATTGTTGAATAAAGTGGTAACTACGGTACTTGTATGTCTATCACATCTGTAATTTTTTCCAGAGAAAATCCAACACTTCCAAAATTGGTATAGGATAAAATAAAAGTTATTAGCAGATAAGAAATTTGCTAGAAAAATGTTAAATTGTTCAAAATGATCAAATGCTTAGTTTATTTTAGAGAGAACCAGCATTGTTTGCATAGCAACTAACTTGAATTCAATCTCATGCATGTTAGGTTATTTTCTTGCCAGCTGTTGTCATAGTAACATGCCTAAGAAATCTGTCATGCCACTCTTTACCTATGCGAGCTGATCATAAAACTGTGCTATCAAGATAGTCTTTCATTTAGAGCCATTGCAGAGACTGGCAATCACTCTAAAAGTGTAATCCTTAATATTCTGTCAACCTATGACAAAATAGGTTTATGTAAGTCTGCTAAATCAATCAGTAAGCCAAAGGAAGACCTAAAGAAAGTAAGACTGAGCCATTACCCAAATTGTGAATGCCTGTTTCAAGAAGTCGGCAGCAGTTTCTTGAAAGATAAGTTAGATTTTGTTCATTGATGTCTCCAGGAGGAATGGGTTATATTGGCTGAAGGAAAACAATTTTCACCTTTGCACACCTGTGGTCAAGCCATTGATCAGTCTGAAGAACAAGAAGGTTCATGTTGCATTCATTACTGGGCACACTACAGTACTCAACAAAAATTTAGGCCGGGTGAGTGGGGCTGGACTAAACTTATGTCTAAAAAAGAATGGTATAGATGAGGGTGATTTAATTTAGTCAGAAGTTTGGGCTGGCTGCATGATGTCACTACATCCCTCAGTTTCTCGCTCAGTGTCGGCTTGGCCGCGGTAGTGAGAGGACTGTGCTGTTGTGTTCTGACTTGACACCATTTTGTGACTTTTTTTGTAGTTTGGGAGTGTTTTTGGTCTTATTATGGGGAAAGCGAGGCAGTTATCGTCTTAAACTATTGCCCAGATTATCGCTCTCAAGGAGGCTAGTAAGCAAACTAAGGAAATAGCCGACCAACTTAAAATAAGTGATCGTGCTGTGGCGGCGGAGTCTCGACTTCCTCACTCATTCTTCCCGCCGCCCCAACAAGGTCCACTCGGTGGTTCAAGGAGAGGGTATTGAGGAGAGAGTCTATTTTCTAATTTTATTAAACACAAAAGAATAATGGCGATCAACCACAACCCAGTAAACAAAAATGCAAATTTATCCAATCACCAAAATATTTACTATTCCTAAACACACAATATATATATATATATATATATATATATATATATATATATATATATATATATATATATATATATATATATATATATATATATATATATATATATATATATATATATATATATATATATATATATATATATATATATATATATATATATATTTAGGTGGCCTTACAAAACACCTTGGACAACAACCACAATTGCAAAAAGGAAATGTCTATGGCTTCACAAAAAATTGGCCAATGCAAAGATGCAAGTCTGTCCAAAATGTATCCGGGAGCGCTATTACCGGTGGGAGGGTTGTGGGGGGAATGGAAAAGGAAGGCGGGTCTGCTTTCTGAGGGAAGGGGGGTTCCTTAGGGTCTTCTTTCCTTTCAATCTGGCAGTCTAGCTCCAGCCAGTCTCAAGGACGGGGCTGTGGTGGTTCCGGTCAATGCGGAAAATGGGAGGGCTCTGGCTCCAATCGATGCATAGGTGACTTGGAGGCAGTCTCGAGACACACTTCAAAAAACCCTTCCCTTACTGACACATGAGGGTCAAGATTGGTTTCAGCCATCCCCCGAAAGCCAGATGTCAATGACTATCGGTACTACAGAGCTGGAAAAGAGAAGGCACATTCAGTCACTAATTCACTGCCACACTCAAACATCTTTACTCCTAACACATTCAACCATACCCACTCTCACACAATTTTCACTCACCCATTTTCCATCCAGGCGGCTCTTTCTTCCTCAGTTACAACTAATGACTTTCAAACTATTATCAAACACAAAATTAGCTGAAAGAATCTGCCTAAAAAGAAAATAGAGATGAATGGGGGAGCACGATAGAGGTTTTTCGAGTCCCCCCACACAAAGCAATGATGGTGATCACACATTCTGAAAAAGAAGAAAGGGATTAGACATAGGGGAGGGGAGGCAGACAACCAAACTACTACAGTGTTGTGAGGCATTACGTTGCTAGGTGGAGGGAGGGAGGGTGTGACACCAAACCAACCTAGAAAGAGCAGTCTGTTAGGCCTCGTAAGACCTCTAGGCATGTTGATAATGTTGTTAAGAGAGACCTGGAGAAGTGTCCTCATATTTCAGCCCGTAAAATTAAGGAAAATAATAGTGGTCTGTTCAGTGAGGTGTTTGTGCGCACTGTTAGTCAACGTGTTCATGAGCTTAGTTACACAATCCACTGCCCCGTCAAGAAACCAATTCTCACCTGTGTGCAGAAGGCTTGTAGGGTCGCTTATGCTCTGAAATATCTTCAGTGGGATGATGTTGACTGGCTTGACATGCTTTGGTCTGATGAAGCAACGTTCACAGTGACTGAGGGAAGGGGTGGTAATGTGTATTGGAAGCGTGGCAGTGACTCCCTTGACCCATGCTACCTCTGTGGAACTGTGAAACACCCCAGTTCATTAATGCTATGGCGTTGTTTCTCAGGCAGGGGCTTGGGGAAGCTTGTTGTGTTGCCTGCCAACATTAAAATCAACCAGTGCATTTATTATGAACTTCTAAATGAACATCTGGAGGAGTGCTTTGAGTTAACAGGCGCAAGCGTGTTCCAACAGGATGGTGCCCCCTGCCACACTGCCAAATGTGTTATAACCTGGCTAAAAGACTGTGAGATTAAGTTCATTGAGGATTGGCCTGGTAACAGTCCAGATTTAAAACCTTTGGTAGGTGGTTAAACACAGGTTACAAGGGAAGGATGTCAGCACTCTCCCCAAGCTGGAGAAGGAAATTAGGGTTTGTTGGGATGCTATACCTACCCAGAAGCTACATGATCTTACTATGTCCATGCCACGACGCTTGAGGGATGTCAAGAAATGCAAAGGATGTCCAACAAAGTATTAAGGTTAAGATTAATATTTTTTATGACGCTTTTATCATGCTGCAACTTGTCTGACATGCACCCGACCTAAACTTTTGTCGAGCACTGTACATGGATAGATGACCAATGGAGCAATGACCACTTCAGTCATGAAGCTAAGTTCAATTTGTTTAGATCTGATGACAGGAGGTTCATTCATTGCAGAGAAGGCAAAAGATTGTGTATCAGATGCACCTAAAAGATTGAAGTTTGGTGGAGGAAATGTCATGGTCTGAGCTGTGACTTTGGTAGAAGATACTGGGCTAGCTGTACAGGGCACAGTCAATGGAGGTGTGTATGAGGAATTGTTTTGCTCCATCTGTGTCTATGAACCCCTGAAGACCACTCTGCAATTTTCATGCAGAATAATACCCCGTCCACATGGCCAAGTTGCTGAAGACCATCCTAGATGATGAGCACATCACTGTTATGAACTGGCCTGCACAGAATCCGGACCTGAATCCCATTGAAAATGTTTTGAACCCAAAACTTCAAGAACTCTGGAAAATTCTTTGCGATGAATGGTGCGAGATTACTGCGCAGCAGTGTAAATAGTTGGTTGCTTCCTGTGGCTAGAGATGTCAAAGCATCTTCAAGATAAAGGCCTTTTACACTAAATACTAATTACTTAGAATGTACAATTGTTTTCCACTGCTAATTTAGTCATTATATGCCAATAAAAATTTGTTTCTGCTGTTGTTCGGATCCTTTTTGACACTTTAATTTTTTAGTAAATTGTTGATCTTCAGATAACTTCAGATAACTTTTTTACACATATCTAGTTTATACCTGTAGGTTATTGTACACTAATTTTGGAAACTGGATTTTTCTCTCGCAAAACTTATGGAAGATGTGATACAAATACAGATGTTCAGATCTTTTTGGATGGTATATATGATTATATATATTATATGAGTATATATGATAATTAAATTTACCTAATTTTTTAAAATTTTCAAAAGCTACCCAAACTTTCTGGATCAGTTAATATATCTTTATTGAATGAAAGTATGTTTTTTTCAGGTACCATTTGGCAATTTATTTCAAATAATTAATTTTGAAATAGGTGGGTTAGTGTCAGTGAATAAATAAAATAATATAAATTAAAAAATGAAAGAGGGGTAGTATTAATAGATAGAATGAATAATGATTTCACCTGTTCCTATTTGAAAAAAATTTAAAGCACAATACCAAATGAGGGTATCGCCCTCAGAAAGTTTGTAATGAAATATCTATAATGAAAGTGGTGAAGTTGGATGAAGTAAAAATGTATTAAAGATATATAGATGCAGGTCCTCTTGCATTGGGGCTGGGAGGGGGCAAACTTGTTGGAGTTGGTAAGGCATACGCTCTTTCAGATGTCATCCCCAGCAAAGTTTCCCCTGCTACACAATATTACCTTGTTGGTCAGTCCTATTTTAATTGTCCTTTTGTTTCAGTGATTTATAATTATCATTGCGAAGAAGTTCCCCAGTCTCTTAGACTCGATATTGGAGACACTGTGCAAGTTTTTGAAGAATGCGAAGGTATGTTTTTTATTTTTCAGTAAATTGAAATCTTGTATTAGATTACAAATACAGTCAAACCTCCCATTACGAGTTTAATTTATTACATGACCGAGCTCATTTTACAATATACTCATCTTACCAGTGAATTTTCCCCATTGAAATTAATTGAAATATAATTAATCTGTTGCAAGTCCCCCAAACCACCCCAAAATAATTTCTTATGGATTTTAAAACAAGAAATGTGTAGTTACAAGACTAATCACAATTATAAAAACATAATACATTAAAAAAAAATGCAAAAGAAATAATGTAAGCTGGTTTTATTAATTTAATTAACTTAAAGATGGGACCAGGATGAGGAGGATTTTTAGTGTTTGGAAGGAGAATCTCCTTCTAAGAAGCCTTCAGGAATGATACTTTCCACACTTGCAGGTCATTTCATTAGAAACCTATCAAGAGAAGTCTGCTTTTCAAAATGTTACAGAAATAGCCAGAGCAGTGTCATTAAATAAAGCAGCTGCACACCCTGTAGATACTTTTTCATGATAATTTTTCCTGACAAATTCAGAAATATCCTTCCACTTTGCTACACTACCTTTATATCACTTGTAGAGATAGCTTTCTCCTTTACAATCTCATTTGAAGAACCAATGTTATTCATTGCGTACGAGTGCTCATGCTCCTGAAGCGATGAGCTCATTGAGCTCCCCATCATTAACCTTGAGGCCCATAGGGTTGACAAGAGACACTATCTCCTTGACTACAGGTGTCTCAGACTCAAACCTCCCGAAGGTTCTTTCAGATATGCAGTCAGGCCATAGCTTTTCCCAATCAGAATTCAGCATTCTCCTCATTACACCTTGCCAAGCCATAGCTTTGATTTTCAGGCAGTTGACCCTGTTCTAATGCTCCTTCCAAAACTCACTAAGGGTTAAATTTCTGTTTTTAGTGACTTCAAAGCACCGACAAAACAGGTGTTTGGTGTACAATTTCTTGAAATTAGAAATCACTCGTTGGTCCATGGGCTGCAAGATAAGGGTGGTGTTAGGTGAAAGGTGCTGAACTTCGATGAATTTAAATTCATCCAGGATATGATTTTTGAGGCTAGAAGGGTGAGCAGGAGTATTGTCCAGGGGAAAGAGGGCCTTGAGAGAAAAATCGTTCTCCAGATGGTACTTTTTTTTTACTACTGGTCTGAATACAAGGTTGACCCATTTGGTGAAGAATTGTCTGGTGACCCTGGCCCTAATGTTTGCCCTTCACATGACCTGCAGCTTTTCCTTCAGGATTTTGTGGGAATGCTTGTGTGGGTTTCCAGAATGGTAGACAAGAACTGGCTTTATTTTTGTCCCCACTTGCATTGGCACAAAGTGCGAGAGTTACTCTATATTTCAAAGGCTTGTAGCCTGGCATTTTTTTCTTCTGCAGTTATGTAGTTTCTACTGGGCATTTTTTTTCTGAAAAAGGCCAGTTCCATCACTGTTGTGTGACATACTCCTCAGCTTTGATCTATTCACACATGAAAACCTCATTTGCATTTGTGTCAGAACTCGCTGCTTCTCCATGTTTGACCACTCTATGAACACCAGCCCTTTTCTTGAAATTATTAAATGGGCCGTGACTGGCCTTAAATGCATCTGCTGATGTCTCCTCTGTCAATGTTCCAGGGGGATGCTTCAGGAGATCCCAATACAGTGATCATGCTTTCTGGCAGATGGGGGCTTCTGTAATTGTATTCCCTGCAGTTGCTTCTCATTGATACACAGGAGAAGCATTTCTTCTATCTATTTGTGGACAAATGTGCATTTCCTGGAGAGCTGGAGACACTCTTTGTTGTTGTAACAGCCCTGGTGTCCTCTTTTTTTTTCAGGATTGTGCATATTGTCGATGTGCTTCAGTTGTATTGACATGCTAGGTCCACTACACACATTCCTGTTTACCAATGGTTTCCTTCAATTCTATCGTAATTAGCTTTTTCTTCCTCTCAAAACTGTTCTTGGCTAACACAACTAATATAAAATAATAGGAAAAACACACAAAACTAAAAGAAAAATACTGCTGGGAAAACACAATAGGAATGCTTCAACAAGATATCCACATAAACTGAGTCAGCAGTGGTCACACTTCTCAGGAGTGTGTGTGTGTGTGTGTGTGTGTGCGTGCACGTCCTCACTCATAATGTGGATTTCCCCTAGTTAAACAAGATAAAAACTCTCAGTAGCCTTCGCTCATGAAACAAATTACTTGCTAACTGGTACACTCCTAATGCAAGTTTCCCCTGTACCACTATGGCAGTGTTGGTAGCTGAATATGCCACTCCCAATGTGGCTTATCTTCTTTCATCAGAAGCAGTGTTTTCACTCAGCTAAGCTATAGTCCCCACCACAGGGGGAGCCCTCTCTAAGTGCTTAGAAAAATGAAGGTGTCCTTAGCACCACTTTCTATTCCATCGGCATTAACAGTATCACTTCTGCTACCAGCACACATGTTCTAGTCACGCTCTAGACTTTATTTATTTTTTTTTTAGATGCAGCTCAGATGCATACCCTAGAGTAGGGGCTCCAACAGGTTCTGAACCTTGTTTCTTGTTGACGCAGGAGGTACTATACTTTTGCTGCTTTCACAGGCCTCTCACCCTGACCCAGATCAGTTCCTAAATGGGGTGCACCTGGATGTGGTGGACACAGCTGATTCTTTGGTTTTGCATTTGACCAATGGCTCACCTGGGAGTAGCATACTTTTAGCTTTAGGGTCTCTTGTACCTGTACCAGGGACATTCAAATCTTTGTGGCTTTTAGCATGTGGGGTGCTATTTGGGTTACCCTCATAATATTTGATTGCTCCTTTGTTTACTCAAATATTGACTATGAATGCAAGATTTATTCCCTTGCATCCAAGCATCTATTGCACAAAGTGGATTTGAACCACCATGTGACTCTCCACTTCCTGATTGATGCCTTTAGCATGTCCCCTACAGAGAGCCTCTTTGCTGATGCAGGGGGATGCCACTTTTATGACCTGAACAATGCATCATATGCTTATCTGCCAGTTGTCAATGGCTCTTATTTTGTTTATGGTCAATCTTGATTGTGCCTTGAGAGCTTGATTGATCTCTTGGACTAGTTGTGCCAATGCCTCGGTTCCCAAAGTTTCTACAGCCCCTGCAGGGAGTATTATGTTTGTATTTCTTGGAGCAGGCATCTTGTCACACCAGAGCATTGCCGTGTACACATGAAAGTGGTGGTGGGGGAGCTTCACTGCTATTTCTCCTTTGTTTAAAGCTGTTGGGGCTCTTACATCTTCTTCATCTGTTTTCACAGTCAAACTAGTTGCAATATACTGCTCAGGTTGGAGATTAGGTACCAAGCCCAGTATGGATGCCATTTTGTAATCCATAATGACTCAGAGAGCACACTAAATGTCCAAGATGCTTTGGAATCTCCACATCTCATGGGTTGTAGTATTTGTAATGTCATGGCTGCTGGGAGATGGGAAGATTGTCTTCTGCTGGGTTCCTGGACATCTATGGATTGCTCAAAATGAGGATGCTTATGAGTAGGCAAAGATGTCTGCACAGACTGAGCAGCTGGGCCGATGTTTCGCCCTTCCCTACATTGACTACATGGTAGGAAACAGGTCAGCCTTTAGGGTTGCATGATAAAGAAGATGGTATGATGGTTCAGAGGAATTTAAAGTTGCATGCCATTGTGACATGACTCTGTGGGTCTATCCACCAATGGTTTGATAGCATAGTAATTTTTTGTGTCCTTTGGATTGGATTGCAGGATGCAGCTCCATTTGATGGAACTGCAAAGACTACTCGGTACCCCAGACCACACCACATTTAGATTGAATCTCCTAGTACTAGGAGCTTTGTATGTGGTACTTATCTCGTACTATTTTGAACATGGTTGAAGTTGTTTGTCCTTGGTACTGGGGTCAGGCTTCTGCACACCGCACTAGTGTGATGGAGTTTTTAAAATTATTATCATTTATGATTTTTTTTACTCTTTTTAAAATTCTAAAAAACTTATCATTTATGATTTACTATTTTTGAAATTCTAAAAAACATTTATGATTTTTTTACTATTTTTGAAATTCTCAAAACTTATCATTTATGATTTTTCTAGGTTGGTACAGAGGTATTTTGACAAAGAATAGAAATGTTCGAGGGATATTTCCAGCATCATATATTCATCTTAAGCCATTCAGAATTGATAATGAAGGGTAAGTGTGATTTATATACTTTGTTATATTGATATCTATTGTTACTTTTCAACTTGATAATTTGGGGATTAAAAGGAAATTGTTATATATTGAACCTATGTTGATATTACTTATATAGATGTATTATGCAGAAGTTGTTGGCAATTTGGGCCAAATTAGAGGGATAAACTATATTTAAATGGTATTTTCTTATGCATTTCTGCAACATTCTCATAATTATCTTTGACATTACAATAAGTTATAGCTAGCTATAGTTTTGAGCAATTTTGGCAATTTATTGGAGTAATTTTGTTGATATTGATTAAATTGCAAGTATTGTGGATAAATGGGGGAAGTGGATGGTCCTAAGGGGTGGAACCACACCCTCTAGGATTTTGAAAAAAATTGGTGTATGGGTAGATTTTTGGCTGAAACCACTGATTCTGAAAGCTGTTTTTCAATATCTTAATTACAAGCAATTTGAGGGGGATTTTGGCAGTCCCCCTCAATTATAAAGACTCATATCTTAGCCCCTAATTTACTTAGAAGGTTAAACAAAAGACATTTATAAGAGAATCTTTAGCTCTTTAAAATTAATTGTCGATATTTGACTTAGAAACAATATTAATTAAGTTACAGCCATCTAAATTTTTATATATTTTACTTGATCTGGATTTTAGGTTAGATATTTGTAAGTAGTGTTGCAGTTTCTTTGTAAAATGGATTTTAAATTAGATAGTTGTGCAGTTTTTGACATGAATTTTTCTTGAGCTTATTTATTTAATCAGGCTTTACATTAGAGATTAATGTTTAAGGTGAGATTCGATAAGATCTCAGGCTCATTATTAGGTTGATTATGAGAGTGACATTCAAACACAAAGCAGTGGGTTATATTAATGGAATAAGTCAATGTAGACCCATGTCTGTTGTATTCAGCACAGGGATCATCTGTCTTGTGGGCAATAATATTTGTAAAATATTTTAATGATTTAGATATTGGTAATTTATCTACAAGTAGATAATAATCAAGAGGGATGTTGGCAAATACAGAGGGACTTGGATAATGCACAAATAATAATGATGTGTAGCTTTATGCTTTACAGGTTGTAAACTGGTGGCTAATTTTTTTTGGTATTGGTGTTCCAACCTGCATTTTGTGGGGAGGTGGTAAATGATAGGAACACTTTTTTTTATGTCTTGCTGTGCCTATTTTTTCCTTTCTTCCTTCCTAAGGTTTTGATTTTACTCCTGACTTACTGTTTATTCCTTTATGTGGCCTTTGTAAATAAATGCAAGATCATTTGAAATTGTATTTTCTTCCTGTTGGTAATCTCATCCTCTCATATAGTCTCAGATGATTTTTAAGAGCTTTACAATGCAATAGATTGTCACTCATTAGGTTGAGTGTACCCTGTAAGGGGCGCAGTGACTTGCCTTCCTGGCAGCCATGCTGATGGGACTCAGCTCCCTGTCCAGTCCCAGCTTAGCCTCTTCTCCTTTCAAACGGCCTTTATTTCTACCCTACTCCCTCACTCTCCCTACAACCTCTCCTCCAACTTTCTCTGGTTTGCCTCTAATTTCACAGGGTGGGCACTGACCAGCTTCATCTCACCCAACTATCCTGGATTAGGGCTGAGGAGGGAGGGGACAATGTTCCCTCACCCCTGAGCTCCGGTCTTGGGTGGTGGGTTTTTCACAAGCTGCTTCATCCCCACCCAAACCTTCCTAATTTCCCCTTTTTTTCTCCTTTCACCATCTATCAATTTTACACCATACCCAAAGTGGAGCCGCCATGCCACTAGTGGGGGAGGGGGGGAGTGGCCTAAAATGGTCTCCCTGCAGGGGACCCTCCAAAACTCTTCAACCAAAGAGGGGGCTTACTCCTCTGCTTTGCCTATGGGTGTAGGGGACTCCCCCTCACCCCTTTCTCTGGAGGTGCCCTCGGGTGCCTCCCTCTTTCCAGCGGCAGTCCCCTCTTTACTTTCTAAGGGGACTGCCAAGAAAGGCATGCGGCCCATAGTTGGCCGCTCTTGGTGGAAGCGACACGATAGAGCTAACCCGCTTAGGGGGAGGAGAAAAGACAGGTCCTATTGGCCTCTTCCCTCTAAAGACTTGCAGGCTTGTATATTGAACCTAGAGGCGGTCACCATACGTGCCCCCTTCTCTTCCCCAACCAAAGACTTTGGAACCTGTGATGTCCGGGGGGAGGGGGATGGCCACACAGAGTCTCTCCCTGAGATGGACATGGTCTCTGAGGCACCCCAGCCCCAGACAGTAGGATCTTCAATGGGGATGAACCTAGGCTCGGTGCCAAGTACCGAACCCAAGGCCGTCCATGTGTAAGGTCCTCCATAGAAAGATCTTGTATCCAAGGCCTTACTAGGATATGAGGGATTTCCTACCTTTCAAGACCTCCATCTCAGAGAATGATCTTGCTGAGGCCAGTCCATCGGGCTCAAGGCTCCTGCCAGCAGAGGGGAGAAGTGGATTCGGGTCTCCTCTCCCTCCGCAGGAGCTGTGGGGACAGATGGGGCAGTTGCCGCTTCGCATGCGACCAAGCTAGGCTCGTCACATCTGGCCCCATTGCTTCCCCGGGTGGGGAGTCAAAGACAAAGACCAGAACTGTGCAGAGTGGAGCCTCGATTATGTCGGGGGTCCCTTATTCATAGGCTACCTCACATTTTTGAGCCTTCTGGCTTCAAGCGCTTCTTAGTTATTCAATCCACTGATGGCAGCATGTTGGCTAAGGGCAACGATCCATCAGAGGAGAGCTTTAGCTTGTGTGATTGGTAGAGAGCCAAAGGTGACCTCTTTTGGTGAATGCATCAAATCCCTCCGAGACTGCTACGATTAGTGGGTGCCCTTTGGACACTTGATGGCATGCCTGTGAGTTTGACACTGCACTCTACCATGAACTTTGTGAAAGTAGTAGTTTATGCGAGGGAACTTGTGGACTACTCTATAGATGACATCACCTTAGAGCTGGCCGACCACAGGGCGGTCAAGGTTGAGCATGTAATGAGAAAACAGGGAGGGTCCTTGAGACCCACCCCTACACTCTTCATCACGTCGACTGTGACAGGCTCGGTGTGTGCTGGTTGGTATCGCTACCACATGAAAGCATTCGTACCACTGGTGTGGATGTGCTACTAGTGAGAGGATCGTCTCTCATTTTGAGAGGATAAGGACTTGGTCCTGGTGTGCTCGGCGCTGCTTGTTACATGCATCAATATTAAGAAAGACACCCTCTGCTCCTAGCCTCTCCAGGCCTACGAGCATGGTGGTTTCCTCACCCATTCTGGTAACCTTTGCAGGTTGTAGCCACCCTGGGTGCTGCACTGGTAAAGCTGGTGGCACAAGGGGTTCACACCCAACCCCAGCTACAACCAAGGCTTCCCTCCCTTTCCCCAGCATGACTGTTTCCAATAAGGCCAAATGGCCGCCCGCCTCTACCAAGTCCACAGGAAGGAAGACACCTGAAGTTTATCTTGAGGCCATCTTCCAGGGTTCCTAAAGCTGCCCCCCTAAAGGAGGACAGCACTAAGGGAGTTTCGGCTTCTTTGCCCACACCTAGTGGTGGGCTGGGTAGCTCAGAGACAGTGGGTCCACCAAATGAATAACCCCCGCCTCCTAAGCCATCCCACTCACCTAAGGTTTTGAGGTGGAGGGAAAAAAAGACGCATGACGAGCCCAACCTCCCCCAATAAGTTCTCAGAGGCAACAGCGCCTTAAACGCTTTGTCCAGCCAACAGAGCCCGGAGTTCTGCATCAGATAAGCATACAGCCATTCCCGTGAGTGTTCTTTTCCAAGGGGTCCCCGCATCTCCTCCGAGCTAGGCGTAGAGGACATATTCCTTTAATGGAATTGCCTGGAATATGAGCAAACTGGGAGGAGTTGCAGAGGCTCGTTTCATCCTATTTCCTGTAGCTATCCTTTTGCAGGAGACCATGCTGGGCGCATGCCCTCTGCCCACCCTCCTGCAGTATAAGGGTTTTGTGACCCTTCCACGACAGGATGGGGGCTGGGCAGGAGGATGTGCTATTTACAGCCGGCATGATGTCTCCTTTCTTCTCTTTGCATTCAGGCAGTAGCTGTGCAGCTGCAACTGGATAGGATGTATATTGTTATTTCTGCATACATTCCACCGTCAGCTGACTTCGACGCAGGGGACTTCCGCCGCGTCATGGCACGGTTGCCGAGGCCCTTTCTCTTGCTTGGAGATCTGAACCGCAGGCATCCTCTCTGGGGAGATTACTTAATAAATCCCAGGGGACAAGTCCTTGCCGATCTGATCGAAGAGCTTGAGATGGGTATCCTAAATGTGGATGAGTTTACGCATCACTGTCCGAGAACCGACTCACAGGAGGCAACACAACTGAAGTTGGTCGCCAGGCCATCTTTTGGGGTTCCTAAAGCTGTCCCCCGAAAAGAGGACAGCAACAAAGGAGCTTCGGCTCCTTCGCCCACGCTTAGTGGTGGAGCGAGTGGATCGGAGACGGTGGTTCCTCGAAAAGAGGGCCCACAACCTCCGAAGCCGCAACGCCCGCCTAAGGTTTCGAGGTGGAGGGAGGAAAAGACTCGCATGGCAAGCCGAACCTCCCCCAATAAGTCCTCGAAGGTGACAGCGCCTTCAGCGCTTTGTCCGGCCAACAGCACCCGGGGTTCTGCCTTCGGGAAGCGTATGGCCATTCCTGTGAGGGTCTTCTCTTCAAAGAGGGCCCCTGCGTCTCCTCCGAGCTAGGCCTGGAATGCATATATATTCCTTCAATAGAATTGCCGTGGACTCGGTGCCAACTGGGAGAAGCTGCGGAGGCTCGTCTAGTCCCGTTCCCCATTAGCCATTTTTCTGCAGGGTACCATACTAGGCGCGTGCCCCCTGCCCGCCCTCCCTGGGTATGAGGGTCGTGCGACCCCACCACCGCGAGATGGCCGGGCTGGGGGATGCGCGGTTTACACCCAGCATGATGTCCCCATTCTTCCTTTCACTTTAGATACCTCCTTTCAGATAGTGGCTGTGCAGCTTCACCTGAATAGGAGGTATACTATCATTTCTGCGTACATTCCACCGTCAGCTGACTTCGACGCGGGGGACTTCCGCCGCGTCATGGCACGATTGCCGAGGCCCTTTCTCTTGCTTGGAGATCTGAACGGCAGGCATCCTCTCTAGGGGGATTACTCAATAAATCCCAGGGGAGAAGTTCTTGCCGATCTGATCGAAGAGCTTGAGATAGGTGTCCTAAATGTGGATGAGTTTACGCATCACTGCCCGAGAACCGCTTAATTTTCTTGCCTTGATCTATCTTTGTGCTCTTCGGATGCACATCCTGATTTTGATTGGGAGGTGTTCGATGACCTCCATGGTAGTGATCACTTTCCCATTCAAATATTTTCAGCGCAAATGCCGCCTGAGAGCCCACTTCGGTGGTGCTTGGCGCAGTGGCCTGCATTTCAGGAAATGACTGAATTCTCTATCTCAGTCAAGGAGTTTAGGTCGGTAGATGAGGCCGTTGAGTTCTTCTCCGGCAACCTCATCGCCGCGGGCCTGACTACTATTCCTAGAACGTCTGGCCGTTTTGCACGCCGACCACTCCTATGGTGGTCGGCTGAGTGTGAGACGGCCCTCAAACAGAAGCGTTATGACTACATGCGCTATAAGCGCCGCCCGAACGATTTCACTGTCGGTGAATTTCGTCGGGCTAGGGCTAGGTTCCGGTATATTTTGAAGCACGCCCGCCGCTCTTCTTGGCGGGCATACGTGTCTTCATTTAACGGGAAGACCGCTTTAGCAGAGGTGTGGAAGCGAGTCAAAAGGATTCGGGGCAAGTTCTCGCAGGACTTCTCTCCCGTTCTCCATGAGAATGGGACCTCAATCTCGGACCCCGCGTCCGTGGCGGAATCCTTCGCGACCGCATTTTCTAGCGGGGATGCTGCTCCGCCAGCATTCAATGCACGTCGTGATGTTGCGGAAGGCCGCCGGCTGGACTTTACCTCGAGAGGCGGAGAACCCTTAAATGACAGGTTTACTGTGAGTGAGTTGCGCTCTACTCTTGCTTCGTGCGCGGACACCGCCCATGGTCCGGACGATGTCCCGTACGCCATACTTCGACACCTGGGTGAGCGAGGCATGGCCTTTCTCTTAGATTTGTTCAATAGGATCTGGGTGGAGGGTCCTTTCCAAGGTTCCTGGCGAATCGATACTGTGCTCGCCTTTCGCAAGCCGGGGAGAGATCACACTACTCCGACCGGTTTCCACCTAATCTCTCTAACCTCTTGCGTGTGCAAGTTGATGGAGAAATTGGTAAATGTTAGATTAGCTTTTTTCCTGGACAGTGCGGCTTCCGCAAGTTCCACTCCACGTCGGATGCTCTGCTCCGACTGGAAAATGCCGTCTGCGAGGCTTTCCTTCGTAGACAGCACTACGCCTCGGTGTTTTTCGATCTGGAGAAGGCCCATGATACCGCATGGCGATACGGTATCATGGAGACTCCACACGATGTAGTGCTGCCGGAAGATGTTCTCGCTACGCTCTACGTGGACGACCTTTCGATCTCTTTTGACGCGGACCAGATGCCAACTCTGGAGCGTCGACTCCAACAGGCATTGAACCGCGTCTCTCGCTATGCCGAAGCGCACAGGTTTCAATTTTCTTTGACCAAGACTAAGGTGGTGCACTTCTGCCGCCATCCACGGCTCCACCCCGACCCAGATTTGTTTCTTAATGGGGTGCGCCTGGATGTGGTTAAGTCGCACCGTTTCCTTGGTCTTGTATTCGACCGACGCTTCACCTGGGAGGCTCATATTCGCAGCCTTGGGTCTCTTGTATCCGCGCCATGGATATTCTCCGTTCCGTAACGTTCAGCGCTTGGGGCGCTGATAGGGCTACTGCCCTACTTTTTTTATTGATCCTTTGTTCTTTCGAAACTCGACTACGGATGCGAGTTTTATGCATCCGCAGGCGAGCGTTTATTGCGGAAGGTGGATTCGATCCACCACACCGGCCTTCGCCTTGCGACCGGTGCCTTCCGCACTTTCCCTATTGAGAGCCTCTTGGTCGATGCTGGGGAGATGCAACTCGCTCTACGCGGCGTGCACTGCATCACTTCCCTGTACGCGCGAGCCAGGTGCCTTTCTCAGTCGCCAACAGCTTTCACTGCATCCGCAGTTGATCTCGACGGTGCCTATGCCGCTGAGAGATGCCAGTCATACCCTAAGTCCTTTGGGTTTAGGGCCAGGAAACTTCTTCGAGAGCTAGATACAGCTATCGGGCCGGTGGCGCCCCTGGTTCTGCCCAGGACGCCACCCTAGAGGCTACCACATTTGGCTATTTCTCGCCACGCCTCTGCTCCCAAAGCTTGTACGGCGCCGGGAGTATTGCGTTCGACCTTTTTGGAGCACACCGTGTCACGCTGGAACCGTGCTAGTGTATACGGATGGCTCCAAGTCCCAAGATGGGATCGGCTTCCACGCCCTATCCCCTCCGTTTGAAGTCAGCGGGGCTCTGCCAGGCGCTGCGTCTGTCTTCACTGCTGAGCTGGTGGCAATACACGACTCGGTACGGGAGATTACGCGACGTGCTTGGTTCTGAGACCGGATTGTGATCTATAGCGACTCACAAAGCGCCCTGAGTGCTCTCGGGCCATTGGAATCTCCGCATCCCCTGGCTCGCGATATCGTGACGCCACGGTTTTGGCGAGCCGGGCAGATGTCGAGATTATCTTCTGCTGGGTTCCTGGACATGTAGGAATTGCGGGGAATGAGCGCGCTGATGAGGGCGCCAAAGAGTCTGTGAGGACTCTGCAACCGGACCAGCGTTTCGCTCTTCCTCACACTGACTACATGGCAGGAATATGGGCAGCTCTTTGGATTGCTTGGCAAAGAAGATGGGAGAGGGTCGAAGGGAACTTAAAGTTCTGTGCTATTGCGCCGCGACTGTTTCCATGGACCTACCCCCCAATGCCGCGACGGCCTCAGGTCACTTTCTGTCGTCTCCGAATCGGACACACTCGTGTGACTCATCGTTATTTGATGGAGCGCTCGCCTGCGCCCTATTGTGACGACTGCGTCGTCCCCCAGACTGTTCGGCACATTCTTGTCGAATGTCCCAGCCTGGGTGATCTTTGCGCACGTTACCTGTCCCGGTACTGGGATGGGCGGGGTCGCTCCCGCCCTCCTTTTTACTCGGGATGAGTGCGTGCACATTGACTGGTTGACTTTTTGTGGGAGGCTGGCCTTCTCCCTTTCATTTAACTAGGTTTAGTTGTTTTGTTATTGCTTCCTAATTGTTATTTCTTTTTATTGTTGTTTTCTGTTCAAATTTTTTAAAGTAGCCTAGAACTAGGCTGTTTTTTATGGTGACTCATGCCTAAGTGGGCAGTTGCCAGATAGCCCCTCAAAAAAAAAAAATCAGTATGGGAGATAACACAATGTGCCTGGTTCAGAGACCAGATTGTGATTTATAGCAACTCACAAAGTGCCTTGAGTGCTCTTGAGGCATTGGAATCTCTGCATCCCCTGGTTTGCGATATCTTTGATGCCTCGGTTTTGGCGGTGGATGTCAAGATTATCTTCCGCTGAGTTTCTGGACATGTAGGAATTGCCTGGAATGAGGGCATCGAAGAGTCAGCGAGGATTGGGCCACCAGACCAGCATTTTGCTCTTCCTCGCACTGATTACATGGCAGGAATATGGGCAGCTCTGCTGGCTGTTTGGCAAAGAAGATGGGAGACAGTTGAGGGGAACCTAAAGTTGCGTGCCATTGCGCCACAGCTTCCTATGGACCTACCCCCCAATGCTGCGACGGCTTCAGGCTGCTTTCTGTCATCTCTGAATTGGTTGCACTGCCATTTGATGGAGCGCTTGCCTGTGCCTTACAGTGAAAACTGTGTTGTTCCCCAGACTGTTCGGCACATCCTGTTGAATGTCCCAGTCTGGGTGATCTTCATGCACTACTGCTTGTTCCTTGTACTCTGACAGATTTGTGCACACTGAGTTGTGTACTTTACGACTTTTTGGAGGAGGACAGCCTCCTCCCCTTTATTTGACCTTTGTTGTTTGTTTTTTTGTAGGTTGCATGTTCCTGCGCCGGGTGGAGGCAGGCTTACCCCTGATGGCGGAGCACGCCTCCTTCTTGCCTTTTCTTGTTATTTTTTTAGCCCTTGGCCTTTTTAGTGTTATTTGTTATTTACATAGTGTTATTTGTTTTCTTGTTTCTTTGTTACTTGTTTCTTAATATAGCCTAGTAGTAGGCTGTGTCGTGTATTGCGACTAATGCCGAAGCTGGCAGTTACTAGATGGGCTAAAAAAAAGGTTGAGTGTAGCTAGTTAATTGCCCCTCCCACTTATTCCTTTTTAATCAGAGATCAAGTCCTCTGACCAGATAAAGAAATCTACATAAAGATCATAATGACAACTACTGTCAAGCTTTTTGGTATCAGAGGCCTTTCCTTGGATTTGTGAGGTCCAGATAGGGAGGTATTGTTTTGACTTCCCCCGTTGAGCGTTTAACCATGGCACTAGGGAGAGCCAACCATTCAGCATCAGGGAAGTGTGGATATGAAACCCCCTATGGCAGATTTGGGGATGGAAGAGATTTCAGTGTTGTGATTGAGTGTATGTGTAGTGGCCTACAGGGCCCGGTCTGTCTTTGTGTAGTATGCTCAGATGCAGCACACTGCTCTTTTGGCCACTGCCTCCTGTGAGTGGCAAAGTTCTATGTCTTGTCTTGCCAGGATTCAAACCTGGTACTTAGGTATAGATAGCCAACTCTTTATTCACTGGCTAGCAAGAGATCTATTCTGTGTATAAATTAAATCAAATATATGATATATTATTTATATATATATATATATATATATATATATATATATATATATATATATATATATATATATATATATATATATATATATATATATATATATATATATACCAGTAAGGTAAATATCAAGGCTTTCACCTCAAGTCAGCAAAAGAGGTTGATATAATGGACAAATTTCATTGATTCATGTTATTCTTCTCACTTTGCTAATTCATGCTTTGTAGGGCAAATGAAGTTGTCATACCTGTTGAAGATCCAGTTGTACATGAAGCAACATCAGTCTTGAGAGAATGGGGTCAGATATGGAAGAAGCTCTATGTGGTATGTTGATCTATTTATTTGTGAATAACTAGCATAACTAGCCACACAACTATGATTTTTGACAGATATAATGTAATATAAACAAATCCTTCACAGGTTATCATATTGGGATTGAGTGATAGTACATCTTGTCTCACCTTTCTTTGGTTGCTCTTGATAGAGACAGAGAGCCCTTTTATTAAGTTGCTTGATTATGTAGTTGTGTAGATACATAGTTGCATACTGGACCCAAACTGCAGTGTTCATCCATTCTATCTCACCGTAAGGTCAATTACAGACATGTATGCCACAAACTATACAAAACTTTAATAAAACTATGTATGTTGTTTATGAATATGGTCTTCTGGTTGTAAAATTACCCGAGTCATCCCATAAAATATGCTTTTAACCAGGATTTAGTCTATTCCACTAAGCAACTATATGTAGTTGTGTAGTTACATAGTTACATACTGGACCCAAACTGCAGGGGTCATCCAGTCTATCTCACTGTAAGGTCAATCACAAACATGTATGCCACAATCTTTACAAAACTTTAATAAAACTATGTACATTGCTTATGAATATAGTCTTCTAGTTGTAAAATCACTCAAGTCATCCCATAGA
Source organism: Ceratothoa steindachneri (assembly GCA_963969495.1). Lineage (NCBI taxonomy): Eukaryota > Metazoa > Arthropoda > Malacostraca > Isopoda > Cymothoidae > Ceratothoa > Ceratothoa steindachneri. Next base: position 39,023,902 of record OZ018328.1, on the reverse strand, counting down.
ATGTTGTCTTTCAACCAGGATTTAGTCTATTCGAATAGAGAAAGCTCCCACATATATGCATTCATATAATCATCGCAACTCTCATTTTTCCTATAATGCTTACCTGAAAATAAATCCTTCCAAAATGCTTCCACTTTCACCAGAGGCATTAAACCTAGCCATACACTTTACACCTCATCCAAAGAAAAGTGTCTAACATTCATATAGGCTATGTAGAAGAAAATAATGATGAGTCTTACGCACAAATGTGTATGGTAAATATTATGATCTGTCAGAGCTTCAAAATAATATTTTGACTAATACAATGAATGAATAATGTAAAAAAAATTAGTTCTAAAATTCCTCCTGCCTCAATGGCGGGAATAGTAGGATTTGGCATTTTAGGGTTGAATTACCATAAAAACCAACATAGTTGTCATGTCAAGATTCTAGGTATCATAGGATGACACATTTTTCGACCACAAATGTGTACTTTGTGAGGGATAAGTCTAAAACTATCAGTAGATTCATTTCATTGTATAATCACAACAATTATTTTAGCATCTCGGCTATTATATCATCTACCTTATGAGCCTTCTCATGTCTCAGATGTTTCACACTACTACTGGCCTCTTGTACACTTAGAGGTTACCTACCATGATACAAAAACTCCTTAAAGTCATACATTTACTTTACTTTGTATACTCATATTATATAGTTCCTCAAAGTACTTTTCCCATTCTATAACTTCCTCTTTGTTCACAAGTATCCTCTCACACTTATCCTCAATGTTCACATTATTCTTTGCTTCTCACCTTCCAAGTTAACTTTTTATTCTTATCTTTATCCTCATTCATTTTACATTTGACCCTGCATTGAGTGCCAAGGGACTTTTGTGCAATTCATCCTTCCTCATGACTGACAGTGTGTTATGAGTAACAACCCCCCCCCCCTTTTTTTTTACCTCCCTCAAAACAGATTCTTTGTTCTTTTTTTTTCAAAGCCTACACTAAAGCAAATTATAAATAAAATGTAAATATTTTTTGGATATACTTGTACATATATAATAAGAAATAAATATTGAAAATCCCATACCAATAAGCAGTTTAAAAGAATCCTTATTATGCCATTCTTTGAAGTGTTTGGCGCTGCATAGGCCTGTTTTTTCAGGCCATCCAATGCAACACTCTTATTTCTCTATATTTTAGGTATCACTCCCTATATTACTTTTTTGGATGTATTTTTGAACAACCAAGCAATAGTTCTGTAGGAGCGAGAGTATGAACAGTGTTTGGGGTCTTTCTCTTACTGTCTGGATGAGTATTGCTGTTAACAAATTGAATGGCAACTTGATTAATTGATGCCACATCACTGAATAGCATTAGAAACACATCAGAGAATCCTTTTATGAGCAGTATGAGATATTTGCATTCTAATATGAAAAGTAAAAGTAATGATGGCAACATTGGTATCCTTGCAATTTATAACAAGGCATAGCAACACACAATGGTGTCATTGTGTGGAAGGCACTAATTTAATTTTTGCTCTTACTTTAACCCATTAGTTGCCCTAGGGCCTTTCAAGGGCTCCGCTTCAGTACTACACAATTGCCCGAGGGCCTTTTGTGGCCTTTCACATTTAGACTTGTATTCGCCCTAATTATTATGATTATAATTTATCAATTTTTTGTCAAACTCTTATGTTAATGATTAATCATCTAATTAAAATACATAAATGGCTTAGATCAGTCCTTCTTTGTTTCTACACTGGTTCTAGGCCACACCACAAAAAAAGGCTGATTTGTGATTCACATGTGTATATGTATGTGTACAAATGCCCATTTTTTGATGGCTTCCTTTTATTGTTCAAAATTCTTTCAGATATAAAAATGTTATCCATAAATAGAAGCAACTCTTTCTATAAAATAGTAGGACTTTAAAGCGATAACTAAAATGTAATAATTAATTTCATCAGTTAATAAGAAATAATTTTGAGCAATAAGCAAATATTTCAAATCCTAATTCTAAATATGTAGAAGGCTATTAATAATTTTAAGTTAGATCAATATAATAATTCTTTGCAATTAAAATTATATATTATTTGATTTATAATAAAGGATTTAAATATTTTATTATTTTCCCTAAAGATGTACCCAAGGCTAATTTCACCCAGGGTGATTTCGAGCAAATTGTTATAACTATGCCTCATCCTCTATCTTCCACTTGCGGATGAGATTCCTTGTCCTGTATACTCTATGCCCCTTCCCTAAAACTTGATAATGAAATCAATATAAAGATCAACATGACAATCACAAGTGACCCTGAGGGCACCAGGGGGTGTTCTCATTTTGGTGGTAGGGGTGAGGTATAGGCAAGCATGTCTTTGACACTAACCAGCAATCAGGTAGGAACTTTTATTACTCCGGGGGATGGGGGGGGGCATTCCACAGCAGGGGCATGAGGATGCAACTATTGATTCGCACGATTCCTTGGAATTAAGAAGTGTGTGTGTTGTGTTGTAAAGATAGAAGAAAGTGTTGTGATTGGCTGTATCTGATGACTTGTGTAAGCTATATCTACCTCCATGAGTTTAAGTGCAACGCAGCTACCTGATGTTTGTGTCCACTCTTTCTGGGATTTAACCCATTACCTCAATGCTAGAAGTCCAGGGCAATATCCACTAGGCTAGCAAAATCTCCATTATTTATCATATACTTACCTGCTTATTTTGTCTTATGTGCATTTATCTTCAAGTAATCCTCCTACTTCTCCATCACACGTTCCAGATCATCATTTGATCTTTCCAGTATTTCTTTTTCCTGCTCTCATACAGCCTCTTCTATTCAATTCTTGTTTCCTTCCTTCTTCACCTCACCTCACACAACTACTACTTTAAATAATGGGAGCACTGTCCAGACACCATCAGTGTCTAGGAAAAAAATACCATATAAAATCATTCCCACAACCACCTACATAGAAAATCTGCCCATTGCCCAGATATTGTTGCGCTGGACAAGTGAAACAAGATGGCTGCATGGATCATTGAAGTGTGTTCCAAATGAACCTGGGCTTACCAGTGCAGAAAGAGACTATTTAAATACCAAGCTCTGCTTCATGGCCTAAAGAGGAATTGGAGGCTGAGAGCTGAATGACAGGGCTAGTGAAAAGCAACCTCATCATCTATACCTGGGAATCTCAAGCCCTTCGAAATCTAACTTCAAGCACTAAAATGAACAATTTGACCTTTTACAGAATAATTGTATGGTCAGACAGGCCCATACTCATACTTTTCACAGCTGTCACATTAAACACAAACTCTCAGCATATTCTGATTCTGATGACCCCGTAAGGGGCGCGGTGATTTGCCATCCTGGCCGCCATGCTGACTGGACTCAGCACCCTGTTAGGCCCCAGCTTAGCCTCTCTTCCTTCCTTCAAAACACTTGTTTCCTCGCTTTTCATACAACCTCTCCCAAAACTTTCTCTGGCCAGCCTCTAATTTCACAGGGTAGATGCTGACCTTCTCAAGCCAACCGTCCCGGATCGGGGCTGAGGGGGAAGGGGACAGAGTTCCCTAACCCCTGAGCTCCGGTCTGGGGTGGTCGGTTTTTAACAACCTGCTTCATCCCCACCCATACCTTCCTCACATCCCTTTTCCTCTCCTCTTCACAATCTATATATTTTTATGCCGTGTCCAAGGTGGAGCTGCCATGCCGATGGACTGCCAGGCCACCAGGCAAGAGGGGTGGTCCCAAATGGCGGCGCCTGGCTCTGCCGGGCTTGTAAGCACCTCTTGCAGTGCGGGCAACTGCGAGAGATGATGAGCTATTGCGTCCCGTAGCACAAATAGGGTCACCATGCCCAATGATGATAAAAAAACAATCTCCCCCTAATTCCCCCTTGCTCATCAACGGAGCCGCCCTCGTGCAGCTCCACCAAAAAAATAGAGGGCCCCGCCCTGTGCTTGCGCAGGGGACCCTCCATATTTCTTTAACCGGAGAGGAGGCTTACTCCTCTCCTACGCCTACGGGTGAAGGGGACTCCCCCTCACCCCCTTCTCTGGAGGTGCTTTCAGGCACCTTCCTGTTTCCAGTGGCAGTCCCTCCTTTTCTTTCTAAGGGGACTGCCAAGAAAGCCAGCAGGCAGCCCATTGCCGACCGCCCCTCGTGTAAGCGGCTCGGTATGGCAAACCCCCTTAGTGGGGAGAGGGAAGCCAGGCCCCTTTGGTCGCTTCCCTCAAAAGACCTGCTGGCAAGAATACTAAACCTTGCCGGGGTCAAGGCCTGTGCCTTCCCACAAAAGACTCATGACGCTGCCAAGGGGACCTGCGATGTCCTGGGAGGGGATGGCCAACTGGAGGCCCCTCCTGTGATAGACATGGTCCTTGAGGAAACTCAGCCTCAGACGGTAGGGCCTTCCATGGTGGGGAATCCGGGCTCAGCGCCAAGCACCGAACCTGAGTCCGCCCCTATGCAAGGTCCTCCTCAAACGGCTGGGGATTCTGAGGCAGAACAAGGAGGGGAGGGATCTCCTCCCAATGATGCTCCTGCGACCACCAGGACCTTCTCCATTTCGGAGAAGGACCTGGCTGAAGCTGGTCCATCTGGCCTAGGGGCTTCTACCGGTGGAGGTGAGAAGCGGGTTCATTCCTCGCCCTCCTCTCCAAAAAAGAAAACGAAAAAGACTAAGAAGACTCGGGGCTCCTCTTCATCCACAGGGGCTGTTGGGACGGATGGGTCTGCTGCCACTTTGGCAAGCGACCAAGCCAAGACAGGCACAGCCGGCCCCTCTGCCCCCCGGGTGTGGAGCATGTGACTAAGACCAAAAGTGCACAGGGCAGAGCCTTGGGGACATCGGGGCCCCTCATTTAGAGGTTACCTGGCATTTTCAAGCCTGCTGGCTTCAAGCGCTTCCTCATTATTCGCTCCACTGATGGCAGCATGCTGTCCAAGGGCAACATGATCCATCAGAGGAGAGGATTAGCTAGTGCAATTGGTAGAGAGCCGAAGGTGACCCCTTTCTCGGACGGGAGCCTTCTGGCGAATGCGGCGAATCCCGCCGAGGCGGCAAGATAAGTGCTCTTCGGACACTTCATGGCACCCCGGTGAGTGTGACGCCGCACTCTACCATGAACTTTGTAAAAGGAGTAGTTTATGCGAGGGAACTCGTTGACTACTCCATTAAGGACATCACCCTAGATCTGGCCGACCATGGGGCGGTCAAGTTCGAACGTGTGATGAGAAAACAAGGAGGAGCCTCGAGACCCACCCCTACACTCTTCGTCACGTTCGACTGTGACAAGCTCCCTGAATTGGTGCGTGCCGGTTAGTACCACCACCGCGTGAATGTATTCGTGCTACTTCCGCGGCGGTGCTATTACTGTCACCGCTTCGGCCATACGAATCGCTCATGTAGATGTGCAAAGCCGGGGTCACCCGAAGTATGTGTAAATTGCTCCAAGGTCGCACACGATTAGTCCAAATCGTGTGTGGCCAAGTGTGTCAATTGCGGAGAGCCGCACCCTGCTTCTTCGAAGTAATGTGGTGCATATCTCCTTGAGAAAGAAATCCTGGCTGTTCAGGCCCAGGATCAACTCTCATTCCGCGAAGCTAAGGACTTGGTCCTGGCGCGCCCTGCTCTGCCCGGGACGTTATATGCCTCAATAGTTAGAAAGGCACCCTCTGCTCCTGGCCCATCCAGGCCAATGAGCACGGTTCTTTCCGCGCCCATTGGAGCCCTTCTGCAGGCTCTACCCAACCTGGGCCCTCCCCTGGTAAAGCTGGCGGCAAAAAGGGTTCATACCCAGCCCCGGCTAAAACCAGGGCTCCCCCCTCTTCTCCCAGCGTGACCGTTTCCCGTAAGGCGAAACGGCCACGCGCCTCCACCGAGTCGTTAGACTCACAGGAGGCAACACCCCTGAAGATGGTCGCTAGGCCATCTTCGGGGGTTCGTAAAGCTGTCTACCGAAAGGAGGACATCAACAAAGGAGCTTCGGCTCCTTCGCTCACGCCCCGAGGTGGAGCGAGTGGCTCGGAGACGCTGGTTCCTCGAAAAGAGAGCCCCCCCGCCTCCGAAGCTGCAACGCCCACCTAAGGTTTCGAGGCGGAGGGAGGAAAAGACTCGCATGGCGAGCCCAACCTCCCCAATAAGTCCTCGAAGGCGACAGTGCCTTCAGAGCTTTGTCCGGCCAACAGCGCTCAGGGTTCTGCCCCAGGAAGCGTACGGCCATTCCCGTGAGGGTCTTCAGTTCGAGGAGGGCCCCCGCGTCTCCTCCGAGCTAGGCCTGGAGGGCATATTCCTTCAATGGAATTGCCGTGGACTCCGGGCCAACTGGGAGGAGCTGCGGAGGCTCGTCTCGTCCCGTTCCCCGTTAGCTATCTTTTTGCAGGAGACCATGCTAGGTGCGTGCCCCCTGCCTGTCCTTCCGTGGTATAAGGGTCTTGCGACCCCACCACCGCAGGATGGCCGGGCAGGGGGATGCGCGGTTTACACCCGGCATGATGTCTCCGTTCTTCCTTTCTCTTTAGATACCTCCTTTCAGGCAGTGGCTGTGCAGCTGCACCTGGATAGGAGGTATACTATCATTTCTGCATACATTCCACCGTCAGCTGACTTTGACGTGGGGGACTTCCGCCGCGTCGTGGCACGGTTGCCGAGGCTCTATCTCTTGCTTGGAGATCTGAACGGCAGGCATCCTCTCTGGGGAGATTACTCCATAAATCCCAGGGGACAAGTCCTTGCCGATCTGATCGAAGAGTTTGAGATGGGTGTCCTAAACGTGGATGAGTTTACGCATCACTGTCCGAGAACCGCTTCATTTTCTTGCCTCGACCTATCTTTGTGCTCTTCGGTTGCACAGCCTGATTTTGATTGGGGGGTGGTCGATGACCTCCATTATAGTGATCACTTTCCCATTCAAATATCCTTTTCAGGGCAACTGCCGCCTGAGAGACCAACTCGGTGGTGCTTGGCGCGAGCGCGGGGGCCTGCATTTCAGGAAATGACTGAATTCTCTATCTCAGGCGAGGAGTTTAGGTCGGTAGATGAGGCCGTTGAGTTCTCCTGCAACCTCATCGCCGTGGGCCTGACTACTATTCCTAGGACGTTTGTCTGTTTTGCACACCGACCACTCCCATGGTGGTTTGCCGAGTGTGAGACGGCCCTCAAACAGAAGCGTTATGCCTACATGTGCTATTAGCGCCGCCTGAACGTTTTCACCGTCGGTGAATTTCGTCGGGCTAGGGCTAGGTTCCGGTATATTTCGAAGCACGCCCGCTGCTTTTCTTGGCGGGCATACGTGTCTTCACTTAACGGGAAGATCCTTTAGCTGAGGTGTGGAAGCGAGTCAAAAGGATTCGGGGCAAGTTCTCGCAGGACCCCCCCTCCCATTCTTCAGGAGAATGGGACCGCAATCTCGGACCCCGCGTCCGTGGCGGAATCCTTAGCGACCGCTTTTTCCGCATTCTCTAGCCGTGATGCTGCTCCGCCAGCATTCAATGCACGTCGTGATGTCGCGGAAGGCGAGTGAGTTGCGTTCCGCTCTCGCTTCGTGCGCGGACACCGCCCATGGTCCGGACGATGTCCCGTACGCCATGCTTCGACACCTCGGTGAGCGACGCATGGCCTTTCTGTTAGATTTCTTCAACAGGATCTGGGTGGAAGGTCTTCTCCCAGATTCCTGGCGAATCGCTACTGTGCTCGCCTTTCGCAAACCTGGGAGAGTTCACTCTACTCCGACCGGTTCCCGCCCAATCTCTCTAACCTCTTGCGTGTGCAAGTTGATGGAGAAATTGGCAAATGTTAGATTAATCTTTTTCCTGGACAGCGGAGGCCATCTGTCTTCCGCACAGTGCGCCTTCCGCAAGTTCCACTCCACATCGGATGCTCTGCTCCGACTGGAAAATGCCATCTGCGAGGCTTTCCTTCGTAGACAGCACTACGCCACGGTGTTTTTCGATCTGGAGAAGGCCTATGATACCGCATGGTGATACGGTATCATGGAGACTCTCCACACGATGGGGGCAAGGGGACGCCGCCCAATGTTTATATCTGAATTTTTTGCGAGATCGTCGATTTTGGCGAGCCGGGCAGATGTCGAGATTATCTTCTGCTAGGTTCTTGGACATGTAGGAATTGCGGGGAATGAGGGCGCCAAAGAGTCCGCGACGACTCTGACCCGACCAGCGTTTCGCTCTTCCTCACACCGACTACATGGCAGGAATACGGGCAGCTCTTCGGACTGCTTGGCAAAGAAGATGGGAGACGGTCGAGGGAAACTTAAAGTTGCTTGCCATTGTGCCGCGACTGTTCCCATGGACCTATCCCCCAATGCCACGGCGGCTTCAGGTTGCTTTCTGTCATCTCCGAATCGGACACACTCGTGTGACGCATTGCTATTTGATGGAGCGCTCGCCTGTGCCCTATTGCAACGACTGCGTCGTCCCCTAGACTGTTCAGCACATTCTTGTCGAGTGTCCCAGTCTGGGTGATCTTCCCGCACGATACCTGTCCCGGTACCCGGATGGGCGGGGTTGCTACCGCCTGTCCCTTGTACTCGGGATAGATTCTTGCACATTGACTTGTTGACTTTTTGGGGTAGGCCGGGCTTCTCCCCTTTATTTAAGGTTCTTTTCTGTTTTTTCATTTGTTATTGTTTTGTTTGTAGGTTGCACTCTCCTGCACCGGGGTGAGGGGGACCTCTCCCCGCTGCTGGAGATTGCTTCCTGATTGTTAAGTTTTTCCAATCACATCCTTATCCCTTGTTTGTCCTACCCAAGTTAGCCAGTGTATCAAAAGCCCCAGTTTTTCCATCGCTAAGCATGTTCAAATTCCCTAGAAACCAAAACAGCTATTCTCAATTCCATTCAGCACTCATTCTTATTTTTACCAAAACCTTTTCCTCCTATCATTGGAGCGCTTTATACTGTACAGCCCTGCACACTCTCAACTGTAACCACATAATTCTTGAGCTCACAACCATTGCATTCTCTCCATCCCACATTAACTCTTAATTCATCTTTATCTTTCTCTCACATAATGCAAACATAGTTTAGCACATTTTCTATCTTGTCTTCATTGCATATGCCCATCATATTTTATATATCCACTTGATTGTTACATTGACATGGATTAGCTAAATAGAGCACATGACACACAGCCCATTTCCATTATTTGTTGATGCGTTTGTTTAGATAATAAAGCAGGCTATGAGTTTTAGGCCCTCATAATCCCTAACTATGTGCCTTTCATATGTTTTCACTTCCTGTTGCTATGCTTCATTCTTAGCTATGTATCTTCCTTACATTTTTGCTTCTATTAGATTTATAAACTGCTAGTAGTAATGCTTGGGGTTTTTAAATTTTTGTGGTATTATATAGATAGTTTCACTCTGAAGCTCTTGAGAATGAATTAAAGTTGCCAGTAGAAATATTTGTTAATACAAGAAGTCTTCAAAGAGTTTGTATAAAATGAATATTACAATGAAATACCCACAGAAAATTCTAATTAAAATGATTTAAACTTCTACCTATGTGCTATTAGTCATGTACACAAAATTTAGCTTGCTTCATTTTGAATGATATGGCAGCACTTTAAATTTGGACCCCTCAGTGATATGGATTCCATCAAATTTCTGGTTAAGCTTGGTTGGCAGATGAGTGGGATTAGTGATGCACTAATAAAAGTTTACAGTACCCCCTGAAAGCCACCCGTTTAGAAATGGATACATCACTTTGCAGATGGAAGATGAAGTTGAAGATGACATTGGCAGTGGCAAATCCTCAACATCAGTAAGGGAAGAAAACTAATTGTGTTCAGGCACTTATTGAAGAGGACTGTCTGTCTATTTTAGAGGGAAATGATACCAGGCACATTGAACATATTGGCAGGTTCAATTTATTCTATCTTGACCGACGTACTGAAGCTCATTAAGCTTTGTGCCTGATGGGTGCCAAAATTGTTGCGTGAAGATCAGCTAGTGAAGAGAGCTACTGCAAATTTTGAACAAAGTGGGATGAAGATCCCAAAGACTTTTTTGCAAAGAACTGTAGCTGGGGATGAGACTTGGATTTACCAATATGATCTGGAAGACAAAGAGCAGTCTAAACAATGGTTACCAAGAAGTGGAACAGAACCTATTAAAGCAAAGTCTGAACGATCAGGGGGAGAGGTAATGGCCACTGTTTTTTTGGATGCTGAATGTGTGATATTGTCACTTTATTAAAGGCCAAAGAGTTTTGAGAAAACTTGACAAGATACAGTGGAGAAGCACCTTGGAAAACCACAGGGTCCCCTTTCATCATGATACTACCCCTGCTCATTCTGCTTGAAAGAGAGGGATCAGCTCATAAGCAAATGAGAAAGGAAGAGCTAAGTCATTTGAGAAAGTGGGTAAAATATTGTATAATGGGTATGCAAAAATGAAAATGATGCAGCTCATGTTGTGAGCCCTTTGGAATAGGGGATGAACCTCCAGCCAGAGAAGTCTTTGTTGCCTTTCTTACATGACCAGCAAAGTACAAACTGACCTGGTGCCTGTAACAGGCATTCAGGGCTTGCGTAGGGCAGTTTCCCACCTTTTATCTTTCACTTTTTTCCACCTTCTGCCTTTGATGCATGAAAAGACAAGTCTGGTTACAGAGGTCTTGATTTTTAATTTTGGTTCATATTTTTTAATGAATTTATAGTTTGATAGACCAATCATTTGGTCAGTTTGCAATCTTTCAATATTTAGGGGACTTATATATTCTGGTTTGGATGTTCTTATTTGCACTTGAAAATTTCGCTTATTTTTATAGTGTATGAATGGTATGTTCTATCAAGGGTCAAGTTGCAAATAATGTAACGGATTGTAATTTGTAAACGAAATTTAATTTTATATACAGCTAAGATATCTAATGAAGATATTGCTTATTAAAAAAAAAAGTAATGGATAACTTTATCCAGTCTTTAAGTAAACCTGTGATTGAAGTAAAACTATTCATTATACATAATTTTTGCATCTTTCATTTTTCAGGGCCATCAAGTTGGGGAAGAAGTGCTTTGGGGGACAATTCGGAAGACGATGCTTGAGGTTTGCGATTGGAGGAAGACACTTGTGAATAGCACTCTTACTTCTGACCAGATTGCTCAACTGAAGCTTAAAATCACACGCAAAATTGATTGGGGAAACGGGTACCATTTGTGATTTTTGTTTATAAAAATTTTTACATAGCAGTTAATACTCAATTTTTCATATAAGGTTCTGTACTTTCTGGTTACTGACAAAATGCAGCACTCTCTTCTTGTGCCTTCCTCTACCTTTCCTCCCAATGAGTACTGGCCATGTTACCCTCAGGCTTGCCAGCAAATGTCCTTCTGATCTTTATGAGAATTTCATTATCCAGTCAGGGGATCACATCCATGATTGAGAAAGGATTGGTTGCATAATTAACTCGGTTTTAATTTTGTTATAAGTGAAATGCTTTCTTATTGTTTCATTTATTAGTTTTGCTGGTCAGTAATGTTACTATGGTTACATTTATATATTTTCTTTTAGAAAATTAGGCATGGATCACATCCATGATTGAGAAAGGATTGGTTGCATAATTAACTCGGTTTTAATTTGTTTATAAGTGAAATGCTTTCTTATTGTTTTATTTATTAGTTTTGCTGGTCAGTAATGTTACTATGGTTACATTTATATATTTTCTTTTAGAAAATTAGGCTTGGATTTGGTTCCTAGAACAAATGGAGAGATGGTGGACCCTTCATCCGTGAGTGTAGTGGAGTTGTATCAGGTGGTAAGTACAATATTTTTTAAGCATGGCTTATTTTCATGAAATATATTTTGATTATAAATCTTTCAAAATTTGGATTGTCATCAGTGGTTTACTGTCACATGTCATCTTTGTTGAATGACTCATTCAATTGCTGCTTACTGGTATTTATTTTTTTAGCATTCTTCAAGTGCAGAAACTTCTCAGCATCATCATCTGGTGAGAAAAATCACTTTGTGCTTCCAATGAGAAATTTGTCCCCTGAATAGTAGAAGCAATTGGTTATGGATATATTTGATGAAACTTATCATTTATTGCGTTAATTCATTTTGCAGGGATTGAGCACACTCTCTAGGAAGAAGCAAGAACCCAAAGTAGACACTTTTCATTTGTTTTTCTGCATGAGAGACTTCTCATATCAGATTGGCGAAAATATGGAGATCTTTTTCTCTCTTTTTGATGGACATCCAAACAAGCTCAATTTTATTAGGTAATCTTAGTTTGGCTATTCTTTGTTGTGGTTGAGTTAAAATAGCAGCTTTGTTTCACCTGTTATTTGTAGATGATAAATATGGTCTTGAATGAGAAATGGGGAAAGATGTCCACTCTTGTATATAATGTTGAGTGCATTTAAGTGATAGATTGCATAGAGTGAAGTTGCAATGCCCACTGGCTGAGTTCTGGTTTTCCTTCATGTAATTGCCAATTGGGCAGTTGTGGTTAAGATAAAATGAATTAATTTGTTTTTTTGTTCATTTGCAAAATATAGTTTCTTACCAAGCCAGTCTGTTGAGTTGTAGACTAGAATTTCCAATTCCTCCAGTAAACCCTGTATTGTACAGTAATACACAAAGCTACTCTCACTTAGAAAGTACTCCAGAAATATACTTTCCTCAGTTTGAATGTAGGATACTTTTGCTCCCTTTTGAAGGAAGTTTTTCTCCTTCTGTCTTGATGCTAGGAGTTCTGAAGTCTTTTTTGATATGCTCAAATCTCATGCTGATTGAATCCTTTATGAGCTGAGTCATCTTCAATTTCAAAATCTGCATCATTGCTATCACCGAGTTGTTCATCACACTCCCGATCTTCAAGAGTGGGTAGTTGAACAATGGCACTGGGATTTCAGCTGAATGAGGTAACAGACGTATAGCTGATAGTGGATTAGGATACTCGATTTTACATTTGTTTTTCTTGTTGTATCCTGAAGTTTTTACTTAACAAAAGTAACATTTTGAGCAATTATCTTTTGGCTCTCACTGAATCATAGGTATACCAAGTGCTAACTTATCACATTTCCTAGGTCCACATCCATAAACTCTAGATACACTGCTTGCACACCTTGTGAGGGGCCCAAGACTTGTCTTGATCACCAACTTTTACTATAAAATTGCAAAATAACCTTGTTGACAAATGCGCTTATGTTTCCCCTTTGACTGGGGCTGGTGAGACTGCCACATGTATAACAAATTGATTCTAGGCTGTTTAGGCACTTACAATGAGAAGCGTCAGAGGCTGAAAGAAAGGAAATAAGCACCTGAATTAAAAATAACTTGAACATGAACAATCTTAGAAAAACAAACAAAGCTTATATAAGTTCTATTAACTGCTTGTATACAAGACTTTTATGCATTGTTTGCAAAATATGATAGTAATCACCTATATAGAGCGGCACACACACTCTCACATATCACCGAATAGACAACTTATAAGCTGTCACTGTTTGTTAATAGTACCTATTCTCAGTTAACACATTAATAATATTAATAAAATAGCCTATTTAGCCTTTTCTTTCCACTATTGATGATTAGCAATAAATAGTGAATAAAATAAAAGCAATCCGGTGAGCAGTCCTATTACTTACAGACAAACACATTTGTGCTTATTCAGTTATTTAGCTGGACAGAAAAAAAAACTGACTCGAGTTTTAGTCAAATCAAGTAAAAAATCAAACTCAACAGAAATTAAGCTCAAAATTGTTCCGCTGTGTTATGTGAAAGAGTAAAAAGAAAGGGTTGATGGATGAGCAATGGGATGATTTGCATGGAGGGGTTTTGTGAGGAGACAATGCTTGGGGTCTTTCTATTGAAGGGTGAATATGACTGGATGTATTATGATGTAGCACATAAGCAGCCCATTGGTATGGAGGGCCAATTTGGAGTGAAAAAAAAATGTGTGTTGTGGATTAAGGTTGTGTGGCATTGATGTGCCTTGATCACACTGTTAGAAAGTGTGGTTTGTTGAAGTCTTGAAATATAAGACTAAAAATTAGTGGCAAAACCCCAGTACTCACAAAGAAGAGCACAAATCCCTACCTCCACTCACTCTCAATAGATGACACCAGACCTTTACAATTCACTGCAGAAATGGTATTTCAAGACTATACAACATGCAAAATATTCCAGAGTCGCTGGTTTTAGAAACATATCAAACATACACCTGAAAGACCTTGGGCCAATAGGTAGAAATGCACCCACTCAAGCTTTCAATCACTTTTTCCAATAACCTTTTTCTATCAGTTTTGCCAATCACTTTTTACAATTGCTTTTTACACTCACTTTTACAATCATATTTTACTACACACTTTTACAATCACATTTTCCACTCACTTTTTTACTACACACTTTTACACTCACTTTTTACAATAACTTTTATAATCACTTTTACATTAACTTTTCTTCCTTCAAAACACTTGTTTCCTCCCGGTTTCCTCGCTTTTCATACAACCTTTCCCACAACTTTCTCTGGTCAGCCTCTAATTTCACAGGGTAGATGCTGACCTTCTTCTCAGCCAACCGTCCCAGATCGGGGCTGAAAAGGGAGGGGACAATGTCCCCTAACCCCTCAGCTCCAGTTCGGGATGGTGGGGTTTTAACAACCTGCTTCATCTCCACCCATACCTTCCTCACATCCCTTTTCCTTTTCTCTTCACGCACTATAAATTTTACACCATGTCCAAGGTGGAGCTGCCATGCTGAAGGGCTGCCAAGTCACCAGGCAGGAGAGGTAGCCTTAAATGGCGTCACCCGGCTCTGCCAGGCCTGTACGCACCCCTTGCAGGGCGGGCTACTGTGAGGGGTGATAAGCTATTGCTTTCCGTGGAAAAAATAGGGTCACCATGCCCATAGATGAATAACTAAAAAAAAACCAACCCTCAACTTCTCCTGTCCCATCGATGGAGCCGTCCTCGGGCAGCTCCACAGGAAAAATGGAGGTCCCGCCTCCCCTATGCTTGCGCAGGGGACCCTCCATATTTCTCTAACCGGAGAGGAGGCTTACCTCTCTCCTTCACCTACGGGTGTAGGGGACTCCCCCTCACCCCCTTCTCTGGAGGTGCTTTTGGGCACCTCCCTTTTTCCAGCAGCAGTCCCCTCTTTTCTTTCCAAGGGGAGTGACAAGAAAGCCAGCAGGCAGCTCATAGCCGACCGCTCCCCAGTGAAGCGGCTCGGTAGGGCAAATCCCCTTAGGGGGGAGAGGGAAGCCAGGCCCCTTCAGTCGCTTCCCTCAAAAGACCTGCTGGCCAGAATACTAAACCTTGCCGGGGTCAAGGCCTGTGCCTCCCCACACAACCTGACTAGTGACAATACTGCCAACAGGACCTGCGATGTCTTGGGGGGGGGGGGATGGCCAACTGGAAGCCCCTCCTGAGGTAGACATGGTCCTTGAGGCAACCCAGTCTCAGACGGTAGGGGCTTCCATGGTGGGGAATCCGGGCTCGGCGCCAAGCACCGAACCCGAATCCACCCCTATGCAAGGTCCCCCTCAAACGGCTAGGGTTTCCGAAGCAGTACAAGGAGGGGAGGGATCTCCTACAATCGGTGCCCATACAACTGCCAGGACCTTCTCCATTTCGGAGGAGGACCTGGCTGAGGCCGGTCCATCTGGCCTGGGGGCTTCTGCCGGCGGAGGGGAGAAGCGGGTTCATTCCCCGCCCTCCTCTCCTAAAAATTAGAAAAAGACTAAAAAGACTCGGGTCTACTCTCCATCTGCGGGGGCTGCAGAGACGGATGGATCTGCTACCACTTTGGTAAGTGACCAAGCCAAGATCGGCACATCTGGCCCCTCTACCCCTCCCGGGTGCGGAGCCCCCGACTAAGACTAAAAGTGCGCAGGGCGGAGCCTCGATAACATCGAGGCCCCTCATTCAGAGGTTACCTGGCATTTTCAATCCCGCTGGCTTCAAACGCTTCTTCGTCATTCATTCCACTGATGGCACCATGTTGGCCAAGGGTAACATGATCCATCAGAGGAGAGCATTAGCTAGTGTAATTGGTAGAGAGCCAAAAGGTAACCCATTTCTCTGACAGGAGCCTTCTGGCCAATGCGGCGAATCACTCTGAGGTGGCAGTCCCTCAGTGAGTGTGACGCTGCACTTTACCATGAACTTTGTGAAAGGAGTAGTTTATGTGCTGGAACTTGTTGACTACTCCATAGCTGACATCACCTTAGAGCTGGCCGACCATGGGGCAGTCAAGGTCAAATGTGTGATGAGAAAAAAGGGAGGTGCCTCAAGACCCACCCCTATACTCTTCATCCCATTCGACTGTGACAAGCTCTCTGAGTCGGTGCGTGCCGGTTGGTACCGCTACCGCGTGGTGCTATTACTGTCACCGCTTTGGCCATACATGCAAAGTCGAGGTGATCCGACTCTGTAAATTGCTCCAAGGCCGCACACGATAAGTCTAAATCGTGTGTGGCCAAGTGTGTCAATTGCGGAGAGCCGCACCCCGCTTCTTCGAAGCAATGTGGTGCATATCTCCTTGAGAAAGAAATCCTGGCCGTTCAGGCCCAGGATCGACTCTCATGCTGCGAGGCTAAGGACTTGGTCCTGGCGCGCCTGGCTGTGCCTGGGACGTCATATGCCTCAATAGTTAGAAAGGCACCCTCTGCTCCTGGCCCATCCAGGCCAACGAGCACGGTTGTTTCCGCGCCCATTCGGAGCACTTCTGCGGGTTCTACTCAGCCCGGACGCTTCCCTGGTAGAGCTGGCGGCAAAAAGGGCTCACACCCAGCCCCGACTAAAACCAGCCCCTTCCCCTTCCCCCAGCGTGCTTGTTTCCCGTAAGGCGAAACGGCCACGCGCCTCCACAGAGTCGTTAAAACTCCCCTGAGGCAACACCACTGAAGTTGGTCGCCAGGCCATCTTCTGGGGTTCCCAAAGCTGTCCCCCGAAAAGAGGACAGTAACAAAGGAGCTTCGGCTCCTTCGCCCACGCTTAGTGGCGGAGCGAGTGGCTCGGAAACGCTGGTTCCTCGAAAAGCGGGCCCACAGCCTCCGAAGCCGCAACGCCCGCCCAAGGTTTCGAGGTGGAGGGAGGAAAAGACTCGCATGGCAAGCCGAACCTCACCCAATAAGTCTTCGAAGGCGACAGCGCCCTCAGCGCTTTGTCCGGCCAACAGCACCCGGGGTTCTGCCTCCGGGAAGCGTACGGCCATTCCTGTGAGGGTCTTTTCTTCGAAGAGGGCCCCCGGATCTCCTCTGAGCTAGGCCTGGAGAGCATTTATATTCCTTCAATAGAATTGCCAACTGGGAGGAGCTGCGGAGGCTCATCTCGTCCCGTTCCCCGTTAGCCATTTTTCTGCAGGGTACCATGCTAGGAGCGTGCCCCCTGCCCGCCCTCCCGAGGTATAAGGGTCTTACGACCCCACCACCGCGAGATGGCCGGGCTGGGGGATGCGCTTTTTACACCCGGCATGGTGTCCCCGTTCTTGCTTTCTCTTTAGATACCTCCTTTCAGACAGTGGCTGTGCAGCTTCACCTGGATAGGAGGTATACTATCATTTCTGCGTACATTCCACCGTCAGCTGACTTCGACGCGGAGGACTTCCGCCGCGTCATGGCACGGTTGTCGAGGCCCTTTCTCTTGCTTGTAGATCTGAACGGCAGGCATCCTCTCTAGGGGGATTACTCAATAAATCCCAGGGGACAAGTCCTTTCCGATCTGATTGAAGAGCTTGAGATAGGTGTCCTAAATGTGGATGAGTTTACGCATCACTGCCCGAGAACCGCTTCATTTTCTTGCCTTGATTTATCTTTGTGCTCTTCGGATGCACAGCCTGATTTTGATTGGGGGGTGGTCGATGACCTCCATGGTAGTGATCACTTTCCCATTCAAATATTTTCAGCGCAACTGCCGCCTGAGAGCCCACCTCGGTGGTGCTTTGCGCGGGCGCGGTGGCCTGCATTTCAGGAAATGACTGAATTCTCTATCTCAGTCGAGGAGTTTAGGTCGGTAGATGAGGCCGTTGAGTTCTTTTCCAGCAACCTCATCGCCGCGGGCCTGACTACTATTCCTAGGACGTCTGGTCGTTTTGCACGCTGACCACTCCCATGGTGGTTTGCCGAGTGTGAGACGGCCCTCAAACAGAAGCGTTATGCCTAAATGCGCTATAAGCGCCGCCCGAACGATTTCACTGTCGCTGAATTTCGTCAGGCTAGAGCTAGGTTCCGGTATATTTCGAAGCACGTCCGCCGCTCTTCTTGGTGGGTATACGTATCTTCACTTAACGGGAAGATCCCTGTAGCAGAGGTGTGGAAGCGAGTTAAAAGGATTCGGGGCAAGTTCTCGCACGACATTCCCTCCCGTTCTCTAGTGAAATGGGACCGCAATCTCGGACCCCGCGTCCGTGGCGTATCCTTCGCGATCGCTTTCTCCGCATTCTCTAGCCGGGATGCTACTCCACCAGCATTTAGTGCACGTCGTCATGTCGCGGAAGGCCGCCGGCTGGACTTTACCTCCAGAGGCGGAGAACCCTTCAACGGCAGGTTTACTGTGAGTTGCGCTCCGCTCTTGCTTCGTGCGCGGACACCGCCCATCGTCCGGACGATGTACCGTACGCCATGCTTCGACACCTGGGTGAGTGAGGCATGGACTTTCTGTTAGATTTGTTCAACAGGATCTGGGTGGAGGGTCTCCTCCCAGATTCCTGGCGAATTGCTACTGTGCTCACCTTTCGCAAACCGGGGAGATATCACTCTACTCCGGCTGGTTTCCGCCCAATCTCTCTAACCTCTTGCGTGTGCAAGTTGATGGAGAAATTGGTAAATGTTAGATTAGCCTTTTTCCTGGACAGCGGAGGCCATCTGTCTTGTGCACAGTGCGGCTTCCGCAAGTTCCACTCCACGTCGGATGCTCTGCTCAGACTGGAAAATGCCGTCTGCGAGGCCTTCCTTCGTAGACAGCACTACGCCACGGTGTTTTTCGATCTGGAGAAGGCCTATGATACCGCATGGCGATACAGTATCATGGAGACTCTCCACACGATGGGGGCGAGGGGACGCCTCCCAATGTTTATATCTGAATTTTTGCGAGATCGTCGATTCCGCGTATGGGTGAGGGGAGCCCTCTCCGGCCCAAAGTAGCAGGAAGAGGGTGTCCCGCAGGGAAGTCCTCAGTGTCACACTCTTTGCCCTGAGCATCATCGGCATCACTCGGTGCTGCCGGAAGATGTTCTCTCTACGTGGACGACCTTTCGATCTCTTTTGGCGCGCCCCACATGCCAACCTTGGAGCGTCAACTCCAACAGGCATTGAACCGCGTCTCTCGCTATGCCGAAGCGCACAGGTTTTGGTTTTCTCTGGCCAAGACTAAGGTGGTCCACTTCTGCAGCCACCCACGGCTCCACCCCGACCCAGATTTGTTTCTTAATGGGGTGCGCCTGGAAGTGATTGAATCGCACCGTTTCCTTGGTCATGTATTCGACCGACGCCTCACCTGGGAGGCTCATATTCGCAGCCTTAGGGTCTCTTGTACCCGCGCCATGGATATTCTCCGTTCCGTGACGTTCAGCGCTTGGGGCGCTGATAGGGCTACTGCCCTACTTTTTTATCGATCCTTTGTTCGTTCGAAGCTCGACTACGGATGCGAGTTTTATGCATCCGCAGCTGAGCGTTTATTGCGGAAGGTGGATTCGATCTACCACACCGGTCTCCGCCTTGCGACCGGTGCCTTCCGCACTTTCCCCATTGAGAGCCTGTTGGTCGATTCTGGGGAGATGCCACTCGCTCTGCGCCGCGTGCAGTGCATCACTCGCCTGTACGCGCGAGCCCGGCGCCTTCCTCAGTCGCCAACAGCTCTCACTGCATCCGAAGCTGATCTCGACGGTGCCTATGCCACCGAGAGACGCCAGTCATACCCTAAGCCCTTTGGGTTTAGGGCCAGGAAACTCCTTCGAGAGCTAGGTATAGCTCTCGGGCCGGTGGTGCCCCAGGTTTTGCCCAGGACGCCACCCTGGAGGGTGCCACATTTGGCTATTTGTCGCGACGCCTCTGCTCCCATAGCTTGTACGTCGCCGGGAGTATTGCGTTCGACCTTTTTAGAGCACACAGTGTCACGCTGGAACCGTGATAGTGTATACGGTTGGCTCCATGGCCGAAGAGGGGGTCGGCTTCCACGCCGTGTCCCCTCTGTTTGAAGTCAGCGGGGCTCTGCCAGGCGCTGCGTCTGTCTTCACGGCCGAGCTGGTGACAATGCACCACTCGGTACGTGAGATCACGCGACGTGCCCGGTTCGAAGACCGGATTGTGATCTATAGCGACTCACAAAGCTCCCTGAGTTCTCTCGGGGGCATTGGAATCTCCGCATCCCCTGGTTCGCGATATTTGTGACGCCACGGTTTGGGTTCGCTGGGCGGATGTCGAGATTATCTTCTGCTGGGTTGCTGGACATGTAGGAATTGCGGGGAATGAGCGCGCCGATCAGGGCGCAAGGACTCTCCGACCGGACCAGCGTTTCGCTCTTCCTCACACCGACTACATGGCAGGAATACGGGCAGCTCTTCGGACTGTTTGGCAAAGAAGATGGGAGACGGTTGAAGGGAACCTCAAGTTGCGTGCCATTGCGCCGCGATTGTTCCCATGAACCTACCCCTCAATGCCGCGACGGCTTCAGTCGCTTTCTGTCGTCTCCAAATCGGACACACTCGTGTGACGCATCTCTATTTGGTGGAGCGCTCGCATGCGTCGTCCCCCAGACTGTTCTACACATTCTTGTTGAAGGTCCCAGTCTGGGTGATCTTCGGGCACATTACCTTTCCCGGTCCTGGGATGGGCGGGGTCGCTCCTGTCTGTCCCTTGTGCTCGGGACGAGTGCGTGCGCATTGACTTGTAGACTTGTTGACTTTTGGGGAAGGCCGGCCTTTTTCCCTATTATTTAAACAGTTTTTTGTTTTGTTTTGTTTTTTTCCCCTTATAGGTCGCACGCTCTTGCGCCGGGGGGACCTCGTCCCGACGCAGGAGGTTGCTTACTTCTCGCTTCCTTTTAACATTTTTTTTTTGGGGGGGGGGGGTTGTTGTTTTTTATCTTTTTGAATTTTATTTTAAAGTAGCCTAGTACTAGGCCAGTTTTTAATATGGCGACTAATGCCAAAGTAGGCAGTCACCAGATGAGCTCTTTAAAAAAAAAATTTCCCCGAAAACTTTTTCCAATACCTTTATTCCAAATTTCCTGAAAGCTGTTCATTTATTACTGTTTTTCAACCCCAACCAACCACCCACAGACCGTATCCTTTGGATGGTTCCATTTCTTCTCTTTGGTGTTTGACTTCTCAAAATCTAAAGTAAAAATCAACCAGGGCCATCGGCAGAGAAATCCGCAAAGAAAGCGTCAAAGAAGGGGAAAGTGAAAATATATGGAAGATAGCTGCAGATACAGGCATTTGGGCCAAGAGGCTATGCATCTGTGAATGTTGAGTCAAGGAAGATATGTAATCATCTATATGTGAGGTGCATTGTGGTTTCTATGCGTCTCCTGATGCTACTGACCTAATTTTACTGCCCCACCACATGGAAATTGGGGCTATGGCTTAGTTGAGTGGAAACACTGGTTCCACTTCTAGAAAAGTTGAGCCACATTGGGTGTGATTAGTCGCTGGATGGAGTCTCACATTGGGTTGACTTCCCACTGTGGTCCAGATCCCACGCTAATCAATATGTCCTCTAAATAGAAATAAAGGAATTTTAAATGAACACCATTAAATAATGCCCTGAAAACATGGGATTTTTTTGTCTTCAAAATAATAAAACTTCATTTCTTTATCTTTATTCCTTCTAGTGAGAGATTTCTTGTGAAACAACCCAAGGAAGGTTTTAATAACTATGTTGAACTTGTTGACAGCAATTGCACCATTTTTACAGTAAGTGTTTCACTCTCACGTTTGTAATAAACCTTTATTTTTAATGCAATTAGGTACACAAAGCCAAGATGTATAATTTTTTTAAAAGGAGGATCTTAAATGTCTAAGATATAGACAGTTAATTATTTATTCTGTTTTTTGTATTTCTGACCTGAGGAGAAGAGATGGTGAAGGTTTTGTATATGTAGCCAGTGTTGTTGTTGATGCTAGTCCTCATAGTCTGTCTGAGATTCTAAGTGTCGTATAATGCCCCCCTTTTTGTTCTAAGAGTGCTAATATTGTTATTATCTTAACATCTTAAAGAATAGAGCCGTTGGAAACATGTAAGGATATAGAGAAACGCACAATAATTCCCACAATAAACTTATATTTTAACTTTAACAATTCAATACACAAAATTTAAACATTAACCACAGCAATACTCCGAATATTATCATACACAATAATTAATTCAATTAGTTTGACCCTCTAAAATTGGTTAATTTCGCTACACACAGCAATATATAAGATTTAGGCTTACGGACTCAACTGGAGTTTAAATCCCTCAGGAATGTTATTGTCTCACGATGCGTGCCGCCTGGCCAGATGTAGGTGGGCGGGATCACGAGATCCTTTTGGCGAGGGTAGCAGCTGGGGGGTCCACGCGGTATTCAGGGGGGGGGGGGTTCTTCAAGGACGAGAACAATTACGGTGCTTTATACAGCACCAAGGTAGTCATGGCCTCTCTGGCGAGTGAGTCGAACTTGGTTCTTAAACCAAGTTAACTTGGAGTGCGGTGTGACCACCGAGTAATGCGCTCGAGGGGGAGCTTTTCTCCTTCGTTACTTAATTCCTCATGGGCAAGGACCAAACTCGGGGAGGGTCTTTTTCAAGGGCGCGGATCGATGAGGGTGAGTTTCTCTGATGAGAATAAGTTGAACTTGAAGGTCGGTTTGGTAACCAGGAACTAGCTCGAGGATGAGCTTCTTCTTAGTTCCAGTTTTCTTCAAGGGCGAGTATAACGGAGGGGGGTTTCTCTGACAAGAATAAGTTGAACTTGGTTCCTCAACCAAGTTCCCCTTTGAGTTCGGTGTGGCCACCGAGCAATGGGCTTGAGGGGGAGCCTTTTCCTTCTTTCTTTAATTCCTCAAGGACGAGGAATACCCCTGGTGTTTAAGATGCACCAGGATATGAGGAGTGTCTCTGACGAGAGTAAGTTGAACTTAACAAAGTTAACTTAACGTTTGGTTTGATAACCAGGGACTAGCTCGAGGATGAGCTGCTTCTTAGCCCCTTAAGGTAGGTAGCCCTGCCTCTTTTGCAAGGTACTTGGTCTGGCGAGCCAAGTAAACTTCCAATCCAGTCTAGGTAGCTCGGTTTTAATCCAAGGACTTTGTCACCTGGAGACTGACGTATTCTACCTCGATTTTCCTCACTGTTCCTTATTTATAAGTTGTCACCCCACTGGGGGAGTGCTAAGAGGGGGGGAGGCTTGATGGCGGGCCCAGGAGGGTTCTTATGCCAAACAGTTTTTCTCACCAAGTCTTACATCGGCTCCTCGTTAGCCTTCGAGCTTGGGAGAAACACGTCTCCAATTTCTTATTTGACGTGAAATTGAATTTCACTCTCCTGGGGGAGATCTTGCATTTTAACCTTTAGGTCTTTCATAGCGCTGAGTGGTGCGGCTCTGCGGTTATGCGCTTGACCCGACGATGCCTGGGGCCGATGTCTTTGCGGTAATCGCCTCGTGACTCCACCGCGAGGGAAGGGGGAGGAGTGACGATTCCCCTACACTAAGGATGCATATGGCCTGTACTTTGTTTTGCCAGATAGCCTTCAGGGAGTGTATATTGTATTGTCATGTGTGATTGTTTGCAGTGATCTTCCATTAGATGTTTGTGTGGGTGCACTGTTGCATTCTGGACAGATATTCCTTATGGATATATCCAACCTTTTTGGTACTTCAGAAGGACAGTTCTGGTTACATGGCATAGATCATGACAGTTTTGGTCACATGGCATGGATCATGACAGTTTTGGTTACATGGAATGGATCATGGCAGTCCCGGTTACATGACAGGAACCATGACAGTCCTGGTTACATGGCAGGGATCATGATAGTCCTGGTTACATGACAGGAACCATGACAGTCCTGATTACATGGCAGGAATCATGACAGTCCTGGGTACAAGGTATGGGTCATGACAGTCCTGGTTACATGGCTGGGATCATGATAGTCCTGGTTACATGACAAAGAAGATGGGACATGACACCTGGGAATTTAAAGTTGTATGGCTTTGCACCCAGGCTCTTTCCATGTGCCAATCCCCAAATGCTTGGATGGTTATAGTCATTTTCTGCAATCTGAATTAGATACACTCCTTGAATGTACGGCTCCTCTGAACCTTTCTACTTGGTAACCCAAATCTGGGGAACTTTATGTGCAGTACCCGTCTCAGTTCCCAGATTTCAGGAGTTGCTACCGCTTGTGCCTGGTGCTGGGGTGGGCTCTTTTGTACTGGGTTGTGGTATTAGAACAGTTTTTGGATGGGGTGAGCTTCCCTGGGCCACCTAGACATGCCGTGTGTTTGTTTTTCCCTTTTTTATTGTTGCTTTTCCTATTATTTGTCAATTTAAACAAAAAATAAACTATTGATAAGTTTTCTATTTCTTGCATTTGGTGGTCATACCCTTATCAGTGGCTGCTAGGAGGGACATCAAAAGTTAGCCCCCCCCTTCCTACACACACACACACATCAGCATTTAAGGTTGCTAAGTTTTGTTATTGAATATTTTTGCCATTCTTTTCATATGTTCATCTCTTTTTATATCAGATCAGTGATATGACCTTGTTGGATTATATCCCTTTCCATTCTACGCATTCATTCATGTGGTGCTTTCATATCACTTATGTTTTGCAGGACCTGGGTAACCGAGACTTGTCTTGCGACTTGTACATCGTGGCTCATGTGGTCAGAGTGGGCAAGATGCTCTTTTCCGAGAGTACCAAGAAAGGATCCATTCAGAGTTACCGGAGGCCGTATGGCGTTGCTGTCTTCAAACCATCCGTGGAGTCTCTTAAAAGTGAAGACAAAGAGGTTTGTTTTTTCATCTCTTCCCATAAAGTAGGTTCACAAATGGATTTACAAGTGTGTATTTCTGTATATACCTGTTCTTCAATTCAATCTTCTATCTCATATTTAGAGTTGCAATCACTAGATTCTTTTACAACTCTGTTGAGGTCCCATGAGTTAAACAGGGATAACTTTGCTCATGGCCTGGCTGGCTAACATTTCAGCTTTATTTACTTTGCTCCTGGCTACACTTTATCCATTTGACCAGCAGCTTCCATAAATTCCATACTACACATTATCCATTAGACCAGCTGCTTCCATAAATTCCAGACTACACTTTATCCATTAGACCAGCTGCTTTCATAAACTCCAGTCTACACTTTATCCATTCGACCAGCTGCTTCCATAAACTCCAGGCTACACTTTATCCATTAGATCAGCAGCTTCCATAAACTCCATCTCCATACTACACTTTATCCATGAGACCAACTGCTTTCATAAACTCCAGACCACACTTTATCCATTAGGCAAGGATTGAATGAAACTTTGGTGATAACAAGTTTATTGTGTTTCAAAACATCATATCAAAACATGAGAGTCTTTGGACTCTTTTTCTTTATTTTAGAGCACATGTTTGAGATGACCTCCATTTAGCTCTGTGCATTTCTTGAGGCGCATCACAAAGTTGTCCATGAAGTCCTTACAAACCGACCGACTATTGGCTCTAATCTCCTCCCTGATAGCCTGCTTGAGTTTCGTGATGGTCCTGGGTCTCCCTGCATACACTCTGTCTTTAAGCTAGCCCCAGAGAAAGAAATCTAGGGGGCTAAGGTCTGGGCTGTGAGGTGCCCACTCAAAATCAGTCTTGAGACTGATCACATAGCCACCAAAGTTCTCTTTCAGCCAATCTCGCCACAGGTTTGAGAGCTTGATCCATCTTGCTGGAACCAGAACTTTCCCATAAGCGACGGGAACGGGGTCTGCAGCTCCCTCTTGAAGGTTTTGAGGACCTCATCATACCGCTCGTGGTGACTGTCACTGTCGCACCAGATTCCTCGAAGAACAATGGTCTGATGATGCCTCTGGTTGAGATTGCAATCCATACCCTGCACATAGGGGAGTGTAGGGGCTTGTTGGCTACCTAATTTGGTCTGGAGGTCCCCCAGAAGACATTTGTCTTCGAGTTTACCTTTCCTTCAAGATGGAAATGAGCTTTATCTGAGGTCCAAAGGAGGTTAAGGAAAGTTAGGGTCTCCTGAATCTTCTCTAGTATCCTGACTGCTAAAGCCTTTCTCTGCTCCTTGTCTGAGGCTGTAAGGATCTGCTTCGTTTGTATTCTCTAGGGTAGGCTTTTACATCCATTACTAGCACTCTTGCAAGTCTCATGGGATATACCGAGGGACTGACTTCGCTTGCGCACAGAGCGTTTTGGACTCTGCTGAACTGATTCTCTCACACTCTTGACCAGCTCAGCTGTACACTTCCTGCGGCATCCTGAATGGCTTGGACGGTTGTCACTGGTTGCATTGAGATTCTCCACTGTCCCATAGTTCTTGAAGTGGTCCATCCTGTCCTAGATTCTGCTCTTGGAAGGGGCTTTTTCACATTCGAACTGATGCACAAAAGTGTCCTGCAGTTTCTTGAACGAGCCTGTCTTGTAGTAATGTTTGACGCAGTATATTCTTGGCTGGAGCTCCCATTGAGATCTAGTTGTGTTCACAGGCGTTGCTTCTGTCATGTCCTGCAAATTAAGGGTGATTAGTGAATGAATGAAGGATATATCACAAAAAGTGTGTGCGGGCCTGTTTTTTGGTGGTCACCTTGTATTATCTGTTCTGGTACTAGGATGAGTGGGGTTACTACTGCTTGTCCCATGTACTTGGTACAAGTTTATACTCAAACTTGTGGACTATTAGATTTCTTGGAGGAGGCTGGCCTCCATTTTTCCCTGCAGCTAAGCAGGTCTCTGGGTCATGCAAATTTTGTATTGTGTTCATCTTCTGTCTGCAACGAGTCGCTGGTTCAATGTAGCCAGCTAAAACCAATGCTACCAAAGGTAATTGAGGTCCCTGAGTTGGAATATAAAGTTGACCACCTAGTGACAAGAGGTGCTAAATCGGACATTTTCGCAACAGGTCCACTAAATCATGTCCCTCTAGTATGTGACTCTATTTGGTGTTAGTCACATGATGGCGGGGAGAGGGAGGTGTGCCTACTCCCAATGCTGGAGTGTGCTCTATTCTTGTTACTTTTGTTTTGTTTTCATTTTTTGCTTTTGTTTGCTTTTTTTATTTGAGTTTTCAAGTAGCCTAGTATTAGGCTGAATTTTGAATTATAGAGACTATGCCCTTGCTAGTAGTTGCTAGATGGGCGCCATTAAACAAAAAAGAAAAAGCTCAAAATTCTTGGCAAACAGAAGAAAAAGCCCCAAATACTTGGCAAAATAAGAAAAAGCCAAAACTTCTTGGCAAAAAGAAGAAAAACCCAAAAATACTTGGCAAAAAGAATAAAAAGCCAAAATACGTTGTAAAAAGAAGAAAAAGCCAAAATATTTAGCAAAAAGAAGAAAAAGCCAAAATACTTGGCAAAATAAGAAAAAGCCAAAACTTCTTGGCAAAAAGAAGAAAAAGCCCAAAATACTTGGCGTAAAATACGAGGGGGGTCAATAAGTTTTGCAATTCGGATATAAGGAAACGAGATATGAGGAAAAGTGTTTTATTATTTTTCAATATAACTACCCTCGACTTTAATGCACTTGCGCCACTTGTCCCTGAGGATTCGAATTCCCGACAACCAGAAATCTACCGACTGCTGTTCAATCCACTCCTGGACGGCGAGCTGGACATCTTCATCGTCCCCAAACCGGCGTCCACACAGTGCAGCCTTGAGCTGGCGGAATAAAAAGTAGTCGCTAGGGGCCAGATCTGAACTGTAAAGGGGATGGTTGAACTCCTTGAATCCGCACTGGAGTAGGGCAGCTTGTGCAACTGGCCTTGTGGAATTTGATGACGTTGAAGTCGATCATGGGGCGTGAGGTTTCTAGGGATCCAAGGGCAGAAACCTTGGTCATGGGCAAATTGTGGTGGATGATGTTGATAACACTTCCATGTGATATTCCAAGTTCTCGCTCGATTTCTTCGACCTTCACCCGTCGATTTTCGAGGATCATCCTCTCCACACGGGCCACATTGTCCTCGTTGGTCACGTCTAACTGGCGTCCTGGACGGGGGTCATCTTCAAGGGACTCAAGACCATGGCGGAACTCCCTATTCCAGCGTGCAATGGTTGCATAGGAAGGGGCGGTGCCATATTACACAAATGAGTAATCGGTGCTTCAACTTCGTTAGGCTTCCTTTCTTGCCTGTCGGATACATTTTCTGGTGCTCTTCGATAACGGGCAGGAGGCATTGCAGCTGGTCCCCCGACTTCGTGCTAGGGTTCTTAGTGAAATCCTGTACCAGAGCGACCACTCATTCTGCTGCATCATCGGTGATGAGAAGGTCACCTACTTGCATTGCCCCGGCCTGGTATATGTGGTTTGTCCCCCACAGGGCAGGATCGGCGTCGAGGAACCCTTTGTCGATTTCCAGCAGATCCAGGAATTTCTCAGTGTTTTTCGTGATGAAGGAGGCAATGGTCAGATGTCTAAGTCAGCCTCCTCGATGAGAACCTTGGATGGAGGTTCCTCTGATGCCTCCACACTTCGGAGGTTGGCAACAACATTCCCCTTCTCCTCCAAGCACAGCTCATGGTCAAAAAGCACAAGACCAACTGTCACTTCTGACAGATACCACATGTGACATCCCAACACTTTCAGCCCTTGCTCTCTGATTACCTTGTTCGTCTCTTTCGTGAGGGCTTTGTGTAAAGGTCGAGGTCGTTTCTTCAGGCTTTTGCTGAACACGCAGCTGAGAACCACATTCGAATGTAGTAGCGTACGATGAAGACACAGAACTCGCCTAGTTTTGGAGGAACTGCGGCATCGACTGTGTGTGAAGTGGATGGCCTCTGTTTCTTGTATTCTACGAACTGAGGCGCGAAGATCCACATTTTCACAGCATAAATAGCTCTTGCCATCCGTCGAGCCCAATGGACTGCTCCTGTCTTGTGGAAAAAGATCTTCTTGCCTCCATGAGGGATTCCACCAAGGAACAAAACGGCTAGTTCTAGCAGTTCCCGGTAGTCGCCACGTGGGTGGTACTGTCGGAGGTAGCCTCGGCAGAGTTTGAGAACATCGTCCACCCAGTCCTCCTTGAGCTCTTCGTGTGCTGCCCTGTACTGGTCTTGATCAACAAACTGCCAGAACTTTCGGAAACGGACAAAGGCAGCGATATCTGAACTTTGAGATGCTTCTGGGATGAGAGTCGAGAAAACAGCTTCCAGCAGAATTTCCAGCACATGATGGCGACAGGCCAGATGCAGCAGATCTCGACCAAGGATTTGCTGCAGTCGAACGCACACTCCACCCTTGGATCCCGTATTTGTCGCCGTTGTGTCGAAGCACAGCGCTCGAATTCGATCGGATATAATGGAATGGATGGTGTTTGCTGTAGGAATCTGCTTTGCCATCAGTGATGGGAACTGCGATGATCTTCTCCAGAGTCGGTCCATAACGCCTTCATTTGTGAGGGAGGGCATAAGTTTTCCATCCCAGTGGCGTGTGAGTGGTACATCAGGAGCAAAGTTTTCTTTTGGCTCTGCAGCCTTTTCCTGGCGATGACGTCTTCGTTGCCGATTGATCGTGCTCGCGCTCAATGATAATTCTCCAGCGTTCGCTCCCACCTCCTCCGTGAATGGAAGCAGCACGTTTGCAGCTTAACGGTCACTTTTGTTGGTCCGGTCCAGAGCAGCAGAAACTTGTGGGGAGATGATTTTCTTCTGCAATGCTGCACGGTGGGATCGTTTTGGTGGAGGAGTTACTATCACGCCTTGCTCTTCAGACGAAGTGGGCGAGGTCGAAGACTCGAGTTCAACGGCAACCTGCCTTCCGTGAATGCTTGACTTTCCTTTGCAGCTCTACTTCTTTCATCGTCTCCCCACTGCTGTGTCTGTTTCTCTTTTTCCAAACAGTCCGGATCCACACCGCCCATCTTTCCCTGCCTGCCCGACTTCCTCTGAGCTTCATTGAATTCGCTGTCCTCCTTGATCTTGATCAACTACATGGCGTCGCGATGTGCTACCTTGAACAAATTTTTCAGGGAAGCAACGAAATTCGCTGTTTTCCTCAACCTGCCCTGTTGTCTGGTATTTTGATTTCAATCCGTTGTACTCTTTGTGCATACTGAGCCTAAATAAGGACTGTGCGTACTTTCCTGAGGATATCACACGGATCAATGGTCGGAATATTGGCCTTGAAGTACTGAAAAAGCACAGGACTTCTTCACGGTTTGGGGGAACACTCGATGGCAACTGTTGAGTTGCTGGGCCTCCTAGGAGCCATAACTTGTTAGCGGACCTCGTGAAGACATCTGTAAAAAAGAAACACAAGATAATAAACAGACATGAAGGTGTCATGCTACATGACTTAGGTTTTGCTTGTAGTGTTTCCTCATCAACATACATGAACTGCCGGATTCCGCATTATAGTCCAAACACTTTTACCCAAATCCTCAAGGGCAAGGATCACCTTGACATGAGAGGCATATAAATACTAACTGCAGACTCCACAAACACAGGGCACTTATTACTTGTCCTTTTTATGCTTAATCACATTTCTTTCAGGGTCCTTTTTATGCTCAATCACATTTCTTTTGCTGTCCTTTTTATGCTCAATCACATTCTTTTGCTTGTCCTTTTTATGCCCAATCACATTTCTTTCACTGTGCTTTTTATGCTCAATCACATTCACTTGCTTGTGTTTTTATACTCAATCACATTCTCTTTTATGCTCAATCACATTCTCTTGCTTGTCCTTTTTATGCCCAATCATATTTCCTTTGCTGTTTTTATGCTCAATCATTCTTTTGCTTGTCCTTTTATGCTCAAGCATATTATTTTGCTTGCCATTTTTATTCTCAATCATATTCTCTTGCTTGTCCTTTTTATGCTCAATCACATTCTCTTGTCCTTTTTATGCCCAATCACATTTCTTTTGCAGTTTTTTATGCTCAATAACATTCTTTTGTTTCGCTTTTTTATGCTCAATCATATTCTCTCGCTTGTCCTTTTTATGCTCATTCAGATTCTTTTGCTTGTCCTTTTTTGCTCAATCATATTTCTTTTTGTCCTTGTTATGCTCAAAGAATCATGAAAACACCTAATTTATACTACATTAATGCAGTGACTTCTGCCCTGGTAGGAGATTGCCTGATGGGCACTAAAAAACAACTACAGAGATAAACAGTTAACTCTTGCACATGGCTAATTTTTACGACTAGTTGCCCCCTGCTTCCATCAAATGTACATTGGAAACCATGCGGCAGTTGCCATCTACACTGTTGCACACCCTTCCTACCCCAATGCCTGTCGGAGGATCTGCGGCTAAATATCTTCCAAATATTTTCACTCACTCTATCCTCACCACTTTCTTTACATATCTCTTGGTAAACTTTGTCTGCAAATTTCCCATGTTGATTTTTCCCTTAAATTTAGAGGGGGGAGGGGGGTCCATTCTTCACTGGTGCCATTTTTAGTTCCACTTCCTTCCTTCCTTCCTTCTTTCCTTTCATTACACTAAAACAAAAGAATTGCATGATAGAATATAAAGTCTTGGATCCATGTGGGTGAAGGGGGGGGGGGGGGTCACTTCAGCCATGCCTATAGTGTGTGTGTAGCGCTGGAGTGACTGCCCACCCCCCACCCCATGCTGGGGTGTGCTGCTTCTGCTTTTTTGCTTGTTTCTTTGTTATTGGTTTTTTGCATGTTTTTTATCTACTCTAGTATTAGGCTGTAGTGTAATTATGGCGACTTGTACCCTATTTTGCCCTAGTAGTTTGTGTAGAAGGAAGAATGGATAAGCCACTGGTTGAAGGATTACATTGTTTCTTTGTACATTGGCTCTTTGTACTTGTTTTCAAAATATACCATTTCAAGACCCTTTTAAGCTTCAGTTTTGATATACATAAGAAAAGGAGGAGTGCAAAAGGTTGATCAATGGCCAATGCGAGGCAGGTCTTTAATCCCAGTCTATTATTTTTAATATTTTTTTTGCTGTCATCGTAGATTCTCTCTCACTGCTCTTCCTATTTTTGGCCACTGTCTCCTGGTTCACCCATTTTTGGTCCACTGTGCCTCCAGCTACTAGTAGTGAATGCCAGGCAGCCTTGTAATTTCCTCCTTTTTTTTCTTGAAGATTGAGTTAATTGGCAAAGTGCACACAACAGATGAGAAAGACATGTGGCAGCTCCTGGATCTGATCATCAAGAAACAGTCAAATAAGTTTTCGCTGGCATCTAGCAACGCTTCTATAGGTAAAAAGGATTTTAAGTTTGAGGCCAAGAGGAGTTGGTGTGCGCTGTTGTTTGGCGCTTGACGGGTCCAAGCTATTTTTCTCCTTTGTTCAGCTTGTACACTCGAGAGAAGGGCGTGATGTCTCATAACTAATGTGGCGAAATGCCTTCAAAAGTGATTCTGCAAGAGGGTTTCAGTTTATACCTTTAAATACCCATGCTCTTTGTATTGAAGCATCCTTAGGTATTTTGGTTGTACCATTTTGGTATCCTCATTTAAAGTCTATAAGGTTTTCTTTATAATCCTTTGTATTTCTGATATTCTTTGCCCTATTCATATGCACAATCACATTTTGTCTGTCCTTTTTATATTCAATCACATTTTTTTTT
This sequence comes from Ceratothoa steindachneri, assembly GCA_963969495.1. NCBI lineage: Eukaryota > Metazoa > Arthropoda > Malacostraca > Isopoda > Cymothoidae > Ceratothoa > Ceratothoa steindachneri. The sequence goes on along the minus strand of OZ018328.1, from coordinate 38,991,208 downwards.
GCTTGTACTTTTTATACTCAATCACATTTCTCTTGATTGTCCTGATTATGCTCAATCACATTTCTCTTGCTTGTCCATTTTATACTCAATCACATTTCTCTTGCTTCTCCTGATTATGCTCGATCACATTTCTTTTGCTTGAGCTTTTTATGCTCAATCACATTTCTCTTACTTGTCTGTTTTATGCTCAATCTCATTTCTTTTGCTTGTCCTTCTTATGCTTAATTATATTTCTCTTGATTGTCTTTTTTATGCTTAATCACTTTCTCTTGCTCGTTCCCTTTTATGCTCAATCATATTTCTTTTTGTCCTTGTTATAAATCGGTATGGGTAGAGTTCTCTGGCTTAAAAGAGGACCCTGATCTATGATCTGGTTGCCCTGGCCATTGACGCCTTCAAAGGAAAATGGCAGTGTCTAAGGTTGTATATGTGAGGGTAAAGCTTGTTTTGGGATTTTTTCTCCTTCCTTTCACCCAGCATATTTTCTAAGCCAAGTTGACCCTTCCTAGAGATGGGGTGTTTATGTGTGCTGCATTTCATCCAATCAAGGTTTATCCCCCCCTTCCCCGCATAATGTTGGATGGCTTTGTGTTTAATAGGACATAAAGGGGTAGGAGTGGGGTGGGTATATATATATTTTTTACCGGCAGTGATGTGTGTTGACCCTACTGCAGGGGAGCAGTTGGAGATGCATTGATGCATGCTACCTCACATCCCATGAGTGTGGAGGTTTAGATGATGATGAAATTTGATTCTACACAAGGTTGTCAAACACACACAAATGGAATGCAGTTGGTCTCTTCTGCAATTTTGTAATTGCATTTATTTTTTAATTATATTAAATATCTATTTATGTATGCCTCATTCCAATTTGGTTCCATGTTTTTTTTAAAACAGTCATTAGTATTAAACTGCTACAAGGAGACTTGGATCTGGCCATCAAGGAGAACCCGCTGCTCCTCAAGGAGATTTGTCTCACCAGAAAACTTGGGTTCGCTGATGTTATTATGCCAGGCGAAATCAGGTGAGGCATTTATTCACTATCAAGAAGGACGGCGCAAGATTCAAATTAGCACTTTTGAGCCTTTGTCAATTCATCCTGAGGAAGGATGGCACAAAATTCAAAGTAGCACTTTTAAGGTCTTAGTGGTATATTCGCAATGAGAAAGGACTGCACAAGTTTCACAATAGCACTTTGAGGGGCTTGTATTGTTTGTAGAATTTTAGTCTTTGTATGCAACCCACTAGACCATCTCACATACAAAACATAACTACAAATACACCTAGAAAGGACCGTCACAACATCACCATTCTATAACTAAACATAGACTGCATTCAAAATGAGCACATTGAATTCAAGCACTTCCTACATAAACACAAAATTCACATTGCAATTGTACAAGAAACAAAACTTGGGCATAAACATAAAACACCAAATATACCTAACTATACAGCTATTACACAAGACAGACAACATGGTGAAGGTGGTAGTCTCAGCACATACATTCATCACAACATCTTATACATAGAAAAAACACATGCATCTGAACCTTAACACAAGTTGATAGACACACAGAACTGCAAGCATTTCAAATCAAAACATGTAAGAACAAGCACGTTACACTCATTAACACATACATCCCACCCGAACACTGACCTAACTTATCAGACAATCACACAAATCAGTCTACATGCACTGAATAACCTCCCAGATATTATTCTGGGTAGAGACTTCAATTGTAAACACACTGACTGATATTAGCAACAAAACATGACCAACAGAGGCATAGATATCAGCAACCAATTAGACCAGCTCTTCATACTAAACTACCCAAATGTACCCACAAACATCCCACATAAAGGAAATTTTAATACCACCTTCCCTGATATCACCCTTTGCTCTCCCAGTCTTACAACACCCACAACTTGGAGAACACTAACTGACCTCTCATCTTCTCCCTCCAATCATTATCACACTACGCACCGCAACAGGCACACACACATCATAATATCACTAACTTCAAACGCAAACTGATGAAACTATCTGGAAACCACAGAGCCTCACTTTCAAGAACTTAATCACATGCCCATTACTAACACAGACTTCACCGTTGCACAGTTCAATGACATCATAAATGAGGCAGACAAAACATATATTCTCAAAGGAAACAGGAAACACCAACAACCCCAACTACTCACCAGATATCAACAAATTGATTAGGAACTGCAACAATCTCCGCAACACACACACCTGACACCAAAGAACAAATACAAGAACTCAACCCACAGATTAACACAAGATTAGCACAAGAACAACAAGAAAACTAGATCGCATTCACAGAAACCCTAGATCGCAAAACAAACTCATCCAAACTTCACAAAACAATTCGGTCTCAAATTCAAACTGGTAACACACCAAGTCACGCTGCCATCACCATAACAAACAAAATTCACTCTTTCGCCAGATCACATTTATCAGCTGCTTGATGAAACAAATGAGCTTGACAATCTGCCATAACCACAATACCCAAACACCAGGCTATGGCATGTACCAATGACACTGGGAAAAGAAGGAATAGGAGATAGGGTTGGGGATAAAAAAGGAGTAATGTGAAGATTAGAGAGGCCCTGCCCTTATCCAGAGCCTTTGAATGGTATCATAGGATGATTATTTTGAATGTATTTGCACCTTAATATCAACTTATAGGTGCAATAGGATCCATCAGACTTCTGACCCTCTTACAGGCAGACTATTCATATTACCTCTCCTTCAATACTGGCTGTGGGCTAGTCCGTTTGGGCTTTGCAGCATTTATTTTTGGCACTATTCATTCATTTCTCCTTCAATACCGTCAGTTTCTTTCACAACTAGAATTAAAAAAGAAACAATAGGGTGTATCCAGTCTTCCCAACACTGCCATGCACCCAACCTTGTGATGACAAAGACCATCCTCTGTTCTCAAACCTTAAACAAGCCCCTTGTAACCACACTTAAGACAAGTTTATGAAGAGTGCACCAAATATATAATAGCCCCTCAGCCAGAAATAGGTAGAGGAAGACTTTTAGTGCCCCTAAATCCTACTAAAAAGTGCCCGTTCATGGGGCTCATTCCAGTGGAAGGCTAATTGAGGTTGTATATGCGAAAGGGCAATAAAGCCAAGGTTAAATGCCAAGGGTATAATTCAAATGTGGTGCATTGGATATTTCCAAAGCTTGGGTGTCAACATCCCAGATTGGTAATGGGAATGATGTGGACATTTGGAACCTCATACAAATGGAGTTAAAGGCACAGTAGAGTGAGAGAGGTTTTCCATTAATAGCATTTGAGTCTTTTTTTTTCATTCAACTAAATTGGTTTGATTTTATGGACAAAAGGCAATCAATGTATGGAAGTAAATAACCACTCATCCACTCCCTGTGCCCTCTGCCATTGGAATGAGGGCGGGCATTGATCCTTTATACCATGAGTTGTGGGAGCTAGACCTGATACACCACACGCTGTAGTTTTAGTGATGTTGATCACCACTGATCACATGTGGGAAAAGGTGTTTAAGAAAGGAAGGTTCCCGGTCCAGTGTATCCCCATTTCATGAATGGGTGATGTCATATTTGGTTGTCTTTTATAGTGGGCAGAGATATCACAGTGTTCTCACTCCCCCAATGCGCATAACTGTTACACCCCTGTCTATCTGTCCGGCGCGATAACCGTGCAGTGTGCGCCAAGGCACCTCACCAATCTTAACCGTTTCCGCCATAATCTGCTTTGATGAAGTGAGTAGTACAGCCAAAAGCCTCGGCACACCATACTGTCCATTATTGTGACCTTGCTCTTCAAAAGCACCCTCAGAACCGAGTGATAAATCGATTGGCCTCATGAGGAGCTCCCACTTGTCCCTTGTAGTCTTGATGGACTCGTGCACACATGCTGATGGAATACACAAGTTTCCATAGGAGGCAGGCATCCATTTTATTTAAATCTGGGGGTTTAGGTGGATGTTCGCTTTTTATTTATTGCTTTTTTGTTTGCTTTAAGTTTTCATTTTTTAAAAGTAATTACCCCATTTGTAGGCTAAAGACTAAGTTTTATAAGTGTATAATTTCTGCAGCTCTTTCCTTGCTGGTAGTTGCTAGTATAGACCCCTAAAACGAATCCCCAACCTCCCACATTTAAAAATATTTTTTTGCTTATGGGTAAGCTCATTTTTTAAATGACCCATGGTTTGGAGTCATCCTTTTCTTTCTAAAATACTCATTACCGAATTGCTTTTAACCATCTATGACACAAAATGAGCCACAGAAATTCGACTGGTGTCACATAGAGATAAATTTAACCTAATTCCTGTATAAAATTTAACTGCAGTTGCAGAATCTTGCCCCTAGAAAATAATTATACTCTCTCTACACTTCTAGAAGACAATCCTCAAGGCATTAGATTTCCTCATATTATAACATCCAGGTTGTTAAAGGTAAATGGAAGCAATGAACTCTGTGTAACAATATCTTTTTACACAGAAATGACTTGTATGTGACCCTATCCCATGGGGAGTTTGAGAGAGGTGGCAAGTCTGTCGGCAAGAATATTGAGATCACAGTCATTGCTTCCGATATCACTGGTCATCCAATTCAGGTGTGTACGGGTTACTTTCAAAGATGGGCTGACTTCTCATTCAATTTTTTTGTACACTGATTACTCGTTACATCCAAGTATGTTTGTGAGGTCCTCCATTTTATGTCTCCCATAAACCTCGGTGTCTCTCATGTCACTTGCCCAATAATGAGATATGATGATCTCGGTTAATATTGTTCCAGAGCATAATTTTCGACCCTTTCCCGTTCAATTGACTATTTTAAGATGGAAAATTAGAAATAATCTTGTTTCATAATTGTATTCCTCATTTTGTATGACATAACTCAGCCTTGTTATTTTGTTGTTAATAGCTCCCTTAGATCAGATTCCTCCGACTGCTTTGGAGATTTAGGGAGAAGGCTTTCCTACAGCCTGTGGTGTAGGCTCAATGTTACTAAAATTAAGTGGGACCACAATTTCTGTGATTGTCCTGAAGAAACCAGGTTAGAGTGGAAGGAGGCTGCTGAATGTTAACTCAGCGTGAACGTGTTATGTGCGTATCCTCTCTCGTCCTTAAATAGACTATTTAAATGGCTGCATTCTATTCTCACATGGGTCACATGAATTGCTGAGAGGGTGGCAAATCCTTGTGGTTCTTATCATGCAAGATAATATTTGCCCACACATGGAAACTGCGATCGCATGTTTTGTTGGTACATTGAAGAGAATTTACAGACGAACAACCTCAAGAATGAAGTGATTTTGTGTTAATATGTGGAATTGATTGCTTTTTCAGTGCATTTACCCTGGGACAGGACACAAAGGCATGTCAGAATTTTCTTCTACCATCATGTATCACAACAACTCGCCCCACTGGAAGGAGCAACTAAAGATTGCTCTCCCGATTGACACATTCCCGAAGGCTCATCTACGCTTTGAGTACAGACATTGCTCAAGTAAGTTACTCCGTGGGCACCGAGTCCTTCCTGGTGTGAGGGACAAACTGTTCATTCCCTAAACCACTTTTGGCAATCTGTCCTGGCTACTCAGTCATTTTGCAACGTTATAATAGAGGTAGGAATGTAATTAATATATACAGAAAGTCAAAATAATCATTTAATCTATCCATAAACTCACTTCCTTTAGTTATAGAATTTATATCCTTAATATAGGGCATGGATGTAATAATGCTGAGAAAGAGTGCAGTATAGTCCCACAAAAATGAGAGCTTTAGGAAAAACACTATTAAGAACATAAGAAAAGAAGGAGACTGCAAAAGACCATTCATGGCCTACACTTGGCAGCTCCTGTATGTTCTTGGGAAGCTTTGTAGTAAGCAGGAAACACCCTATGGAGACTGATACACGGTATCTGGTGTGCAGTACGACTTCCTGGCCCGACCCCATCAGGAAGGTCTAGCTCACTGAGTTGACTTGAAGACTTGCGCATTCCTCAGTCCTATGCACCCCCCCCTTTTTTTTAAAGGTATCCCCTCATTTCTTCAATGCTTGGCTTAAAGACCTGACCAGGTTCCTTATGCTGCGTTATGAGAGGCTTTGAAACCTTTTTAAACATCGGCCTTTAACGCCTGCAGATTGCAAGAGACCAAGCTTGAGAGGACCTGGGCATTGGGGCATAAATGATAGGAAGATCAGTTTTGTCCATATGGGATGACCACCTTCCTGCAGCCATTATCGGGTTCCTAAGGCTATACTGTCTCAGTGGCTTCCATGCCCAAATAAAAGTCGGGGGGGGGGGGGCGCACCTCTGGGTTTTCGCATGATATCTTCAGTCTGGCCTCTTGTCAACAACTACTAGTACGACTTAGGGATCCACGCTTGTCATACCTGCTTCTATGGCTGCTAAGAAGTGTCAGAATTTTGTGTGTTAGCTAGCGAGGGAAATTTCATTCACAAAAAAGTGAATTTCGTGCTGGGGGGTGGCGTGGACCACCACTGAAACATGTTTCTCTTAGATGGAGGCCCCACCCTCTTGGCAATTGGTAAAGAAGCTTTATCACTCGAGCTGCTCTCACGCAGTCCACCTCAAAAAAAAAAGGAGACGGCACCCTCTATGCCATCTTAATGGCCCATACAAACTCATAGCAGAGGGAAGGGCCATCCCCCTCTTGTATGTCTCCCGGTAAGGGCCCCATTTGCTTTCTCAGATGATACCGAAAAGCATTGCAGTAATATTAGCCTCTTATGAGGCCCCCTTAGGACAATGGGTAGTTGATCCCTTTAGGCCCTGTCCCCACCCCTTGTTTGGCCCTCGAATGGCTTGCTTAGGGGCCGGCGTGCTGACTACCTGTAACTTCCTGTGAGAGGCTGGCACGCTGATGCCACAAGTGGGAGGATGGCCAAAAGGAGCCTCTGGAGGTCCAGTAGCGAGCGCTGTCCACGGGTGCCCTTATCCCAAATAAGAGGCTCTTCCTCGCGGAGGAATCACTCTGAACCTAAGTTCACTTCCACTCACGGTCCTTCTAAGGGGGCACAAAGCCCCTGAGTGCTCGAAGGGAGAGGAGGGCTCAACTCGTTTCTATGTAGCCTAAAAATGGCCTGATGTGTTTCCATCACCGAGAGAAACCTGACTGAAGCTTGGCCCGCTCAGTATTGTGCCCCTATCTGGAGGGGGGAGAAAAAGAGGGTGTAGAGCTCGCCCTCCTTCCCCCAAAAGAAACTCCCCGAAAAATAATAAGAAAATCAGGGAATCCTCCTGGGGGGGGGGGAGTGGCCTGGGACAGATGAGTCCCCTACCGATTCGGCAGGTGAGCTGGCCGAAGATGGCATGTTTGGCCTTGGTTTGAGATGGCAAGAGCCGAATTGTCAAGCAAAACTATAAGGTGAGTAGAGCCCCGGTGGCATTGGGCCCCCCTCATTGAGAGGCTACCAGGTGTGTTTGAGCTGACTCGTTTCGAAAGATTTTGAGTCATCGGTTCTAAGGATGGGGGGGGGGGCTGTCTAGGGGTCAGACATTAGCTAGGCTTATCAGTTGAAAACCGAACGCTACCCGTTTCTCGAGCGGGAGCCTTCTGCTAAATATGGCTGACCCTTTCCATGTGGCCATTGTGAGGGCTCTGCTGACGCTGTTCAGGTGATGACCCCCGTACTATCATGAACTTCGTGAAAGTAGTCTGTGTGTGTGAACTCATTGACCTATCTCTACAAGGCATTGCAGAAGAGCTCGAAGAGGTTGATCATGTGATGTGGAAACACGGTTTGGCCTCGAGACTCGCCCCTCCACTCTTTATGTTGGACCCTGGCAGGCTCCCAGAGTCGGTGTAAACTGCGTAGGAACCAGCCTCTATCATGGAAGCATTAGCACTACCACCGCTTCGGCCATGCTAATAGAGCTTAGCATTCAATAGTCGTGTCAACCTGAAATATATGTCAACTGCCCCAAGGGATTAAATCATAATACTGTATCATGTACTGTCTTGTGCGAATTGTGGAGCGAGTCTTGCCCTTCTTCCGGGAAGCAATTTCACTTGTATTTGCATTAAGAGATGCTGGTGATCCAGGCTGCAGGCCAAATCTCTTTCCGAGAGGCCAATGAATTGGTCCTGACACAGTCTTCGTGACCTGGGACCTCTCACATCTCTGAGGTAAAAAAAAAGAAAAGCATATGCTTCTCTCCCCCCTCCCTGTTCCTACGAGCACATCTGCCACCATGCCCGATAGAAGCATGGTGGCTGGAGGTAGAGCTGGAGGCAATTCCGTCTCCCACTCATCCACGACCTCTTTGCAAAAAGTAGTGGCCGCACGCCTCCAGAGTCATTTGACTCACATGAGAGAAAATCCCGGGAAGTGGTACTGAGGCCTTCACTGAGGCTTCTAAAGTCTGCTCACTGAAAGGAGGCAGCTTTTGTCGGACAATGGGTGCAATGGAAAGTCTGGGCCCCTAAAAAAAACGAGTGTCTCCCTACCTAAAGATGACCCGCCAACCAAAAGTTTTGAATCAAGAAAAGGTTTAAGCTCGTATGCAGAGCCACATCGTCCCTCCATAAAACTCGAAGGCAGCAGTCCCCGGAGTTTTGTCTCCACACTGGTTACGGCCATGCCGGTAAGGGTCTTCACTTCCCTTAAGACTCAGTCAGCTCCCCTAATAAAGATCCAGAAGGCGATTTCCTTGTCAAATTACCCTGGACTCCCAGCTAATTTGGAGGAACTGCGAAGGCTCATCTCTCGTTCCCTTTTAGCTGTCTCTATGCCACGGTTTTGGCGAGCCGGGCGGATGTCGAGATTATCTTCTGCTGGGTTCCTGGACATGTAGGAATTGCGGGGAATGAGCGCGCCAAAGAGTCCGCGAGGACTCTGCGACCGGACCAGCGTTTTGCTCTTCCTCACACCGACTACATGGCAGGAATACAAGCAGCTCTTCAAAGAAGATGGGAGACGGTCAAAGGGAACTTAAAGTTGCGTGCCATTGCGTCGCGACTGTTCCCATGGACCTACCCCCCCCAATGCCGCGACGGCTTCAGCTCGCTTTCTGTCGTCTCCGAATCGGACACACTTGTGTGACGCATCGCTATTTGATGGAGCGCTCGCCTGCGCCCTATTGTGACTACTGCGTCGTCCCCCAGACTGTTCGGCACATTCTTGTGGAATGTCCCAGTCTGGGTGATCTTCGCGCACGTTACTTCTTCCGGTACCGGGATGGGTGGGGTCGCTACCGCCTGTTCCTTGTACTCGGGACGAGTGCGTGCACATTGACAGGTGGACTTGTTAACTTTTTGCGGAAGGCCAGCCTTCTCCCTTTTATTTTAAAGTAGCCTAGAACTAGGCTGTTTGTTTGCGGCGACTTATGCCCAAGTGGGCAGTCGCCAGATAGCCCCTTAAAAAGATTTAAAAAAATTAGCTGTCTCTAGGAGACCATGTTGGGCATGAGTCCCTTGCCCACCCTTGCTAGGTAATAGTTTTCACCGAATGGGGGCCAGTTAGGTGGATGCGCAATTTACACTCAATTCTCTCTTTGGTTTTAAATAACTCCTTTTGTTACTGACAAGTGAAAATACACCTGGATAGGAAGTACTCTGTCATTTTGTTGTATATTTCACTGTCAGCTGCCCTTGATGTGGTGGACTTCCACCATCTAGTGGCACAATTGGGTATCATCAACTGTTGAAAAGGGACGGATGCTGTAACTAACATAATTCTCAAGCTCACTTATTCATACCCAACCGTTGCATCATACTACTCTACTCAGTAGTACAGTCACACCCTCTTTTCCCCCCTCCCCTCCGAATCACACCTATCTGATCACATTCCATTACTCCATCACACTAAACCCTTCATTCTCTTACTGTTCATCTCACATAAGGCAAACATCTGATTATTCCCTCCACATATATTCCTTACATTTTATACCTCCACTCGATTTAAACATTGATTCAGCTTAACTGGACGGGGTTCGTGACACTGCTGCAGATGGCGGAACTGGGTTGATGCGGGTGGAGGACAACCTTGGAGGGTGCGGTTTCCAGGACATCCCTCCTTTTTCACGACTTGATGACTTATACGTTATGCTGCAAGAAGGTCTCTTTATAGTGATGCTTTTTAATAGTCCCTCACTGATGCAATGTTATTTTTTATGTTGTTATTTGCCTTCCCTAAAACCTTTTTATCCCTTTCTATTTTATACAGCCCGTGAGAAAAATGAAAAGAAATTGTTTGGATTTTCATTCATTCGTTTGATGGAAGATGAAGGTGGAACAACGTTGCGGAATGGCTCTCATGAGTTGTGTGTATACAAGTGTGATGACCGCAGTAGACTTCTCGTACCTGCTGAGTACTATAAGTCTTGTCCGTTTCTAACCAAAACTGCCATTGACTGTGTCTATTCACTGCCCTTCCAGCGTTCCTCCCGTGAGATGATTGTCGTTGAGACACTCTTGTGCTCCACCAAACTTACGCAGAATGGTACGTGACCTTCAAATGCAACCTTCGATTCACTTGATGAGAAGGCGTTTGCCTAATCACAAAAACTATTTTTTATCACTAACTTAGGACCTGAACCTGTTTTCATTTTGGAGATTAAGGAGGTTTCTATTCACCCTCGGGTTTCCAGCGTCTGAGGTAAAGGTATGATGAGGTTTTGTTTTTACTTAGGACACTGGGAACCGGTGCCTGAAAAATTCAAACCTGTTCAATTTCTATAATGAAGGCAGAAATCTCTGTGATCATGGAGGTATTAAAACAACAGCCGAATGCATCACAAGTAGTTTCCTGTTTGGGTTTTAGGTTAAAGGGTATTTTTTACCATTTCCCTAAGCTTACTACCTTTGCAAACCACTTTACTGATTTTCTGATGGAGATCCTGGTTGTGTCTCATTTCTTAACACCTTGACTGCGAAGGCCTCCAAAGAGCTAAGAGCAAGTTATATAGGTACAGCGCCATTATGTGTTAATGCTTAAAGAATGATATAAAAAAAACTTTTAAGGGATAACTTATTTGGGACTACCAGTGTACCATATATGGCCCAACTTGTAGTCAACATGTTAAGTACTTCCCCGAAGGCGGATCGCCTTCGGGGAAGTACTTAACATGTTGACTAACTCCATTACTTGGTCAGGGTTCTCACAGAGACTCAGTACTGTGTATCAGTAGATTTAGTTTAAGTTGTGCGAGTGTTGGGCATGTTATGAATGTGCAAGGTTGTGTGGGGATGCTGAGAGCAGCCAATCTTAGTTACTATATCAATTTTTTCTCTCAAACCATAAAATTAGAATAATTCACTCTGTGGTCATTTTAAACAATTGTGACAAAACCAAAACCTGATTAATTGAGTTTCATCCAGACCTAAAACTTCATGGCTCAGACAACAGAGGTACACAAATCTCTGTGCAATTTTCCACACTCCCCACACTAAATACAACCAACCAGGAAATCAATTCACCCCAATCATAATTGAGCCTCGTCAGACATAACATTATACATGCCTTTCCGACCTGCTTTCAGACCACCTCCCCATCATCATAAGTGGTTGCACCACTTAAAACCAATCAACCCATCATCATAACATTCCAAATCATTCATGGCAGCAGAACCTCATTCAAAACCACATAGTGCAAAAAAGGTAAATTTCTTCTATTTAGTTGTCTACATAGAAGAAATTTTCACGATTGGCAACTACCCCTCCGTAGACAAAGCACTAGCACAGATAGAACAATCATGCTATCAAAAAATACATTTCCTCCACTGCCAAAGAAAATCACAACCCAAATTACCTAAAAGAAATCTCATACTAAATAAAAAACAAATTAAAACAACAAAGCAGCTCTACAACAAGAATTACAAATCTAACACCTCATTACTTGTATCACAAAACTAATCTCAAAACAGGAAAGGAAAGTTAGTAACAAATAAACGAGTACAATAAATCACAAAACAAACTTGTGCAATTCTGGAGAACCCTAATGAAAATACTTCACAATAATCCCTTCACCACCCAACACGAGTCGCTGATCAACACAACAAAATATCTTCACTAAAACAACACTGTAGTATAATAATGAAATGCTACTCAAACACAGGCTTCTTATCCACACACAGTCAAAACAGACATATCCATAGAGTCGAATCTCAGCTGCTTCCCACCTACACAATCAAAACAGACATATCCATAGAGTCAAATACCACCTGACCCTTCACTGTGGCAGCATTCCTGAGTGCTGCTCGGTTTGACTGAAGAGACCCCCTTGGGGGCCACTAACTAAGACCAAGTTCTCTAAGTGTCTCTAGAACTCTTTAGAGTCACAGGACCTGACACTATCAAAAATAGATCCAAAACATTTAGGAAAATGCAATCTCATCCATTACAAACATTTTCCATCACTCTTGGTTCAACAATACCATTCTCTCAGTATGGAAAACAACATACATCATGCCAATACTCAACCTGGCATACTCATAAACATAGCCAAATGCATACTCTCTCATCTTACTACTGCGCACTTTATCCAAAGCCCTTGAAAAACTCTTTAAAAAAAGAAAGGTACAGACATAACACTCTTACAAACACCTCATGCTTTCTGAAAAGATCACTCCAACATACTCTCTTAACCAACCTCATGCACCACATGCACAATACTAGTAGCAATCGACATAAATTTAGCCTTTGACACAAGGCAGTTGCCAGATGGGCTCTATAAAATAAAATAAAAATAATAGCCTTTGACACGTATCTTAATATATTCTTTCACAATCCTACATAGCAACCTTACTAACATATAAAATGCCTATCACACTTCATTGGACATGTCCAAGTTATACACAAAGCACATAATTCACACAAACGGCGACCCCCAGGGTGACATCCTCTCACCCCTATACTTTTTAATCTAATCACTTGTGACATTCTGCAACCACATCTCAATAACAGCACAACATCCATAAGTCAAAATAGCAACCAAGCTACTACAAGAGAAGGAATCACTAATCATACTATACAAACAATTCATCTGCACCTCCATCAATTATGTAACATCAACTTGACGACCTACAGTATTATAAAACAATGCAGACAAGTTCCAAACAGTAAAAAATAAAGTACTCAAAATTATCACCAGATGCACACAAACCATCCCCATACCACACTTACCGAAACCAAAATCCTACTAATTTGATTACATTTATACCTCATAGGCACCCAATACTTCATCATTGCACTGAACCAATCCCACTCTGACAACCACCTCACAACAAAACCACCATTTCCTAAACCCAATCAAGTACCCTAGTACCCTTAGCACAGGACACATGAACTCTAGTACAATACAAGCCCCCCCCCCCCCAACTTGATAAAACACTTTCATATACCTTAATTCATTGCCACTTAACCTTTCACCAAACACCCGTCCCCCATAGACAACTCTGAGAAATCTCTACTATGGAGACACGGTAGTAAGGGAAAATAGTTTTGTTTTTTTTCTTTCAGTCAGCGGCTTTTTAATCTTGCATTTCAGTGGATCTTCTTTCGCTCTTGCGCTGGAAGTCTTCCCCGGATGGCATCGGAGACACGTTGATGCGATTGGTGAGAGTGGATGGTGCGGAAACTGTGAAGTTCTTGCAGGATGTTCTGGACGCGCTCTTTGGCATGTTCTCCACTGAGGACGGCAACTCTACGCAGTATTCTGGTCACGTTTTCCACGCACTTGTTAGTACCAATGGAAGGGGAGGGGGGGGGGGGGGTAACTCAATCATTCAATGCCTGATTTTTCTTTGGACATTTCTTGACAGTTGGTTCCATTGTTTTACTTTTAAAATGCCATAGATGATTTGGGCGTATTAGGGTCAGGTTCCTACAAACCAGACTCAGCTGAGATAGTTTGTGGGGGTGGGGGGGTAGGTCTAATATTAATTGTTGTTGGCTCAATTAGGTCTCATGGAGGCAGACCTCATTTGGGGCATATGGGTGTATCTAGTTTATTTTCTGTTATCGATTTTCTTTTTTTATAATCCGAAAGATAGACTTATTTTTGTAATTCCAATGGCTGTGCCCTTGTTGATGGCTGCCAGAAGGGATCCTAAGTGCCCCCATGCTAACCATTGGTTCATCCATTTAAAAATGGCCATCCTTTCTAGTTCTAACCCGAGGTTTCTTCACCCCTGTACCTTAAAGGCCTCGTTGCTATTGCACTTTAAATTCAAGGAATATTAAGACCCTTCACAATCAATTAGCTCTGTCGCTCCACATGGGTTTTCCTCAATTCATCCTAACCCCTTTCTGGAATGATACCATGGGGCTTGGTATTTTCCACAGGTCTCATTGAGGTTGGTGGGGCATTGCAGCCGAGGGGGAAGGAGTTGAGGATGGGGTTTATTTGGGGATTCGTATAGGGAGGGGAGGGGAGGGGGGGGGGCGATCCCAGGCGAGCCACAGTGGATTCAAATGGGTTTCGCTTCGCAGTAGGGTTTTATTCTCAATCAGGGGGGGGGGGTTGCTATATGGTATTTTTTTCCTTTTGTTGAGGGGGAGCGGGTATGTGTGTATCTGGTGAAGAATTGTGTGAGAATTTTCGCTTCAGCGGAGTGGAAGTGTTTTTTGTTGTGCAGATAGTTGCAATGTGGTGGGTCCTTTTTTTTTTGTACTGTATCTTCTGTAGGTTTGTATTGGGTCTGGATAGTGCCTGGGCTTGGGATATGTAAGTTATGGGGGTGAGGGCGAGCTTGGGCTAGACTGAGGGCTAAGCCTCTTCAGAACCTTCTACGAGGGACACGGGTCAGTTTCCTCTCACTAGATTCAGATTTGAGTGCTTCAGTGGAATTGCCGGGGGGACTCTGTGGCCTAATGGAGAGGAGCCTCGGGAGCTTGAATCCCATTCCCCATTAGGTGTGTGCAAGAGCCATGGCCCCGTTGTTCCCTCTCTTCGGTTATCACTGATTTATGACCCCCCCTTCCTCGCCAATAAGGAAGGGGTTGTTTGATTTCCGCGCAAGTGCAAGTCAGTGTCTGAGGACCTTCCTGCTGCCTGGGGAATTTGAAAGGTAGAACCCCTCTCTGTGGCGAATAGATGGGCAAGGTCGGATGTCGGGTCCGTGGAGATCTAGCTGATGACCTTGAGTTGAGTGTCCATTAAATATGAGGAGTTCACGCCCAGTAGTAAAGAAAGTGCCTCATTGGGGGGCATTTACTTCTCCCAGCCCTCTCCTGATAAACAGACTAGATGGGAAGTGATTGACTACCTCTATTGAAGCGATCGATCAGTTTCCCCAGTACCTTCCTTTCGTTGGGCCTCAAGTATGTGTAGTGATAATAGGATATCCTACTTTTATGATAGTGATCATTGGTTCCCTTTACATAAATATAGATTAAACCCTGCACCCTCCAGCTACCAAAAAAATGCTGCCCATCTTATAATTTCCTGCCTTTCTCTTGACCCTATCATAGTTTCAATTGAACTTCTTTACGAGACCTCTGGATATGACCCACATGCCAACATACTTCTTGAACGCTCTTCTTTACACTTATAGGCTTGAGTTTAGTCACTCCCCCGATCCACAATTGTGGATCGGGGGGTGATGTATCTGGACAAAGCTCAAGATCATGTAGATAGAAAGGCAGTATGACAGGTGTTAAAAATGTAGGGAGTGAATGGTAAACTATTGGGTGTTCTACAGAGTATTTATGTTGTGAGGTGTTTGCTGGGGTGAAAGTTAGCCAGAATGAGTTGTTTGATGTGTGGGTATAAGATAATGTGTGATGTCACCATTGCTGTTTAATATCTTTATGGATTGAGTACCGAGAGAAATACATATGGGAATGAGGTTAATAGGTGTGGAATTGATGATAAATGGGTTCTATCAATGTTGGTGTATGCTGATAGCCTGGTTGTGAAGGGGCGCTTCATACATCTTCAGGGATGATATGGTGGCTATATACCACTTTGTACGCAATATTATACCCTATGTCCTGTTCGAAGATTGTTTCCTCCTTCATTGCCTCTTGGAATATGCCAAGATCCCTTGAGGCTTTGGAATCTCCACACACATGTTGGCAGTATTCGTCGTGATGGCAGGGCCTCTGCAAGGCAGGAAAATTTCGAGATTGTTTTCTGCTGAATTTGGGCATATGTAGTGGTTGCTAGGAAAGAGAGAAACTAGGCTGCCTTCTCAGACTGAGCAACTAGACAGGAATTTCGTTCTCCACTCTGACTACATGCTAGGAATCAAATCAGTCCTTTGGACTTCATTGCTAAGAAGATGGGAGACGATGTTCGGGAATAGAAAGTTGTGTTCCATTCCGTCATGACTTTTCCTGTGGACCGAGCCCTGATGCATCGATGGTAGCAATTAATTTTGTGTCATCTCCGAATTGACATTCTTGTGGGAAACAGTGCCATTAGGTGGACTGCTACCCCAAACCTTTCTGCTAAGACTGTTTGGTCCCCAATACCCCACAGTTGGGTTGAATGTCCTAGTCTTGGGAAGCTTCGTTCGCCATAACTCTATCAGATCGGTACCACTTTTTTCAGCATGCGTGTGATGGTCATGCTCACGTGAGTGCTGTGTGATAACTTTTCTGGAGGATGCAAACCACCAGCGATACTAAATTTTTAAATCCTTGGGGACTTGCTTGAGTCCCTGAAGGAGGGGTTCCTTCGCTTAGCTACGTCCGCATGCCTCATTGTTGTTTTTTAGATTTTTTAGATCTAGTTTATGCTCTATTTATTTTTCCCTCAATTTTTATTTCCTATTTTTCCTGGTGATTTATCCTCGTTGGATGACGCTGCCCCTCCCCCCCCCCCAATGTTAAAAGTTATGGGTCTCTTTTGCAGGTTTTTATCTTCGGTCTTTTGGAAGATGGCAAATTCAAGCATTTTAAGCCTGTGATGGATGCATACATTTCTGGTCATTTTGCTGCAGCTTTAGTACATAAGTGAGTATCTCATGTGATGGGCATGACATAAGTGAGTATCTCATGCGATGGGCATGAACATAAGTGAGTATCTCATGCAATGGGCATGAACATTTTGGTGTTTAGAGATTCTGAGATGATTTATATCGGGATACACCCAGAACATAAAGGGGTGGATTTGTTGTAGTCCCTTGACATGGCAAGACCTTGGATGTATAACCAAGAGGCTTTTGAGTAGGGATAACTTTTGTGTCCAGATTTCTGTGTCTCCTATTTTTACATCTTGCGTGCAATGATAAAAGTTGTGTCAACTATTGGGTGTTGTAGTGGTTTCTCGCAACTTTCCAATGTTAATTTCTTAGCTTTATAGTTTTTGAGGCTGACATAGTTTGCTGTTAGACTTGTCATTGTTCAGAACCGTAAACAATACACCACACCAACTCAATATAAACTCCATCTTCCCTTAAACATGCCGAGCTACAAAACTTACTGCACAAATATATAACACACACAGCACTCATACAAAAAAACAAACAACCTAAAAACAAAACCTTCCCCTTGTTACACTTGGTACCTGTAGCAGCGGCTCACCCTCTTGTCCTCTGCCCCCCACTTGTGCACCCTTCCTCCCCCACTTGCTGCTTTATATCTTCTACTATTTTTGATCCTGTCTACATTCACCAATTTCCTTCCAGATTTCTCTTTACTGAGTTCTGCCCCACAGGGGGTGGAAGGTGTAGTTGGGGCTAATACTCCTGCTGCACCTACCTCGAGGACAAGCACGCAGTCCCGGTACCAGGGTATGATAATAATGAGTTATGACCCACTCCACTCTTTAGTGGACCCACCAATCCCTAGTCATTTTGACATCTAGTCCCCCCTCCCCTCCCAATTTTTCTTCTTACTATTCAGAGAGGTTTTGGTGGCTTGGCACACTTTCAGCCTCTTACCAGAACCTGTCTGAGTGGTAGGGTACGCCGTGAGGTTCCTACCATCTGCAGGGGTTGAAAGACTGTGATTGTGGGTAGATATTAGGTGCGAGGTGTGCTGGGTTGTTGAATCTTTTCAAAGCTTCCACTGGGCAGATTATAAGCTGGCTACGCCAGAGTACGGCGGGTTAGGTTGTCAAGGCCAATCTTAGTTCACATCCACAGGCACAGGCAGAGTATGTGCAAACGATCACATTCTGGATGTCTCTGATCTTATGGGGACCTTTTCCTATATTTTCCAAGGCATTTGGATGCCATAGTATTTTTTTTCCCTGCGCCTTTTTGCCCTCAAACATTTACTATGGCTGCAAGAGGTGGGAAAAAAGAAATGTGGTCAGAGGTCAATAGAGAGCCGCCTCCAAGTGTGGCCTTATCCTCCTCTAGAGACATGGGAATGCGAGGTGAGACTCAGGGCACCTCTTCAACAGGGGGAAGAGCTCCCCCCCCCCCTGCCATCCTCAACGGTAAAAGGGTTTCTCTTTGACCATCTTCTGAGCAGGCTTCACGCAGCTCCAAAAATGAAGAGACCCCTCCCCCCCTATCCTTTCTCAGGACCCTCTCCAACATTCTTTTCTAGTGAACAGGGAGCATCACCCTCTCCTATGTCTCTGGGTAAGGATCCTCACACTGACTACAAGGCGGGAATCAGGGCAGCTCTCGGAACTGCCTGGCAAAGAAGGTGGGAGATGGCCGAGGAGAAATTGAAGTTGTATGCCATTGCGCCATGACTTCCCACGGAGCCCTCAATGCCACAACGGCTTCAGGTCACTTTTTGTCATCTTTGAATTGGGTGCATTCGTAGGATGCACCACCATGTGACGGATCTCTCCCCGCACCTTATTGCAATAACTGTGTTGTTCCCCAGACCATTCGGCACATTCTTGTTGAATGTCCTAGTCTGGGTGATCTTCACGCATGTTACCTGGGGGTGCTACTGCTTGTCCCTTGTACTCGGGACGCATTCATGCACACAGATTTGTGTACTATTTTACTTTTTGGAGGAGGCTGGCCTCCTCCATTTTATATGGCTGTATTTAGTGGTGGTTGCATGGCCCTGCGCCACCCTCGCCGAACCTCTCCTTCTTCCTGCTTTTATGCAGTTTATTTTTTGTTTCTGATTTTGTGCATTTGTTTTAATCTTGTTTAGGCTGTAAAGTAATTATAGCAACTTGTGACCGTGTAGGCAGTTGCCAGATGCCGCACTATAAAAAAAAGTGCAATAATTAATTGAAACATGCACAAATATAAATGGAAATACAATACCTAAGACAAAAACAGAGTTTGTACAATTATAACGAGCTTGAAAATCTGTATTTAATATGATTACCTTTATTCTTCAACACAGCCTGAACAGCGAACACTCTTAGGCAAGCTCTCCTGTAATTGCCTTAGGTAGTCTTCAGTAGTAGTTGTCCAAGCTTCTTGTAGGACACTCCCAAGATCTTTTATGGATGTTGTTTTTTCCTTTCTCTGTTAAGATGATCCCACACTGCTTCAATAAGGTTGAACTCTGGGCTTAGGGAAGGCCAATACATCACTGATAGTGTTCCATTGTGTTTTTCTATCCAGGTATGCTTTTACTGCATTGTCAGTGTGTTTGGGATGATTGTCATGGGTAAAGATGAAGCCTTGGCCAATCAGACACTTTGCAGATAACATTGCATGGTGGATCAAAATCTGACAGGTTTTACAGATGGCTGTACACATTCACTGTTCCTCTTTCCTTTCCTCCTCTGTACATATTAATGACAATTCAAACCAAATACTCCAAAGTTGGATTCATTACTCAATAAAACCTGTGGCCATTGACTTTCAGGCTGGTTCCTATGTAATTTGGCATACCTCAGCCTTTTCTCCCTATTTCTCTTCCTTAAGAATGGTTTCTTGACAACCACTCTTCCTTTCAGACCATTTCTGATGAGGCTTCAGTGAACAGTAAATGGATCAACTGAAGGGCCAGATGCATCTCTCATGTGTTGTGCCTTTGCTGAACTTTTTCATATTTAAGGACACTACTTTCAGATAGTGTTCATCTGCTGTAGATAGTTTTCTATGCATGCCACTTCATTCTTTGTCCTTGTCCAGTTTCCTAAAGTCCTTAAGGACACACTGCACACCATGCCTTGTTATGCCAAGATTTCGGCTAATAGCTCTTTGCGATTCACTTTCCTGCTGGTGCATAAATACTATTATGTCTTGGCATTGTTCTTAGATTCAACACCAGTAAAGAAGTGGGAACAAATTAGTATTTTTCATTGCGACAGGCTGCTAGTAACAGAGTGCCTATATATATACAATTTAAAATTTTTTCTATACTATGTTGTCTGTTATGTGTATACACAAGGGTAGTTCTTCTTTCATGTTAGGTACCATTTCTGATCTTGAATGATTCATAGGTCAATGTTAAGTGTCTTGACAACAAAAATCTCTTTAAAATGGTCAGGTACAAGAGCTGAGCTGATAAAGGATGAAAAAACAAAACAGGCAATTTTCCCCCAAATACTTTGAAAGACCTTCAGAAAGCCTGGACAAACTATTGCTCAAGACCACTTTAAAAAAGTATTTCAAAGTCTGTCCTCTTAGAAGCAAAATATAAAAAATGATGAGATGGCTCAAGACTTTTTGCATAGTACTGTACCTCCTATTTATATTTATTCTTTTAATTACAATACTATCTGTGCAAGGCATGCGTTATTACCTTAGGATTGAAAGTAGCCGATGGGAGAACTTTCTAAGGGCTTCATGTACTAATTCAAAATGGTCTATAGAAAATATCTTCTTTTTTTTTTCTTTAGGGGATTAATAAGTTGTGTGAAGCACTTGGCTGATTTATGCCCTCAAACGGACAAACAAGATCCTATTTTGAATTGCTTCTGCTCTTTGGAATATATATTCAAGTTCATTATTCAGTCGCGACTACTTTACGCAAAGGCGACTGGTGGTCAAAATGAGGAGGCCTTCCGACAGGACATTGATGAACTCTTTGAGTCCTTTGTGCAGCTTCTGTCAGTTAACTCGGATCACATTCTCAACACCCAGGTCAGTAGAGGATCTTTATTTTCCAGAATTGGTTTTTATTGTAGATTTCTGAGTAATTTCATTGACCTGAGTTTTAAATATTCGGCTGTTGGCACCCTAACTCTATTTGTTTGTCCCTTTTGCAAAAGAGGTGTGAACACATTTTGTAATGTGCAGCAACCATAATGCAACCCCTTGGCCCTGGTTGTCCTAAAGCGAGGAGACGTCAAGATCCTCATTGCCTTGATGACTCGAGTCCACAATCTCATGACCGCTCTATACCATGGCATATGGGCATGATAAGGGGATTGCCTGAATCTTCAGCCTGTGGGGCTTACTATTCATAACCTCAGCCAAATCTCACACAAACACTCCAAACCACAGAACGAGGCACTCTGAACAATCAGATGATGTACATGCAGCACACCTACACACAAACCATAATACTCCCAATCAAAAATACACTTGCATGAATGGAACCCAACACTTCAGCAGAGCATTGACCTGTCACCACCCCAACCCTCCTCTGACAGTAAATCCCCCACCACCATCTCACAATAAAGTCCCCAACACCCAATCATATCAAGGAAGCCCCAGTACACTACTTCCAATGTCTCTACAATAACCATCCTCCCCACTACCAAACCCTAACTTAATCAAAGACACTTGAAAGCACTCCCTACAAACATCCTAAATGAGCTCCCCCTTCTATAATAAACCAATCAGAGAAATCATTACATAGAACACACCAAATAATCTTATCTCAACTCAGGTTAGACCGCTCCACTAAACTTCACTGTACATTCTGCCAAACTTCACTGGCCACTCCACTTAACTTCACTAACCACCCCACTTAACTTCACTAGCCATTCCACTAAACTTCACTGGCCACTTAACTTCACTGACCACCCCCACTTAACTTCACTAGCCATTCCACTAAATTTCACTGGCCACCTCCACTTAACTTAACTGGCCACCCCCACTTAACTTCACTGGCCACTCCACTAAACTTCACTGGCCTATATATGGTTGGTCTCCTGATGGAGTCCCAATTTGGGTTGGCTTTACTGTAGACCTCATCCAAAATTAAAAGGCAGCAAAATGAGGGGACTGAAATCCCCCACAAAATTATTATTTTTTCAATTTGGATATCTTGTAAAGTTCCGCAATAAATAAAAAATCCCCAAAGGTCTGCATTTAAACTTTACACATCCCTAATCCTTTTCAGCTTGCCCTGTTGGAGCACATCCAAGGTGCCTGTGACCAGATGTACCGAACCTTGAGTGTGGTATCTGTTGTGAGCCACCTTAATGCACTGCTCTATGTCATCAGCATCGATATCCAGGATGCTATGGTTCAAGCCAAACTCCACGCCATCAAAAATGCCATATCCCCAGCTATTTTTGATGACGAAGGTAAGCTTTATTTTACAAGAGGTTAAATTTAACAGTTAAATCCTACAAGACTTTAAGCCATTTGGATTTTTTTCTGAGTTATCCCTTACAACAAGGCTCTTTGTACTCCAGCAGCTTCTGTACCCATAAAGAAGTTAAGGTTCTGAATGAAGAAGACCCCTCCACCTCCCAAACTTCTAAAACTATTTGGAACATGAAATCCATGGGCAAGAAAATTTTTTGGCTTGGTTTAGTACCAGCGACTCATTAACACTTTAGACCCATTGCCACAGAAGAGTTTATGTCCCTTTGGAAATAGTGGCTCGACTTAACCATTCAGCCAAAGTAGATCGTATCCCCGACTTCTAAACACGATATTAGGACCCAGCTCTGGATCGTCTCCCAGTATTCTCTTTACAGACGATTCAGTACATACAAGTTCCCATACAGACACACGCCCCACTACTTGACAGAACAGTTCAAATATAATTCCAGTTACTACATCATGTCAAAATGACCCACAAATTCCTTTGTCCATGTTACCACTTCTAAATATTTGCGCTGATAATATACAGCCACGGCAAAATGACTTGAGACCTACCACATTTTTAGGGAAAATAAAAACTTCAGCCTGAAAATTAGACTATTGTACAAAAAAATACATAGTAACCACATAGTTTAGTATTTAGTCGTGTTGCCCTTATTCTTGATGACCATATTGAGCCGTTTTGGCATGGAATCACTTAGGTTCCTGAAGTAATCCAAGGATATCTCTGTGCACCACACCATCATCAGCTCTGCTCGGAGGGTATCCAGGTTTGGAGTCTTTTTCCTGCACATGGTTTTCTTCATTTTCTGGACTATTCCCAGGCCACTCTAACACCTCAATCTGTCTCTCCTGGAGCCACTTTGTGACCTTGGCCGTATGGCAGGGAGCACTGTCATGCATAAAGATTTCACACTCGTGAATGGTGAACATTTCCAACATATGGTCATTCAGAAAGTCAATATACCGATCAGCGTTCATCTTTTGGTTCTTTTGAAGGAAGTAAAGGCCCACCCTTCCCTTCTCACCAGAAAAAGAACTCCAAACCATCACTGAATCTGGGTGTTTAACTGTCGGAACAGTGTATCTTGGGTGGTACCGATCGGAAGACGACGGGCGTCGAACCGTGATAGACTCCGTCCGAAACACCTTGAAATTGCCTTCGTCGGAAAACATCACCTTCCTCCATTGTGCCGATGTCCAATGTACACATTTCTTTGCGAATACAAGACGTTGCTTCTTCTTGCGGTCATTTCTAAGCGGTTTCGTGGCGGCTTTACGGCATGGAAGCCCCAAGTCCTTCTGCAGCCGATGCTGAATGGTTCGAACAGCGACGTTTTGTGGCAGTCCCAGATGCAATTCCTTCAATTCGGGCGCTGTTGGTCGAGGGTCCTTCTCCAATTCTCTCTTCATGAGGACATCTGTAGCAGCAGAAGTCTTCTTCGCCTTCCACCGCCGAATTTGTGCTCCGGAATGGCGTTGGGTGGGAGTCCAGGCTGCTGCCAGCAGCCTCAATATGGTTGCTTTTGCTCTTCCTGTACGTTCACATATCGTCTTAATCGGGACGTTTTCTTGTCCCCACGCAAGAATACGGGCTTTCTCCTCAGCAGTACAGTACTTTCCAGGCATTTCAAAACGACCATGGGAAAATACTGAGCAGGAACCACTAGCAACAAAAAGCTGCAGATTATCGATGCGGTATGGAGGAGACACAACATTCCCCACTCACGTCTAGTGTAGCACTGAGTGTCATTGGCAGCACAGCACATGCAGCACAGACCATTGCCAAGATGCCAGATACTTCTAGAAAAAAAATTATAGATACTGTGACTGCATCATGCTAAACACAATACACATTAATACGCTCAAAAAATGTGGTAGGTCTCAAGTCATTTTGCTGCGGCTGTATGTATACCACCAGTAATTGATCCTTAAAGTATTGGATGACTAGACTAGTAAATATTGATATCCAATTGAACTTTTGCGCCTCTTATAACCAACCAATGCCCAAGAAACTTCTGTAAGTTCAGTATACCCCCAAAAGGTCAGGATCAAGTCATCCCCAACTCACACCCGATCGGTATCCTGGAGGAAAATCTGGTGACTATTGTTACCTCAAATGTTCCCCATGCCAAACCAACACACTTAATGAACACCACCCGTAAATGGTGTGGCGATTTGTCTTCCTAGCCGCGGTGGGGATGGGACTCAGCACCCCATCCGACCCCAGCTTAGCCTTTTCTTTCAGTCAGCCTGTGTTTCTCCACTACAACCCCTCCCACAACTTTCTTTGGTCGGCCTCTATTTTCACAGGGTAGATGTTGACTTTCTCACCCAACTATCCCGGATCGGGCTGAGGGGGGAGGGGACAATGTTCCCTAGCCCCTGACCTCTGGTTTGGGATGGTGGGTTTTTAACAATCTTCTTCATCCCCACCCATACCTTCCTCACATCCCTTTTCCTTTTCACTTCACTATCTATCTTTTTACGCCATGCCCAAGGTGGAGCCACCATGACAAAGGGCTGCCAGGTCACCGGGTGGGAGGGGTGGCCTAAAATGGCTCATACAGTACTTGAACACTAAAAAAAATGATGAAAAGCACACAACTGCTACTCCTGAACTTCTTTTGTAGCCAAATAAAATGAGCTGTCAGATAAAAGCAAGAATATTTTGATAAAACTCTTCAAAAAGTTAAATTTATTTCACTGGTCTGCGTTGTTTTCAAGGTCAAATATATAATACCTGATTTTGGTTCAGTTTTTTGCACTGAATCTGAAAATCATGTTCATTTTACCCAATCAGGTCAGGTTTTTGAAATATGAGCACATACCAATAACTCCTATATTTCCAAATATTTGTTGTGAATGAAACACATAATAGCAAATATTGGACCGATTTACTCACAGAAGGTTTACAGAATATTTTTAATAGATATCATGAATAGTGCAATGCACAAAATGAGCTACTCATGGATGAATGGTCTCTTCAGTGACCTCCGATTGTGCTGAGCAGACACCACATCCCTCTTAAGGCACCAACAGTAGTCAACCAGAAAGTTCACATCCCATTGGCCTTGATAGCGTTCCTCCATGACACGGATGTCTTGGTGAATGCACTCACCCTGTTCTTCACTGAAGTCTCTGCAATTTTCTGCAAAATAGTCCAGATGGGACCGAAGAAAGTGCATTTTCACTGACATACCCGCACCAAGTTTGTGGAAATTCTCCATTAAGTCATCAACCATCTTCTGGTACTGAGGACTTCTGTGGTTACCAAGGAAGTTTGCAATGACTAACTTAAAGGACAGCCAGGCAGAGAGTTCAGTAGGATTTAATGAATCATCAAAACTAGAGTCTTTTATGAGTTCTCTTATCTGAGGCCATCAAATATACCTGCCTTAAGCTTCTCCATGCTGATTCGTTTGAACTTGTGGTGGAGGAAGGCAAATCCTCCACCTTCCCTGTCCAGTGCTTTTACAAAGTTCTTCATTAGGCCGAGTTTGATGTGTAGGGGTGGAAGTAACACCTTGCTCAGTTCAACCAGAGAGTGGGACAGAACATTGTGTGACCCGGGTTATAATCCTTGTCTTGATGGCCACTCTTGTTTGACATAATGCTGGTCATCAGCTCGACTATCTTACAAGCACAAAAAGCATGGATACTTTGTGTACCCACCTTGAAGTCCTAGGATAAGTCCAACAACTTTAAGATCTGCGCAAATCAACCATTTATGTTCCTGGTAATTGAGAGCTGACAACAGACGTTCCATGCTGTTGTGGAATTCTTTCATTTCAGCCGAGTGTCCAACAGGGATTGATGAAACCTTATTTCCATTATTCAGAAGAACTAACTGCCTTGAGACTTCTGTTAGACGAGTCAATAAAAAGTCTCCATTCCATGGCAACATACTTCATATCCATTAATTTCATCAGTTCAGCAATATTGTTACAGTAGATCAGTGAAGATGCTTCATCAAACATAAAGAATTTTCTGAATTCACTCTTGCGTTCCTGATACCAATAGAATGTTGTTCCTGGGGCAAGTAGATGTTTCTTTCGAAGACGAGAACCCAGCAACTGGGCAGACTCCTTAGATAGGTTCAGGTCTCGTGTCAAGTTGTTGAGTTCGGCTTGGGTCAATGGCACCGATCGGTCATCCTCTTCTGGCTCGTATGCGCCACACTCACCTGTATCAGTCATGTCAGTAGATTCGGAATCAGAACTAGATTCCATGATGACATCCAGCTCAGGAACAGGAACATCTGGTCCATGGGGGATTGGCTTTATGGCAGAAGGAACAGCAGGGTATTGGACAGGGTGCTTGTTCTTGTGATTGATGCCTTTTATATTTGTCATGCAGAAGTAGCAGTCGGTAACGTGATCTCTCCCTTTCCTCCACACCATTGGGACACCAAATGGCATACTCTTTCTTTTCCTATTCCTACAATCCCGTAAGTTCTCCACACATGTTTTGCAGCAGATATGGGAAGCAAATGCCTTATCCTGGTCCCTTAGTTTGACTCCAAAATAAGCGTAATAAGCCTTCTTAAAAAAATCTGTGATTTTCACTTGACGGTCTGGAAGAAGCATGTGTCCGCAGATGAAACAAAATTTGTTAGGATGGTTCTTACACTTCTGATCCATCGTACTGTACAACTAGACCCGAAAAGAGAAAGAATAACTAGTTATTTAAGGTAACCCATGACCAGCTGTGGCAAAAACAAAGCCAATATAGGCTTGGATGATAGCGCCATTTGGGAAAAATATGCTGTAATAAAAATTGAGTGTATCTTAGAAACCAGACCTGACCAAAGAAAATGGATGATATTTTTTAAATTCAGTACGCAAAAAGGATGCTAAATCAATTGGAAACCCCTTGACTTTTGAAAAAAAGTTTTGAAACGCAGGCCAGTGTTATCAATCTGCTTACAATTAGAAGAATGCCTGATGACTCCCACCATTGACTAAAGATTTAACAATCTCAAACATGACCGAAAAGTTGGGAGCTGCAATATTATAGAAGATTAACCACTTCCGCACAAGTTCATGGCGCCCGCGTATGGTGTTATATATGACATTTCTATTTAAATTTAAATTTTGCATTTATTACATTATTCATGTTATGTTTAAATTTTGCCTATTCTTATGATGTTTGTTCATGTTGAGAATATCTTTCAAATAATTAAATAAACAAAATGACATATTGCTTACTCACCTAAATGCAATGTTTATTTAGTAGGCCTACTATGAAACATTCTTCATTACTGATTAAAGTATAAGTGTCACTATCACTACTATCATTTGATTTATTGTCACTCTGCCATGGGTTTGAAGTCACTATCTTTATAATTATCACTATCACTTGAAGATATCGTCAAAATATACAACAAAATTAAAAGTTTATGCTATATATTACGCAAACAATCATAAGTAATTTCCAACTGGCATAGAACATGGTTTCGCCTTGAGAGGTTTAAACAAACCCCGCCCACAAAGTGTTTTTATTGGTCAGTGGAGAATGATGTCATTATAAGACACACTTTGAGTAATGCTCAGGAATGTTCATAGTGTATTCCGGCAAAATTACAGAACAGAAAAATAATCATTTATTTCATGACGATAACCCTTTGTCATCAGAGTAGGCGTTTTGAAAGCAGTTCCGTCATCATAGTGAAGGGGTTAAATCAGAATTCTTGCATTCTGAAAATGCTTCCATTCTTTTGGATCAGGTTATTTATTCTGAGAGCATCGGTTAACTTTTGTGAGAAGAATTGCAGTTACTTGAGAATGACAATCCATAGACCACCATATTCCTTTATAGCTTTTTTATGTCGTAATTAACTCTATACAATTCCACCAACCTCAGTAGAATCTGAGAGTGCATTTTCAGCAGCTCAACTTTTTATTACCAATCTGCAAACTTGTTTATTAAGTGGTAAAAACTTATGTTTATTACGACTTATAAAAAATAAAAGTGTTTAGCTTTCAAATCTTTCTTGCTTTTTATTTCATTTATAAGGGAATACTTGGAATTAAAATATATTTTTCTGTTAATTCAAATGATTATCAAAATTCCATTTTTCTCTTTTCACTATTTATTTCCAGTAAGTGCCATAATTAATAGTAAATGTACCACTGAATTGAACTCTCTAATAAATATCATGTTTTATCCCTAACACTATATTTTAAGAATGCAATTTTTTAAACAGTTTGCAAACAATTAAAAAAAAAATCAAGAAAAAGGATTGGAAAAGAGGGAAAAATTAAAATTAAGGCTGCTTTTTCGTATTTGAAGTTTTTATCAAAGTTCTTTCTAAGAGTTGAGAAAAAATAAATATGACTATCAAATGTTTTGTAATTTTTTAAAACATAAATAATTATAAAGTCCTGAATTTCAGAAAATGTATTAAAATTAAGTCATGGCTGTTTTTTTATAATTTTTTGTATATAAAATAAAATTTAGAGAGGGGGTAGGGGGAATTAACTCTGAGGATTGTTTTTTTCTCTATGTCAAAAGAATTCCTATTAATGTTTTTTCCTGGCTTAAAAAAACCTAGACCAAGTGTTAATTATTAGGAGACCAGGTAATGGTTTCGCCACTCCCCCCGGGAGCTTGCGCTTTGCTACTAAGATTAAAATTTAAAATTTAAAAATTAGCAGCCATGGTTAAACTTTTATGAATTTTCTGAACTTTGCCAATTATAATAATTTTAAAAAGGAACTCTAAACTAAATTTCCTCCCTTTCAAAATATCACGTTGCTAAAATATAGTTATAGAAGATATATAAAAATAAATTTTCTGAACTTCACCATTTTGTTTTTTTGATATTATAAAAGAATTATTAGAAATAACTTTGATAGAAAACATAAGTCATAACCAAACTAAGATGAAATTATTATTCAAATACTCAAAAAAATCCCTTCCTAAATTATAGAGTTTAGTGATGATGATGATGATGATGATATGTACTGGAAACATTAAATTTTTTTTAACCCAAACAAACCTTGTTGTTAGAGTGAGATAGGCCCTTGGCCACACATCAAAGATCTGCTTGTGAAGCACAAGCTCCTGTAAGGGGGAGTGGTGAAGCTGCTCTTGTAGATTTATAAAAGGTTTCCTGAGATTTCTTGGGAATAATACATCATTTCCTGATAAATTCTGGGAAATCCTAAAAAAATATTCCAGGAAATCTTTAAACTTTAATCCCACCATATTTCCCCCCATGAGTTTTCATTATATTTAGTCACATATTATGATATGTAGCTGATACCTGCATCATTTTTACTCCTCCAATAAAGGCCAAAATAAGTTATATAATTGTTAAATTGCCTCTTTTTTTCTTTTTTTTTTTAGAAAGTCGAAGCGTTTTCCTCAAAATGGCGACTGATCACCTGCGGCATCATCTCATGACTGGACAAGAAGTGGCCCTGTGTGCTGATGTACTCTCCAATATTATCACTTCCACTCATAAGAAAGTCTCCCTTTACGCTGGTTCTAAGGTACAGGTTGTAGAATAACTATTTTGTTAATACGT
The DNA here is from genome assembly GCA_963969495.1 of Ceratothoa steindachneri. Taxonomy (NCBI): domain Eukaryota; kingdom Metazoa; phylum Arthropoda; class Malacostraca; order Isopoda; family Cymothoidae; genus Ceratothoa; species Ceratothoa steindachneri. The sequence continues at coordinate 38,961,304 of OZ018328.1, read as the reverse complement.
TCCACTAATATACAAATTACACACACACACATCTCAACCTCCTTTAACCCCCCTTAAGACCACTCCATCAAATGACTCAAAAACTTGCAAGCTTAAAGCCCTGTCCACATCTCAAGCATACACCTAAAACATATGAGGCCCACTGCTATAGCCCCACACAGATTTCTTCAAACCACCCCTTCTGAAAATGCATACATTGTCCTCATATCGTGGTAGGCTCCGTAATTCCTGCAGACACGCTCCCTGCCTTGTCAAGTAGAGCCGCCTGGGTGTCTGAAGGGCCAATGAGAGGGGATCAAATTCTTTCATGTTTCAAGTATTTCTTATAAATATATATGGCAAAATCCCCCCAAACAATTAAACAATATACATATATATATATATATAAGAAATTCCTGAAACCTGAAAGAAATGTTGGAAAGAAGAATCAGAGAGAAAGGGAAGGGTGTGAGAAAATAAGTGTGAATATGGAGATTGCAAATGTGGAATAAATATAAAAAGTAGTAGGTTGTAGTTCAAGGGTTCTGTGTGGGTCTGCCAGGCCTGGAAAGAGGAAGCAAAATGATGTGGTGTGCAGTGGAAGTAAAAAAGGAAGCTTATACACCTACCCCAGTTGTGGGGTCCGTCATTCAGATCCCACATTAATCAGTAGGTTCCTACTAATAAATAAAAGGCATCTTAAATGATTAAGCTCAGTGTCAGAAAATAAAAAGTAGGTGGGGAATGGCATCCTGCGCCAGTGGTTTGTGGATATTCCTCATTGCCAGGATTCCGCTTGTAAAGTAAAATGTCTTCAAAAATTGCTTTTATTTGCGCCAGATGCAACCAAGACCCAGCCAACATCAAACAGTAAAGTAAAAGTTGATCTATCAAAATGTACACCATTCCAACAACACAAGGGCCTGTGCTTATTAACCCCGTAAGGGGCGCAGCGATTTGCCATCCTGGCCGCCGTGCTGACGGGATCGAGCGCTCCGTCCGGCCCCAGCTTAGCCTCTCTTCCTTCCTTCAGATAGTCTAATTTCTCCCCTACTTCGTCGCTTTTAATACAACCTCTCCCACAACTTTCTTTGGTGAGCCTCCAATTTCACAGGGTAGATGCTGACCTTCTTCTCAGCGAACCATCCCGGATTGGGGCTGAGGGGGGAGGGGACAACGTTCCCTAACCCCTGAGCTCCGGTTCGGATGGGTTTTTTTTTAACAACCTGCTTCATCCCGACCCATACCTTCCTCACATCCCTTTTCCTTTCCTCTTCACACTCTATCAATTTTATGCCGCATTCAAGGTGGAGCCACCATGCCGATGGACTGCCAGGCCACCAGGCGGGAGGGGTGGTCCTGAATGGCGGCACCTAGCTCTGCCAGGCCTGTAAGCACCTCTTGCAGTGCGGGCAACTGCGAGAGGTTACAAGGAGTTACAAGGAAAGAAGGTACCCTAGGAGACCTTACGGTCCATTCAAAGAGGGTACCTTTGGACTAGCAATTGAGCGGGCACATGGCTGCTCAATTGTTTTGCGTCCCTAAACGGCCACTTTTCAAGACTTTGTCTAGTCTTGACTTGAACTGGTCAACCGATTCACTGTTGACAACTTCCACTGGAAGTGCGTTCCACTTACCGCAGATACTGTAGGTGAAAAAGTTTCCACACAGATTGCGGTTGTAACGCTTCAGTTCAAGTTTGAAGCCGTGATTGCGCGTTCTGTTCTCACTCAGTGTGAAAATATCCCGGTAGTCAACATTGTCGAACCCTCGAAGTATTTTGAAAACCTCGATGAGCTGACCACGCAGTCTACGGGTTTCCAACGAGAACAGATCTAATTCCCTTAGTCTATCCTCATAACTTTTATGTCGGATAGAGGGAATCAGTTTGGTTGCCCTGGCTTGTACGCGTTCCAACCTTGCGATGTCCTTTCGAAACGAAGGACTCCAAAATTGTACGGCATACTCCAGGTGCGCTCGAACTAGGGAGTTGTACAGACAAAGTACTATCTCCCTGTTACGGTATCCAAACTGGCGCTTTATGTAGCCTAACATCCTTTGGGCTTTCTTCTCTGCCTCGATGCACTGTTTCGAGAACTTGAGGTCGCTAGTGACAGTAACACCCAAGTCCTTCTCAGTGTCACTCGATTCGAGAGCAGTGCCCTTAAGGATATAATGAGATTGGGGATTTCTGTGGCCGATATGCATTACTTTGCACTTGTTCACGTTGAACGGCATTTGCCACGTGTCCGACCACTCCCCAATCTTCCCAAGATCTTCCTGCAGGCGGGCAGTATTTCCATCCTTTGCAACGTTCATACCAAGCTTGGTATCGTCGGCAAATTTGGAAATCTTGGCAACCATGTCACCGTCCATGTCGTTGACGTAGATGATGAATAGTAGTGGTCCCAGGACAGAACCTTGAGGCACTCCGCTAGTAACGGGCACCCACTCAGAAGCCTGTCCATTCACCACCACCCGTTGCCGTCTGCCACTTAGCCAGTTCTCGATCCAGCCGGCTACTTTTCCGTCTATGCCCAGCGCTCGCACTTTCCGGAGAAGGCGGCGGTGTGGTACCTTATCAAAGGCTTTCTGAAAGTCTAAGTAAACCACATCCACCGCCTTGTCCCGATCGTGCTCACTGAACACGAAGTGGAAGAATTCCACAAGGTTCGTCAGGCATGACCGTTGCCTTCGGAAGCCGTGCTGGGAACTCCTCAGTAGCAGGTTTGACTCTAAATACGACGTTATTTTCTCCACCATCATGCTTTCCATGAGTTTACCGACTATCGAAGTCAGACTGATAGGTCGGTAGTTTGACGGATGGCTGGAGGATCCTTTCTTGAAGATCGGAGTCACCTCCGCCTCACGCCAGTCTCTAGGAACGCATCCGGTCCGGATTGACATGTTAAAGATAGCGCACAGATGTCGTGATACTTCATCGCACACTTCCTTCAACACCTTGGGTAGAAACCCGTCCGGTCCAGGGGACTTATTCGTCTTTAGGTCAGCGATCTTTTTCTTTATTTCTCCTTCCGTGAAGTCCATTGCCTCCAGCTTTTCCCCCGAGTAGGAATCCGTGGGCTGGGGGATGGGACCACACTCTTTAGTGATGAGCTATTGCTTCCCATGAAAAAATAGGGTCACTATGCCCATGTATGAACAATAAAAAAAAATCCAACCCTCAACTTCCCCTGTTCCATCGACGGAGCCGCCCTCGGGCAGCTCCACGAAAAAAATGGAGGTCCCCTCCCCTGTGCTTGCGCAGGGGAACCTCCATATTTCTTTAACCAGAGAGGAGGCTTAGTCCTCTCCTACGCCTACGGGTGTAGGGGACTCCCCCTCACTCCGTTCTCTGGAGGTGCTTTCGGGCACCTCCCTGCTTTCAGCGGCAGTCCCTGCTTTTCTTTCCAAGGGAAGGAATCTCCGCATCCTCTGGTTCGCGATATCCGTGACGCCACGGTTTTAGCGAGCCGGGCGGATGTTGAGATTATCTTCTGCTGGGTTCCTGGACATGTAGGAATTGCGGGGAATGAGCGCGCCAAAGAGTCCGCGAGGACTCTGCGACCAGACCAGCGTTTCGCTCTTCCTCACACCGACTACATGGCAGGAATACAGGCAGCTCTTCGGACTGCTTGGCAAAGAAGATGGGAGACGGTCGAAGGGAACTTAAAGTTGCGTGCCATTGCGCCGTGACTGTTCCCATGGACCTATCCCCCAATGCCGCGACGTCTTCAGGTCGCTTTCTGTCGTCTCCGAATCGGACACACTCGTGTGACGCATCGCTATTTAATGGAGCGCTCGCCTGCGCCCTATTGCAACGACTGCGTCGTCCCCAGACGGTTCGGCACATTCTTGTGGAATGTCCCAGTCTGGGTGATCTTCGCGCACGTTACCTGTCGGTGTACCGGGATGGGCGGGGTCGCTACCTCCTGTCCCTTGTACTCGGGACGAGTGCGTGCACATTGACCGGTGGACTTGTTGACTTTCTGGGGGAGGCCGGCCTTCTCCCTTTTATTTAAGCAGGGTTTGTTTTTTTTTGTTTTTTTTTGTTCTTTGCATTTGTCTTTTTTCCCTTTGGGTTGCACGCTCCTGCGCCGGGGGGGGACCTCCCCGCGACGCACCAGCTTGCTTCCTTTCCCTCTTTTTGGGGTGTTTTTTTCGTCTCTTTAATTTTATTTTGAAGTGTCCTAGAACTAGGCCAGTTTTAATACGGCGCCAGATGAGCTCTTTAAGTAAAAAAAAAACCCAATCCAAGGGGACTGCCAAGAAAGCCTGCAGGCAGCCCATAGCCAACCGCTCCCCATCGAAGCGGTTCGGTAGGGCAAACTCCCTTAGGGGGGAGAGGGAAGCCAGGCCCCTTCGGTCGCTTCCCTCATCAGAGGCCGGGGTCAAGGCCTGTGCCTCCCCACACAAGACTGGTGACGCTGCCAAGGGGACCTGTGATGTCCTGGGAGGGGATGGCCAACTGGAGGCAACTCCTGTGATAAACATGGTCCTTGAGGAAACCCAGCCTCAGACGGTAGGGCCTTCCATGGGGCAGGGGGGGGAATCCGGGCTCGGCGCCAAGCACCGAACCCGAATCTGCCCCTATGCAAGGTTCTTCTCTAACGCCTGGGGTCTCCGAAGCAGTACAAGGAGGGAAGGGATCTCCTCCAACCGGTGCCCCTGCAGCTACCAGGACCTTTTCAATTTCGGAGAAGGACCCGGCTGAGACTGGTCCATCTGGCCTAGGGGCTTCTGCCGGCGGAGGTGAGAAGCGGGTTCATTTCCTGCTCTCCTCTCCTAAAAAGAAGAAAAAGACTAAAAAGACTGGGGGCTCTTCTCCATCCGCAGGAGCTGCAGGAAGGATGGGTCTGCTGCCACTTTGGTAGGCGACCAAACCAAGATCGGCATATCAAGCCCCTCTGCCCCACCGGGTCCGAAGGCCCCGACTAAGACCAAAAGTGCACAGGGCCGGGCCTCGATAACGTCGGGGCCCCTCATTGAGAGGTTACCTGGAGTTTTAGAGCCCGCTGGCTTCAAACACTTCCTCGTTATTCGCTCCAATGATGGCAGCATGTTGGCCAAGGGCAACATGATCCATCAGAGGAGAGGATTAGCTAGTGCAATTGGTAAAGAGCCGGAGGTAACCCGTTTCTCCGACGGGAGCCTTCTGGCGAATGCGGCGAATCCCGCAGAGGCGGCCAAGATAAGTGCTCTTCGGATACTTCATGGCACCCCAGTGAGTGTGACGCCGCGCTCTACCATGAACTTTGTGAAAGGAGTAGTTTATGCGACGGAACTCGTTGACTACTCCATTGAGGACATCACATTAGAGCTGGCCGACCATGGGGCGGTCAAGGTCGAACGTGTGATGAGAAAACAGGGAGTGGCACGCACCGACTCAAGGACCTTGTCACGTTCGACTGTGACAAGCTCCTTGAGTCTGTGCGTGCCGGATGGTACCGCTACCGCGTCAAGGCATTCGTGCCACTGCCGCGGCGGTGATATTACTGTCACCGCTTCGGCCATACGAATCGTTCTTGTAGACGTGAAAAGTCGGGGGCACCTGAAGTCTGTGTAAATTGCTCCAAGGCCGCACACGATAAGTCTAAATCGTGTGTGGCCAAGTGTGTCAATTGCGGAGAGCCGCACCCCGCTTCTTCGAAGCAATGGGTGCATATCTCCTTGAGAAAGAAATCCTGGGCGTTCAGGCCCAGGATCGAGTCTCATTCCGCGAGGCTAAGGACTTGGTCCTGGAGCGCCCGGCTCTGCCTGGCACGTCATATGCCGCAATAGTTAGAAAGGCAACCTCTGCTCCTGGCTCATCCAGGCCAATGAGCACGGTTGTTTCCGCGCCCATTCGGAGCCCTTCTGCGGGCTCTAATCAACCCGGGCGCTCCCCTGATAAAGCTGGCGGCAAAAAGAGTTCATACCCTGCCCCGGCTAAAACCAGGGCTCCCCCTTCTTCCCCCAGCTTGACCGTTTCCCGTAAGGCGAAACGGCCACGCGCCTCCACCGAGTCGTTAGACTCACAGGAGGCAACACCCCTGAAGTTGGTCGCCAGGCCATCTTCCGGGGTTCCTAAAGCTGTCCCGCGAAAGGAGGACAACAACAAAGGAGCTTCGGCTCCTTCGCCCACGCCTAGTGTTGGAGCGAGTGGCTCGGAGACGGTGGTTCCTCGAAAAGAGGCCCCCCCCGCCTCCGAAGCCGCAATGCCCGCCTAAGGTTTCGAGGCGGAGGGAGGAAAAGACTCGCATGGCGAGCCCAACCTCCCCAATAAGTCCTCGAAGGCGACAGCGCCCGGGGTTCTGCCTCCGGGAAGCGTACGGCCATTCCCGTGAGGGTCTTCTGTTTGAGGAGGGCCACCGCGTCTCCTCCGAGCTAGGCCTGGAGGGCATATTCCTTCAATTGAATTGTCGTGGACTCCGGGCCAACTGGGAGGAGCTGCGGAGGCTCGTCTCGTCCGGTTCCCCGCTAGCTATTTTTCTGCAAGAGAACATGCTAGGCGCGTGCCCCCTTCCCGCCCTCCCGGGGTATAAGGGTTTTGCGACCCCACCACTACGGGATGCGCGGTTTACACCCGGCATGATGTCTCTGTTCTTCCTTTCTCTTTAGATACCTCCTTTCAGGCAGTGGATGTGCAGCTGCACCTGGATAGGAGGTATACTATCATTTCTGCGTACATTTCACCGTCAGCTGACTTCGACGCGGGGGACTTCCGCCACGCCGTGGCACGGTTGCCGAGGCCCTTTCTCTTACTTGGAGCTCTGAATGGCAGGCATCCTGTCTGGGGAGATTACTCAATAAATCCCAGGGAACAAGTCCTTGCCGATCTGATCGAAGAGCTTGAGATGGGTATCCTAAACGTGGATGAGTTTACGCATCACTGTCCGAGAACCGCTTCATTTTCTTGCCTTGACCTATCTTTGTGCTCTTCGGATGCACAGCCTGATTTTGATTGGGGGGTGGTCAATGAACTCTATGGTAGTGATGACTTTCCCATTCAAATATAATTTTTAGGGCAACTGCCGCCTGAGAGCCCACCTCGGTGGTGCTTGGCGCGGGCGCGATGGCTTGCATTTCAGGAAATGACTGAATTCTCTATCTCAGTCGAGGTGTTTAGGTCGGTAGATGAGGCCGTTGAGTTCTCCGGCAACCTCATCGCCGCGGGCCTGACTACTATTCCTACAAGGTCTGGCCGTTTTGCACGATGACCACTCCTATGGTGGTCGGCCGAGTGTGAGACGGCCCTCAAACAGAAACCTTATGCCTACATGCGCTATAAGCGCCGCCCGAACGATTTCACTGTCGCTGAATTTCGCGGTCTAAGGCTAGGTTCCTGTATATTTCTAAGCACGCTCGCCGCTCTTCTTGAGAGGCATACGTGTCTTCACTTAACGGGAAGACCCCTTTAGCAGAGATGGAAGAGAGTCAAAAGAATTCGGGGCAAGTTCTCGCCTGACCTCCCCTCTGGTTCTCCAGGAGAATGGGACCGCAATCTCGGACTCCGCCCCCGTGGCGGAATCCTTCGCGACCGCCTTTTCCGCATTCTCTAGCTGGGATGCTGCTCCGCCAGGATTCAATGCACGTCGTGATGTCGCGGAAGGCCGCCGGCTGGACTTTACCTCCAGAGGCGGAGAACCCTTCAACGACCTGTTTACTCTGAGTGGGTTGCGCTCCGCTCTTCCTTCGTGCGCGGACACCTCCCATGGTCCGGACGATGTCCCGTATGCCATGCTTCGACACCTGGGTGAGCGAGGCATGGACTTTGTTAGATTTGTTCAACAGGATTTTGGTGGAGAGTCTTCTCCCAGATTCCTGGCGAATCGCTACTGTGCTCGCCTTTCGCAAGCCGGGGAAAGATCACTCTACTCCGACCGGTTTCCGCCCAATCTCTCTAACCTCTTGGGTGTGCAAGTTGATGGAGAAATTGGTAAATGTTAGATTGGCTTTTTTCCTGGTCAGCGGAGGCCATCTGTCTTCTGCACAGTGCGGCTTCCGCAAGTTCCACTCCACATCGCATGCTCTGCTCTGAATTGAAAATGCTGTCTGCGAGGCCTACCTTCGTAGACAGCACTACGCCACGGTGTATTTCGATCTGGAGAAGGCCTATGATACCGCATGGTGATAGGGTATCATGGAGACCCTCCACACGATTGAGGGCGAGGGGACGCCTTCCAATGTTTATATCTGAATTTTTGCGAGATCGTCGATTCCGCGTACGGGTGGGGGAGCCCTCTCCGGCCCAAAGGAGAAGGAAGAAGGTGTCCCGCAGGGAAGTGTCCTCAGTGTCACACTCTTTGCCCTGAGCATCAACGGCATCACGTCGTTGCTGCCGGAAGATGTTCTCGCTACGCTCTACGTGGATGACTTTTCGATCTTTTTTGGCGCGCCCCAGATGCCAACTCTAGAGCGTCGACTCCAACAGGCATTGAAACGCGTCTCTAGCTTCCGAAGCGCACAGGTTTCGGGTTTCTTTGGCCAAGAATAAGGTGGTCCACTTCTGCCGCCATCCACGGCTCCACCCCGACCCAGATTTGTTTCTTAATGGGGTGCGCCTGGATGTGGTTGAATCGCACCGTTTCCTATGTCTTGTATTTGACCGACGCCTCACCTGGGAGGCTCATATTCGAAGCCTTAGGGTCTCTTGTACCCGCGCTATGGATATTCTCCGTTCCGTAACGTTCAGCGCTTGGGGCGCTGATAGGGCTACTGCCCTACTTTTTTATCGATCCTTTGTTCGTTCGAAGCTCGACTACGGATGCGAGTTTTATGCTTCGGCAGCCGAGCGTTTATTGCAGAAGGTGGATTCGATCCACCACACCGGCCTTCGCCTTGCGACCAGGGCCTTCCGCACCTTTCCCATTGAGAGCCTGTTGGTCGATGCTGGGGAGATGCCACTCACTATGCGCGGCGTGCAGTGCTGCACTCGCCTGTACGCGTGAGCCCGGTGCCTCCCTCAGTCGCCAACAGCTTTCACTGCATCCGCAGCTGATCTCGACGGTGCCTATGCCGCCGAGAGACGCTAGTCATACCCTAAGCCCTTTGGGTTTAGGCCTAGGAAACTCCTTCGAGAGGTAGATATAGCTCTCGGGCCGGTGGCGCCCCTGGTTCTGCACACGACGCCAAGAAGGGGTCGGCTTCCATGCCGTGTCCCCTCTGTTTGAAGTCAGCGGGGCTCTGCCAGGCGCTGCGTCTGTCTTCACGGCCGAGCTGGTGGCAATACACCACTCGGTACGGGAGATTACGCGACGCGCCCGGTTCCGAGACCGGATTGTGATCTATAGCGACTCACAAAGCGCCCTGAGTGCTCTCGGAGCATTGGAATCTCCGCATCCCCTAGTTCGCCATATCCGTAACGCCACGGTTTTGGCGAGCCTGGCGGATGTCGAGATTATCTTTTGCTGGGTTCCTGGACATGTAGGAATTGCGGGGAATGAGGGCGCCAAAGAGTCCGCGATGACTCTGCAACCCGACTAGCGTTTCGCTCTTCCTCACACAGACTACTTGGCAGGAATACGGGCAGCTCTTCGGACTGCTTGGCAAATAAGATGGGAGACGGTCGAAGGGAACTTAAAGTGGCGTGCCATTGCGCCGCGACTGTTCCCATGTACCTATCCCCCAATACCGCGACTGCTTCAGGTCGCTTTCTGTTGTCTCCGGAATAGGACACACTCCTGTGACGCATCGCTATTTGATTTAGCGCTCTCCTGCGCCTTACTGTGACGACTGCTTCGTCCCCAGACTGTTCGGCACATTCTTGTCGAATGTCCCAGTCTGGGTGATCTTCGCGCACGTTACCGGTCCCGGTACCGGGATGGGCGTAGTCGCTACCGTCTGTCCCTTGTACTTGGGACGAGTTTGTGCACATTGACATGTTGACTTTTGGTGGGAGGTATGGCTTCTCCCCTTTATTTAAGAAGGTTCTATTTTTTTTTATTTTTTCCTTGTAGGTTGCACGCTCCTGCACCGGGGTGAGGGAGACCTCCCCCCGACGCCGGAGATTGCTTTTTAATTGTTAAGTTTTTCCAATTTTTATCATTGTTATGTTTTCATATTCTTATTTTAAAGTAGCCTAGTTCTAGGCTGTCGTGTTTCCGGTGACCTATGCCCAATTGGGCAGTCGCCAGATGGGCTCTAAAAAAAAGAAATGTGCTTATTAATTACCCTATGCAAAGGGATGCATCCTGACTTAACCATGCTACATTACATTAAGCCCCCTCACTAGGAAGGGCATTGGTGTATAAAATGGAATGGTTACTTTCTGCTTAATAATGCATGAAGAGATGGACTGTAGAAGGATAATTTAGTTGCATTGAATTGGAAAGATTGACAATTGATTCCATTTTGTATGAAAATAATTTAGAATGAGGATGATATCTGGATCATTTGTTTCAGCTGCCCAAATCTCTTGATCAAGATATAAGAACCATTGTGTTAAAATTGATTGATGTGACGATTGAAGCAATTATCTCTTTGGACGTTTCTCCTTGTTGCTATGTAAGTATTTCAAGGCCCTTAGGATTCAGTCTAATGCATCCGATTTTTGGATAATTCAAGAATATTGTTCCTAGATTAAAACTTGTCTGTTGATATTGTTTGGGTACTTGTATATTTGAATATCCCTGAAATATTTACAACAGTTTTCTTGTTAGCATTTGGAGGTAGGATACTTTGGGCCATTTTGAGTTCTTATTATGAAGATATTGTTTATGAGCAGAGCTGGTGTGCTGAAATCTTTAGGGGTTAAGTTAGTTCTCCAACTGCCACTTTTGAAGGCAGTCAAGAGATATTGTCATACATTTAAATTTGAGGAGAATTATTAATAAACAAGTTAAACATCTGAGGTGGAATAAACTAGATGTTAAAACAAATTGGCATAAACTGCTACAATATTTCATTTGTTGTCAATACAAACTTTTTCACTTAATTAGCTCTTTTCAATTCAATACATCTTATTAAAGTATGAGTTAATTATCACAGAAGATTTCACAAAGTCTTGGTTGAGTGGAGTCATTCCTTGAAATGGGCTACATCTTTGAAAATGGGTTATTTTTTTTTAGAATCTCTCTCTATTTTCTTTCTCGGGTCCATTTATGATGAAACAAGGTTAATTTGTTAAGGATTTAATGCACTTTGAGTTATTAGGGAATGGGAAATACTTCAGTCCTTCTCAGGATCTTGATTCAGATTCTTTCAAAGTTGTTTATCCAACTTTTCTCGCCAGCACCATTTTGCCTATCTAGTTCTAGTGTAGTTTCCTTGATGGTAACAAGGTATACAATGCTGGTATAGATTGTGTATGACTCCAAAAAATCTAACCACATCCCCATTACCCACAACCATACATAAGACAGCAAGCCACCCAATTCATATTCTCGGTGCGATTCCATCGGATATCAATCGGACCAGGAAAAATGGACCATATCAAAAATGGTTGTCCCAGCAAAGCTCTGGTCCAATCACTGCTCAAAAATAACCATGCAAATACCAGGGAGGCACAAGCCTCCAGGTGGTACTAGGTATCCCCTTGCTGATTAGTTAAAGAATATATATGGGGAAGGGTGGGAAGAATGCTGACATATTAAAACCCATCACCCCAACTGAGGCCGAAAGGGGTGACACCCACCTCCCAGCCCTGGCCAGGCTCAAATTGCAAAAGATGGTTGGCAACCAACCTTGAAAGATAGCTGCTGACCAAGAGAATTGTTGAGAAGAAGCTTGTAAAGGAGGTGGCAAAAAAAGCATGAAATCGATGTCTAGAAGGAATAAAGCCTAGGTAGTCTTAATATAGTCTGAGACTGCCGGGGCCTTTATGGCTGGGATGGCGTGCCTCTCCCCCAGATATCACATGTAAAGGTCTTCGTGAGGCACTCCCTTATGAGGCCATACAAGAAGGCTTCAACCATTTCACCATCATGTAATACACTAACGCCACCTACAGTTATAAGTGAAGCCTTCAACCACAGTACACATCTATTCTCATCATCAACATTACATCATACTTGACATAAACCCGCAAAAGATGACTTGCCAACATCTCCACAGGCTAACAATCACATCAGACTACAGAGTTCCTCACTTTTCCCACCCTCCTTCACCTTCTCCCCAATGGCATCTTCTTTTGCGATTACACCATTGCAGTTTGCAGCTAGGCAGATGACCTTATTGAACGCCCAAGCAGCTTTTGACCTTGATTCAATTTCATAAGACTCGAACTTGGGTTGTAACACGAAGGGGGGGTGATCTGTTTTTCCCTTTCAAGCAAACCTTTCAATCTTCTGTCTAAGCTATCTTCTAAATCCTAGTCCATCAGATATCGACCTTAAAGGAAACCACTTTCACGTCACAGATCATTGTGCTAAGGTTTGGGTCTGTTACCATTCAAAACTACATGGGTACAGTCACTGCACGGACCTGAGTGACGTATACAGCTGAACTTGTGGCCACCAGGATTCAGACAGCTCTAAACATATAAATCCGACACTTTGAAACCAGACAAAATCTACAGACACCAAATGTTTGATCTTCGAGAGAACCCCACCCAGTGGGGTCGAGTTCGTCAATGTTGTTGGCTTAAGGACATACCCTAGCTATGGGCACAAGTAATGGATTCTTGCCTGCTTGGGAATAGCAGTAGTTATAACCATCCATACCCAAACTCTGGCCACATCTATGAGCCATTGTTAGAGGTTGAGAAAATATATGACAGGTGCTAAAATAAGCCCCCAAGAAACCGCACTCGGCTGCCGATTCACTCTCTCTGGCCCATCTACGATCAGGACACTACTCATCACTCCATGAATACAGAAATATACTACCCCCCCCCCCCCCGACTGCCCCCGCGGCGACCACTAAATGAAAGAACCCCACTTGTCCGATCCTCGCATGCCTTTCTCTCGAACACCTCAGAGCCTAATATCATGTTGCCTCACTTGGGAACCTCTGGAGAAGACCACTCACCATGGCGGCATTTCTGAGTGCGACCAAGTTTGACTAAAGAGAACCCGGGGACCACAAACTAAAGTCAAGTCAAGTCAGGTTGTGACTGATAAATGCCCAACCTGATGCATTGACATTTAATGAGTCGTGGAATTATATCTATATGTAAGTCTTCAGCCGAGCCTGCCCAATCATTTTATGCAGAGATGTGATCACATTTAGCCGCCTTTTACCATGTACAACAGTCAGTATGATGCTGGAATTCCAAAATTTTAGGGATAACGGAGCTTAAAAATTGATGGGTATTGTTTACCAAGAGTTTTGCACTAATATGATTGGGCTCTTAAGTCTACAAATAATCGCCATTTTGTGTACAACTCCTTACTAACTTTTTGAGAGATTATAGGGTGGGAAAATGGTTACAGCTTCCTTAAAAGTTACTGTTCCGTTATAAAGAATTAACTGTAATGTAGTGCTTTAGCTATTTAAATTAGCTCTTGATTTCCTGTAGGAGGAAAACAAGCCTGTATCTGATCTGAGTCAGCTCTTGGATGCGATGAAGAATGTGTCGGTTTCTTCTCATGTGTCCATGCTCTTTGGCGGACTCTTTCTTCCAATTCCTAACATCGAAGAAGAGAAGAAAGTCTTGGTATCTATGTTGTTGCTTGTGTTGGTTCTTGTGTGCTGAACCATTCACGGTTGTGCAATCGCCTGGTTTTTCTTAGCATTTTTGTGGGCATTTGGCTAACTGTCTTTCATCTGCTGTCTGCTTGGTCTAGTGTGTTCAGAAACTAATACTGTTTTACTCTTAACTTTGTTTTCTTAGGAGTTGGACGACAAGGATGATTGGTTACCTTCCTTTAGTTATCGACATGAACTTAAATCACACATATCAACCACTTACACTATGACACAAATGTCGTGCCATTCAAACGCCATCTTGACCTCTGCAGAACACAATTCCTCCCTAGTACAAGAAACCCAAGCCATCCATGCTACTACATGTGACCCCTACACGCAACATTGCAAAACTCCAGGCACATAATACAGTGAGATAACCATACCTCCCTCCCCCCAAACCCTTAAGCCCCTATAATCTACAAAACAATCCACACACATACATATGTACACAACAGAGCAAGGCATACAATCAAACCACCTCCAGAACACCATTCCGTGGGGCATCAACCCGGAGAAAAGAGCCCTCCCAACCCATAAGTGGATTACTTTGGCAAAGCTCCGGTGAGGTCACCACCCAAAACTAAACACACATATACCACACATTTCCTAAATGACACAGACACCTTGTTCTGCTACCAACAGGAACCAGATACTTCACCAACACCACTAACAAAACCTCTGGAATCACAGAGTGGTTAGTTACCTTCCTCCATTTCAGTGACTTGTGTGGATTTGAGGCCCAATGAACAATTTCCGACAATGAGAGGGCTAAATTTTGGGGGTTGATATTTTGTGGTTATATTATTATCATCATTATGCTTGGCCACACATCTCAGAGTGGCAGTATGCAGGGAGTGTTGCTTGGTCTTATCCCTAGTGACCTAGGTTCTGTTCTGTACACATTTTCCTGCATCATTTTAATTACAAATTTCTTCTCAACAACTACATATTAAACATGTCCCTTGTTTCTTTTTCTTTTTTTTTAATACCCCATGCATATCTCTCGCGGACGGGGTGGCGCATGGCCAGAGACACTTCCACTCCACCATTCTCACACATTCTATCCACTGCTTAACCATGGTGACCTACCCACTACATTTTCCCATCCATCATCAGAGTCCGGCTATCCGGTTTCCCCTGAAAACTTCAATACCTGCGTTTGTGTGTCACCCTACACAGCTCGTCCTCACATAACCACTCGTCTCCATTCATTGCTATCCCTACCAAGCCTTTCTGCCTCCTGGATGCTCAGGCCCCGTCCAACAAGGACATCTCTCTTACACTCCATCCACCCCCTTCTCTGACGCTCACGCTGTCTCCTTCCTATCACTCAAGATCTATACACTCTCTTTACCAGCCTTTCAACCTCCATTCTCTCAAGGTGACCATACCATCTCATCACACCTCTATCAGCTCTTTCGAGCAAATTCACTCTACTTTCACAATCACTAGTGACCTAAAGTTCTTGAAACAGTGCATTGAGGCGGAGAGAAAGGCCCAAAGGAGGCTAGGCTACATAAAGCGCCAGTTTGGATATCGGAACCAGGAGATTGTACTGTGTTTGTACAACTCACTTGTCCGACCGCACCTGGAGTATGCCGTGCAATTTTGGAATCCTTCATTTTGAAAGGACATCGCGAGATTGGAACGTGTGCAAGCCAGGGCAACCAAACTGATTCCCTCTATCCGACATAAAAGTTATGAAGATTGATTAGAGGAATTAGATCTGTTCTCGTTGGAAACCCGTAGACTGCGTGGTCAGCTCATCGAAGTTTTCAAAATACTTCGAGGGTTCGACAATGTTGACTACCGGGATATTTTCACACTTGCTGAGAGCAGAACAAGAAATCACGGCTTTAAACTTGAACTGAAGCGTTAAAACCGCGATCTGTGTGGAAATTTTTCACCTACAGTATTTGCGGTAGTTGGAACGCACTTCCAGTGGAAGTTGTCAACAGTGAATCTGTTGAGCAGTTCAAGTCAAGACTAGACAAAGTCTTGACAAAGTCTTGAAAAGTGGCCGTTTAAGGACGTAAAGCATTTGAGCAGAGAAGATGTGCCCGCTCGATTGCTAGTCCAAAGGTACCCTCTTTGAATGGACCGTAAGGTCTCCTAGGGTACTTCCTTTCCTTGTTACTCCTTGTTACTCTTGTACTCTTTCTTTTCTCACCCTGTCAATCAACCTCACACCACAAATAATTATCAGACATTTCATTTCCATAACTTCAACCTTCCTACTTTCATTCACACTCAACGCCCATGTTTCACATCCATAAAGAGCAGTGGGAACCACCACTCCCTCATACAATCCCATTTGCGCCTGCCTGCTCATTCGCTTACCTTTTGTGAGACTCCTTATTGCATTATATGCTTGCACTCCCTTTTCCATTCGCTACAATATTTCATTTTCACCCCTTCCATCAGCTGCCAGATCCACACCAGGATACTTAAAATTCTGCACTTCTTCCAGCCTCCTCCCATTTAGATTCATTTACAGCACACTCATTCCTTCCCTATTGCACCACGTTACCTTGCTTTTGCCTTTATTCACACTGAGCTTCCTTCTGTCACACACAACCCCAAATGCATCGACCAGTGCCTGTAGTTTCCGTTTAGAGTCACCCACCAGCACTGAATCCTCCGCAATCAACAATTGTTCTAGCTTGTACATCTCTCCATTTTCACTCACTAATGCTACACCCCAACCTCCCACTCTTGCTTTCACCTCTTTCACCGCAGCATCCATATACAGATTGAATAGCCAGGAGGACATCAACCGCTTTCCCTCCAAGTGTGGGTTGGTGTGCATAGAAGCCTTTAAAACTACTACAGTGTTTCTGGGGATGCAAGATTCCTCCTTTACCGTGTCTGGGGAAGGGGAGTGGATTATGGAGTTATCTGGAGCTTGTGTAGGTAGCAACTGACTATTTGATTGTTGAGGTGATTGTTTTTTTTTTGTTCATGGTGAAAAGGAGGTAATGTTGTTTAGATTTTGTTGTAGTGTACTGAAGGCGTTTCTTCATTAGTTCTTGTGTGGAGTGTTGATAGTGCGGTATGGGTGCTATTGTGGGTATGTCTTGGTGTAGAACTGTGCCTATCAAGTTTGTGTGTATGTATGAGTAGAATTTCTGTGTTTTTTTAGTGGAAGTGGCTTATGAGGGTGATTTGTGTGTGGCCGGTAATCACCCTAAAAGAGTTGTTTTGAGTTTGTGTTTGCTTTAGCAATGGTGAGGCGCCAGGCTGGTGATATGCAATTAAGTGTGGCATGGATAAATCTTTGTTTAAGGCGTTTAATGTTTGGTTTTGTTGCCCGAATGTGGTTTTAGAGCTTGTAACACATTTTTTGTGTTTTTTTGCTAGTTTTGCGGCATATGCTTTTGGTGTGTGTGTGTATGTCTTGTATGTATCATAGGTTATGCCTAATATTGTAGGTATTTTATTTAGAATGCAATGAATTTAGTATGATGTTAAGGTGGTGGTTTAACTATGCTATGACAGGTAGTCACCTTAAATAAAATGGTGGCGGGTTTGGAATAAAACCTACATAGTATGGGTTAGGTTTGTAAACAGTATTGCAATGTTTTTTTATGGAAACCGTGTTATGAAGGGTCTATTGGGGTGTGTTGATTTGTTTTTCATGTTAATTCCTCTTTCTCAGAGAGTGTTGAGAGCGATATGTGCATGACGATGGTTCGTTAGGTGGGTTTAAGAATGTGCACAATAGCTTTTTTTTTTTTCTCCAGGTAGTAGGGATAAAGTTGTGCAGACAGCAGTGGAAGATGTTTGTTAGGGTTTGGATAGCTTTAGGGCCTAGGTGGTGGTTGGATGTGGGTTGTTTTTATCTGAGAGTAGGAAGGAGGTGGGTCTGGCTGCAATTTGTTTGCTTTTGTAGATGGGTGGTTTGTGGCTGATTTTAGAGTAGTGTTTCATGAGGTGTGCTTAGAGTAGAGAATATTTGGAGTCCAATGGTTCATAGGAAGACCCCTGACATGACAATGCCTGTGATTCTTGTTTGCAACCACCAAAAATCTATGGTAGGCTTGTAGTGGGGTTAGGGGAATGTCTCTATTTGATCTTTCTTTTTTGCCCCCTTCCTTCATATGGTTTTGGTGCAGACCAAAGCCCATTCAATGGAAATGGTTATTTTGAAGCAGGATTTTAGAGCCAAGATTTGGTGCGATGCTGCCGCATCTGACCTTTATTTTGTTATTTCCAATGTGCCCCAACCTCGCACTCCACTGCTTCACAAATACCCACATTAGATGCCAACATTGAATGTCTTTTTCTTCTGCCAACTAACTTTTGTGAGGTCCATCGTGTTTGATTTATGTGCCCATTAATGCCACTAATTTGGTGCTGCTTTAGCCATGAGGTGGGTTGGTTAATGCTTTAGCAGAGCTTTTTCAATTTCCTTGCGGTGTATTTCGCTCACGTGGTTGTTCTGGTGGAGAAATTGAAAAGCATCCAGTAGTGTTAAGTTCCGTTCATCTGGTGATTTGATCAATGAACACTTTACCACGGTGTGTGTGTGTGTGTGTGTGTGTGTAAAATGTCTTAGAGAGTGGTATGTATTAAGCGCCTATGCAGGGCGACCTGCCATGGAGGGTGGGGGAAGGGGTGTTCAAAGAGACTTCCACATCCTTCCAATCCCAGGCAGTGTAGTTTTAACACATTCTCACTTTCTCCCAACTACATCCTGCAAGAGGATGTGAGGTGTAGGAGGGATTGAGCTTGGATTTGGAGGATCACGCACCATCCATGCCCCAATGCCCGTAGGTGCATCTCCCTTCATTGTGAAGGTGGGAGAGTTGTGTGGCCTCCCAGTCCTGAGGTTCATCAAGTAGTTTCCTCTTTAAACAACTCAGGCTATGTACCTTCAAGGCATTTTCACTTCTCTTGAATGTTCTGGTCTAAATGCTCTTGTTGGTTTTTTCTTATAAATTTTAAGCAAATTATCCCCTCCCCCCCCAATGTCACCAATTTCATTACCGGCCCCCCCTTGAAAGGGGGTGCTAGGTATTGTCTGTTACATCTGGCAATTGTAAGAGCGGTATGCCCTGCTGTCCCCTGCAGTCTGACCCTAGATTGAGTCTACCTGAACTTCTTTATTCCTTATTAACATTCCAATCTTGTCCCTTTTTTCTGGGCTGTCTAATATTGTAGGCTAGTCACCCACCAATTTTCATCCATTCATTCTTGGTCAGGGCTGGAAGGATTGGGGGGGGGGGAGGTTCACCTTGATTCGGATCCTACGGTAATCAGTAGGCCCTCATTGAGAAGTAAAAAGCATCTAAAGGAGTTAAGGTTTATGGTGGAACCCTTAACCCCCCACTCCACTAAAACCCTCTGAGAGGCTAATGAGCTGGATCGACCCATGGGAGAGTTTCTCCCCCCTATTTAATCCTCCACTAAAAATGGAAGGAGTTAATAACCTGGTGCCCCCCATCCCCTTGAACGACACTGGTTTGGTATCCTGAACTCAGTTTCTGCCCCCTTAATAGATGCTATTGTGAAACCACCACAAAATTTACTCGGTGAAACATGCGCAACCATGCTGCAGGTGACATTTGGAAGGTTGTGTGCCTACTGATAGATAGGTAACTTCCACACCTTTTCATTTCCTCCATCATCACTTTGTTTAGAGATCTGCAAATTTTAGGTTGGAATTTCCCTTGTTGGTTTTTGCTTATTTTTTAGTAACAACTTAAGTCCATTCAGATCATCAGTTATTGTATGCTTAATCAATCTCATTAACTTTACCAACCACACTTAATGGACAAATCTTGTATATATTTTGCTGTGTACTCATCCCTTCTATTCCATTTCAGGACAATTTTGGGCTGCCTTCATGGGATTATTATACATTCAGGGAATTATTTTATAAGAGTGCAGGTTCTCAACCACCGCCTATACCTACATCATGCATTGGCGCGGTTACATTTATCACGTCTAGTTGCGCCTCATTTTTAATGGCTTTGAGGAATTGAGTGATCATGGCAGAGTAGTTCATTAATATAAATGGGTGAAGAGAGTGTAATAAATGGAAGGGGAGAGGAAGCCTGTATATTAAATTACCAGAGAAAAAAGAAGTAAGAATGCTGGATAGATACAGGTGTCTGGTGATCAGACTAATCTCTCAAATGGGAGTCGCTCACTAATCATCGTGGTAATGGTTCCCATTACACTTCAGGGGTCCCTGATCGCATCGCTGATGGGTATCTTCCAAATGATGAGGCATTACCATTACCCCTGGCTATGGGAGGCGAAGATTAAGGAAGGGACCAAGTCTCAGTTGAAGGCATTGGTGGAATCGAGTATCAAACTGTTCGACCAGCTGGTGCGATCGGCTGTTTTCCCCTCAGACTGGTTCGTGATGCGGATGGTGGCTAACCAGACAATTCTCGCTGTCATGACCCAGGTCGCGCACCCGCTTGTCAACTACTTTCTCAAGGATGGCCCTTTTGATCACCAGGTAAGGGCATGGGGATCCTGTGTATGCGGTCTTGTCTACATAGATCAAGGACCTTGAGGACCCTTTAAAGGTATATGTGTATTGCTAGTTGTTTGTAGAAACATAGGGTGTGTGGAGGATTCCCGGAAACAAGGTGTGCAGAGGGTTCCCGGACACATAGGGTGTGCAGAGGGTTCCTGGAAACATAAGGTGTGCAGAGGGTTCCTGGAAACATAGGGTGTGCAGAGGGTTCCCGGAAACATAAGGTGTGCAGAGGGTTCCCGGAAACATAAGGTGTGCAGACCGTTCCCGGAAACATAAGGTGTGCAGAGGGTTCCCAGAAACATAAGGTGTGCAGAGGGTTCCTGGAAACATAAGGTGTGCAGAGGGTTCCCAGAAGCATAGAGTATGCCAAAGATTCTTGGAAACAGTGCGCTGAGGGTTGAAAGTTTGTGTGAGAGATTATGTGAGGGAGAAAGGGGGATGTGTATGATAAGTGTGCCGTGTGCATGGAGGGGATTTGAGGGTATGTGCTTAGAGACTGCCAAAGGATAAACTTTGGCTGGAAGAGATGCTACACCACAGCACCTGATTGCTATGAACGGGCAATTTTGGCGTGGTAAAAATGAATGGTGGCTTTGTCTTTGATAGGTGATAGAGCGAGTGGGTAGTTCGTTTATTGGCATTAATGCGCGCCGATCCCACTGCAGAAAAGCGGGTGCTGAGGAGAGTAGGGGGAAGTGAAAAATGCTTGGGCTATTTGCAAAGATCTCCACTGGCCTACGGTATTGTGTTGTTGGTTTTTGTTTCTTTTCCTTAAATTTAAAGTGCAATAGCAACAAAGCTGTATCTTGTGGAAAGTTAGTGAAGATGTGAAAATAGTTGAATAAGGGAGTGAGATTGAAAAAAGATGCGGGTGTTTTCCTTCTGCCTGAATGCTTTTTGTGTCTTTGAGGGTATTGCTAAAGGCATAGACTCGTAACTTCCCTATTTGACTCCAATTAACGAGTAGGGATAAGGGGGGTCCATCAAATTGTGCCCCTCTATGTATCTGTACTCATTAGTTAAATTTGTTTCATCTTCTAATGCTCACTTCTGGGACCAGGATTTGAAGTTTTTGGACTTCCTGCTCTTGAATTTTCTCTTCATTCGCCTTTCTTTTGTCCTTCTGTCCTTTCATCTCATTCTTTCACTACATTAATAGATTCAACTGCAGGTGAAAGATGTATTAAACTCTCTTATAAAATCATACTCATTTTATCTGGTTATTTTATGAGCAGAGGACCACACATTCTTTGGTGTGTTTTTTTCAGTCGCAAAAAAAAAAATAAATAAATTTGGTTGAGTGACATTCAAAGTTAATTTTCGTGGGGGTGTCTCAAAATTTAAAGCGAAGACCATTAAGGGGTTTTCCTGCCAAAGGTTTGTAAGGAGAAATCTGTAAATTAAATAAACTGGTGAAGACTGAGGAAGTGAAAATGTGGGAATGATATATAACTGCAGATCCTCATGAAACATTGAAGCTGGGAGGGAACTCATGTGGTGGCGTTGGACCAAAAGGGAACACGAATTCTCGCTGTAGGGCCAAAGAAGGAACACATATGCTCGCAGTATGGCCAAAGAAGGAACATATATGCTCGCGGTAGGGCCATGAGGGAACGGGATGCCTGCGGTAGAGCCGTGAGGCATCACAATCATCCACTACAGATGCCAGTTACACCATAGTTCTGATACTATCCAGCACACCTCCTTGCAAACGATATTATTAGAAAAGAGACAGGAAGAGTAGAAGGGGAAAAGTGTGAGAGGAAAGCCAGCATGTTAAAGCCCGCTTACACCACCTGATTCAAGAAGGAGGGGTTCCTCATCACCCTGGCCCCACCCAGGAATGAGTGGACGAAACTAGGCGACGACTACCCTGCAAAATTAGTTGTCTGTCAAGAAATATGTGGGAAGGGGTCTGAGCTGCTCCTCCAGGCTCCCACACTGCTTGCGTGTGTGTGGTGGTGTGTGGAAGGGGGGGGGGGAAGTTTTTGATTTTGATTGTCTTGTAGATGGGATCACCTGAACCAATAATGAAATGCACATGAAGATGAGAATGACAATCCATGGCAAGCTCAAAGGCACTGAGAACTGGTCTTTATTGTTGAAGAAAGTGTATGAATAATATTGTTTTTGACATCAAACTACCAATGGTGGAACCATCTGTGACCCAGAGGGGGGGGGGGCATCTATTCTGTCAGGGTTCTATGGACATAACCTTCATAGGGGATACTCTGGAACAGACGAGAGAGTGGGTATGTTGTGTTAAGAAATTTGAAAGGAGATTGATAGCGGTGTTAAGATTGGCTATATGCATGATGACAAAGGGGTAATTTTAAGCGTATCCACCAATGGGCAGCCAGCTCAAGACGCTGCTGAGAGTATTGTTTTCCCGCTTGATGGGATCGAGTCTGTGTCTTGAGGCTACAAGTCCAACACCATATCAACTAGGCCAGCGAGAGCTCATCTAAAGGTTGTTAATTACTGCAGAAAATAATATTTAAATTTCTTTTATATTTAGTTAAAATCTGGAGTTAAGCTATGAAGATAGTGGGATTTATACCCATGTAATTTGTCAAACGTCTTCTTCTGTCACAACTTTCTTTTTGTTCAGCTTTGGAGCACATTCTTCAACCTGGCTGTTGGGTTCCTCACTCAATCGTCACTCCAACTGGAGTATTTCTCGCAGCAGAAGCGGCAGAAGGTTCTCGAGCGATATGGTGACATGCGTGTGGATATGGGCTTCCAGATTCTTTCTCTCTGGCATAATTTAGGTAAGTTTGAAACAGAATCTTCCATTAACTGGAGACTTCATATCTTAAGGTTCTTTGAATTGTATGGTTTGGTTCTTGTTTTTTTTTATCACAGGGTTAGTGGTATCACTGTCCTGTTTTAGTTACATGTATTTGAACCCCATCATCCCTGAGCTCCAGTTAGGGGTGGTGGGTTTTAAAAACCTGCTTCATCCCACCCACACCTTTCTCACATCCCCTTTCTTGCTCCTTCTAATCTCTATCGATTTTACGCCGAGCCCAAGGTGGAGCCGCTATGCTGATGGGCTACCAGGCCACTAGGCAGGAGGAGTGGCCCCAAAGGGCAGCAGCTGGCTTTGCAGGAGGGCCTCCTCCCCTGTGCTTTCGCAGGTGACCCTCTAAAACTCTTTCCCTGGAGAGGAAGCTTTGTCTATGGGTAAGGGCACTCCCCCTCACCCCCTTCTCTGGAGGTACCCTCGGGTGGCCCCCTCTTTCCAGCGGCAGTCCCCTCTTTACTTTCTAAGGGGACTGCCAAGAAAGGCATGCGGCCCATAATTGACGTTCTCGGTGGAAGCGGCATGATAGGGCCAACCCCCTTAGGGGGAGGAGGGAAGACAGGCCCCGTCGGCCTCTTCCCTCTAAAGACCTGCGTGCTCCTAATTTTAGCTTAGAAGGGGTCACCGTACGTGATCCCGCTCTTCCCCCACAAAAACTTTGTGACCAATGGGACCTGTGATGTCTGGGTTGAGGGGGCAGATGGACCTTTCCCCTTGAGATGGACATGATCCCTGAGGCAACCCAGCCCCAGACGGTAGAACCTTGCATGGGGCCTGGGCTCGGTGCCAAGCACCGAACCCGAGTCCGCCCCTGTGCAAGGTCCTCCCGAGACGGCTCGGGTATCCAAGGCTTTACAGGGAGATGAGGGATCTACTCCTCCGGCTGATGCCCCTGTGAGAGCCAAGACCTCTTTCTCGGAGAAGGATCTTGCTGGGGCTGGTCCATCTTGCCTGGGGGCTCCTGGCGGTGGAGGGAAGAAGCAGGTTCATTCCTCGCCCCCCCTCTCCTAAAAAAATAAGACGAAGAAGACTCGGGGCTCCTCTCCTTCCACGGGGAAGGACGGGGCCGCTGCCGTTTCGGTAAGCGACCAAGCCAAGATCGGCACGTCCGGCCCCGTTGCTCCCCCGGGTGAGTAGTCCCAGACGAAGACCAGAACTGCGCAGAGCGGAGCCTTGATTACGTCGGGTCCCCTCATTCAGAGGCTACCTGGCGTTATTCACTCCACCGATGGCAGCATGTTTGTTAAGGGCAACATGATCCATCAGAGGAGAGCTCTAGCTAGTATGATTGGTAGAGAGCCGAAAGTGACCCGTTTCTCGGACGGGAGCCTTCTGGCGAATGCGTCGAATCCCTTCGAAGCGGCCATGACTAGTGCCCTTCGGACACTTGATGGCACGCCTTTGGGTGTGACATCGCACTCTACCATGAATTTCGTGAAAGGAGTAGTTTATGCGAGGGAACTCTTGGATTACTTCATAGATGACATCACCTTAGAGCTGGCCAACCATGGGGCTGTCAAGGTCGAGCGTGTTATGAAAAAAATACGGAGGGGCCTCTGGATCCACCTCTACACTCTTTGTGAGTATGGCCGAGCACACAGGACGTCTAAGGGAGTTTTCTGTTATTCCGTTTTCATTACCAAGGATTCCCCCATGGCTCATACTACCTGTAGTGGTATGCAAGGGGCTTACTGGTAGCCCCAAGGATCAGTTTTTGTATGTAGCCTTAACCATGTATGATCAACACTCCTCCCACCATCGGCCTAGCACCTTTGTGTTCACTGACGGGTCCAAGTCATCGGACGGAGTTGGAGCTGCTACTGTCTTCCCATCTTAGACCGCATTGGTTCGCCTACCAAGTGCAGCTTCTGTTTTTACAGCACTACTTGTTGCCATTCTTGCTGCACTCTTTGTTATTGCTCCTATGCCATCTAGTTCTTACGATTTTCTCTCACTCCCTTGGTTTTCTGGAGGCACTGAGTGCTTTTGGTCCTAACCATCCGCTGGTTTCCAAGATCCAGCGGTGGCTTTTTTATCTTCTATTCATAATATTTCTTTTTGCTGGGTGCCCAGTCACGTGAGCATCCCAGGATAATGAAAGGGAGGATGCTGCGACAAGGAGGTGGCATCATTTGGGACACCCCCATCAGCCCCAGTCCCACTTTGTGATGTCTATTCCCTCATCACCAAATATGTAGTCGGCTTATGGTAGAAGATGTGGGATGAGCTTCCTCCCACCAAGCTCCATTCCATAAAACCTGCAGTCCTCCCATGGCCACGTACCATGAG